>CM062816.1:1795381480-1795981480 GCA_031772625.1 Pinus tabuliformis | reverse complement strand
AGATGTATCATTTGCTCGAACATGAAAAGAAATACAACAAAGCCTTTCTGGAAAAATTCGCAGCAGAGAACGAGACTGAGTCATCCCCAATTAAGAAATGGAGACAGAATCCCACAAAGCACAAAGTGTAGAATGTGGGGAATGCATGATTATGCAAATTTCACTATTGAAATGGTTCCTTTAATGGAAGCAGCAGTTAATAGTTATGTGATGGATTGGGAAAACATATTGTCTGATAAATTAGCCACTGCAATTCTTGACTTCAGATCAAATGCACGTAAAATCACCAGAACCATTCCCCCTTTTTATTATAGTGCTTATATTATGGATACTCTTTGCTTTAATTCCAAACATCTTGTACTCGGGTGGAGATGGACTGCACAAGACCCTAAGCCAATCCACATTTATCATCAAATGTTATGGAAGGTGCACTATAAACTCCACTTGTACCAAATCTGTAATGGTTTCATGTTACCTATCTATTATGCCATTTTTTATAAGCCTGCCCCAAGGATTTCCGAGGAAGCAGCGATTGACTTGACTGCTGTAGGGAATTGGTTTGGGGAAGACAAGTTCACATATATAAGGGTTTATGGTAGCCTTGCAAGACCTCATGTCCTTCCTTTGTATGTACCTGATAATTTGTTGGCTCGAGAGTTGGCCTACCAAATAATCACAGCAGGAACATCCAAAACTCTTAGGAATTCTAAAAAGTAGTCATGGCCTACATTTCCTTTGAGATGCGGTGTTTACACTCTACATGATTACAAACATGCAGAGAAGGAGGCAGAAAAAACAAACATGCTCAATCTTGCAACCATCCCTAACAGACAATATGATCCAAGGAAAATTTCCTATAATGTGCTTGAGAAAGCCAAACTTACAAAGTTTGATCATGAAAAAGATGAATTTGATGACCTATTTTCTTCATCAGAATCATTATTTCAGGTAAAAACATTGGCCAAAATGAAATATAAAGATGAAGGGCTGGTAGAATTCAATAGGCTCAGAGAACAGAGGTTGCAAACTCTGCCTCTGGACTTATTAGCTACTACCCCAACAACTCAGTCAAGTGAGCTTGAACAACAAATTATTGATAAACCTCCTGCTACAGAGAAAATTCCCAAGAAGGGAAAAGAGCCAGAACAAGAGACAGAGCAGGAGAAAGAGAAGAAACAAGGCAGTGAATATATTGATATAGATACTCAGATTGATCCCAAACTCCTAAAAGAATGGCAACAATTTGACTCTATTATAAGCAATCCCGAGACTTCACAAGGTTTCAGCACACCTCAAGTAACAGTCAGTCAAGAGACAACGACAACTACGGTTCCAATTGAAGGAACCAGCGGCCTACCCACCAACAAAGATGTAGAAATAATTCCTAAGGATCCATCCGATCAAATTGTTTTGCAGATAGAAGACATACCACCATTAGATGTCTTTTACAGTCCCAAACACAGGGCTGTAGTGAAAAGACAAAGGAAAAGGAGGAGACTTGATCAATCTTCCCTTTTACCAGCACAAACAGAGATGGCTAATGTGGTGTGGAAGGAGGAATTTAACCCTTCTGATGACCTTACAAAACTTTCTCAGTATGCCGGAGCCTATTCAGCAGCCACCATGGATAAAGCCTCGGAAGTAAGCAATCTACTTAAGGAAAGAGACCAAACAATTGTTTCATTGCAGTCACAGGTGTCCAAAAGACAACAAAAAATAGAACAGTTAGAATAGAAACTATCAACACAGCAGCAAATAAACAATCAATTAAATGAGCAATTGCTCAAGGAGAAGCAGAGGATAGACTTAAGTGCAGTACAGAAACAAAAGGAATTATCTGAAGCATTGGCCAGGTTGAAGACAATGAATGAACAAATGAGTAAGACGAAAGATGAGCAAATCGCTCAACTGTCACACCAAGTAGAAAAGTTCAAGAGTCTTTCGCAACCAGTAAATTTCAGGTCCGAAGCTCTCCAAATCAATAAAGCATTGATTACATAGCTAAAACTGCTATGTCATAACATTTCTCTGGTTGAGCCCCTTTGTGAGATTACTGCATCAATAGTTGACAAATTAGTCGATGCCAGGCAGGATTTGGAACAGGCCGATGAAACTTTAACCAATTTTCTTGCTTGGCAAGACACCAATGAAGGGCAAGTTGTGAATCTGCCTAAAATTCTAGAGTCACACAAAGAAATCCTTTTCCTAGAATGGCAGTCACAACTGATGAAAGCAGAGAGAGAAACCTCAAGATGTAGATTATCAACCAGTAATTTAATTGAGTTAATCAATGACACTCTTTATCTATCTAACTTGATTTCACAATGCACTCCAGGTAATCTGCCGTCAGCCAAAGCATTGGAACAAACATGCAATCAAGAATTGGAGAAGAATGGAAGGTTAATCGTTGGCATCAAAAGTTTAACTTGGGATACCTTTTGTTCTTTCTTAATTAAACCATACAGTCAAAGGGCCGCACTCAAATGTTAAACCAACGCGATTGGTTACATGATTCCCGAAATCCATGATGCCACATACTCAGCCCAACTGCATTCTTTTCTGAGTCGCCCTCCAAAATTGCAACCGATGCTTGCTATCTACCAGCTCAAGCCAAAGGGAGATCATCTGAAACAATGAATCATATTGCCGACTGTAAACAAGCCTTTTTGAGGAGATACTCATGATATAGTTGTACCAATTAATAGCATTTTTATTTTGTAATTAGTTAGCTAATTAGTATTTATAGGCCCTTTCATGCATTTAGAAAGGGTCCTTAGTTTTTGTATGAACTCAAATTATTAAGTCACACTATTGTGCTTCTAATATATTTTTTATGAAGACTGGGCCAGTATTCTGAATTTTAACGAAGAAAGCTTTGATGAGATGTGCACTATTGCCTTGTTGTGGAAGTGTTTCTAAGTTAGAAGAAGGAATTTGAATACGATTGATATCGGGAGTGATCCAAATAACATATGGTACTATTATCTATGCTCTTGCTTCATTCTTGCATGTGAATCAACATTTATTTAATCTTGCTATCATTGGATATATGTATGTGTTTTAATAGCAATCCTTATACTTATCACTATTGAATGTCTAAGGAGTGTTATTCTTTCAATCATATTTATTTCTATGATATATATGAAGAATAGTGTAATAATGTTTTCTTGATTACTTTGTTCAACTACTTGAACAAAGTAATTATCATATGAATAAATGTCTTTGTTCACCAATAGAGTAATCTATATGCCTGTTTGTAGATAAAGATCATCAAAAGTTACAGTAAAGCAGAAATTTCCCAGGATAGGATAGTTGTTCGTAATTTTACTTTTTAGATTAAATCATTCATCCATTATCATTATATATTAGAGAACCAACCGCTTATCCATCCTATTTATCCATCATTGGGAAATCGGTCCCATTATTTCCCATCGAAGCCACCACACCAAACGGAAAAGGAGTTGCCTTTAAGGACTTGAACAAAGTAATTATCATATGAATAAATGCCTTTGTTTACCAATAGAGTCATCTATATGCCTGTTTGTAGATAAAGATCATCAAAAGTTACACTAAAGCATAAATTTCCCGGGATAGAATAGTTGTTCGTAATTTTACTTTTTAGATTAAATCATTCATCCATTATCATTATATATTAGAGAACCAACCGCTTATCCATCCTATTTATCCATCATTGGGAAATTGGTCGCATTATTTCCCGTCGAAGCCACCACACCAAACGGAAAAGGAGTTGCCTTTAAGGTCCAGACCGGGTGGTTTTCCCTGATGTTGTTGCAGCGATTTTCGAGGAATCAACAGTATGCCACATTGCTAAAAACTAAATGTCAGTCGTTCCAAAATTTATTTCTCATTTCTCAGGCCCAAAACTCATACGTCGATACCTTCAGTAATCAATCACTACTCACTATTACACAATCCAGACTCAATATCAGAGAACTGCCAAGGTGAGCCTAAGTCCAGACTCCATATCAGGCAGTCGCCAATGTGTGCTCTATCCATACTCCATATCGACCCTTGGGCAGTTGCGCGTCACCCTCAGTGTGTGTTACCTTTAGGCTTAGCCACTTCACTATTAAACAATCGAGGTACATTGGCACTTGGCTTAAGTAATAGGCATATTACTATATTGAAGTTTCAATGTCGTTTTCAATGGCAAGTTTCAAGTTTCATTGTTCAGCAATCGAATGTTCAGTGTATTCCTTTGGTTATGACTTTTCAACCCTATAAATGGGGCTTAAATAGATTTTAAAAATGCACTAAGAAATGGTTTCATACCAACCATTAACCAAGTCATCAAGCATTCCTTCCTTGGTCGATGTCTTGCCAACTTTAAAGGCTTTAACCATGCATTCACAACTTTGGGTATTTTTGTTCTTCCAGAATCTGTTATTGATGTATTGTTTCAGTTGTCTTATGCTAAACGAACTTGCAAATTCAAGATTACAATGCAATATATGTTGATAATATTTCCTTTAGGTAGCATTTCATCATATATACCTAATTATGTTTCAAGGTCATAATGGTATATTAGGTCGAAATGTGCTTGTGTTGCTAGACAGACTCCTCTTTGATCCTTAACAAAACCTCATATCCTTTAAAACCAACCCTCTTTTTTGCGAAGTTATATATGGCATTTTTAATTTTAATTTGTTATTATATTTTACTGGAGCCAAATTAAATAGAAGGAACAACTCCAAATCTAAACAGAAGCTGCAATTTAAACACGAGTCCAAAACAACAACAATTTCGAGGGAGAAGGACTTTGCTTGGGCTTATTGTGACAAGATTCTTGGAGACCCTAAGCTCCTTTGTAAATTTTGCAAATAAAAATGTAGAGGCATTTATAGATTTAAGTACCACCTTGCACAAATACCCAGCCATGATATAGATCTCTACAAAAAAATTAACAAAAATGTCAAACACCAAGCAACCTTGGCCATTAATATGTTGAGTCAGCATAATGCAAAGAAAGAAAAGAAAAAAAAAAGAAAGAGGAACTCCTGGAGTTAACAATTTTTCTTCCACTACCCCATTGTCATCTCCCTTTGTTGAATCCTCAATGCAGTTCCCAAGTTTCCCACACATGCCTCCAAGTCCAAGTCAAACTCAAGGCCAAATGAATCCTCCTGCATTCAACCTTAGAGGTGGAAACATAAACACCATTTTTTCTCCCCGCACAAAACCCAGTTCCCAACCTACCTTCGATACCACTGGTTGGAAAAAATATATCCATAGTTAGGCAAGGAAGGCCATTGCTAGCTTTTGGTACTATTCTAACATACCTTTCCACTATGCCATAAGTCCTTACTGGCAAGCTATGATTGATGTAGTTGTTGTTGCAGGTCCAGGGTTCAAAACTCCTTCATTAGATATAATTAGGACAATTTTTCTATTAGAAAGTGTTGAAGATTCCATGCTTGTGCTATCTGAGTTTCATTCATCATGGGTAGAAATAGGGTGCATGATCATGAGTGATGGATGGACAGATCAGAGGAATAGAACTTTAATAAATCTCCTTGTATCTTGTCCAGTAAGTACAATGTTTCTCAAATCAGTGGATGCTTCAGACAAGGTTAAGATTGCACAACTTATTTGTGAAATGATGGAGGAAGTCGTTGAAGAAGTGGGAGAAGAACATGTTGTACAAATTTTCACCGACAATGCAGATAATTATATGGCTGATCGTAGACTTTTTGAGATTAGGCACCCCACTATTTTTTGGACCTATTGTGTTGCCCATTGTATAGATTTAATGCTTGAGGACATTGGTTACCTTAATTGGATACATGAGGTTGTGGAGAAGGAAAAATCCATAACCAAATACCTATACAACCACATTATTTTCCTAAACACCATGAGAAAATACACTGAAGGTAAATAAATTGTTCAACCTGCAGTGACTAGATTTGCAACAAATTTCATATCTTTGCAATTTGTGGTTGAGCAAAAGATAAATCTAAAGAGGATGTCCTTGGGACCTGAGTGGATGGCATCTAAACATTCCAAGACTCTTGAAGGCATTGAAGTTGTTGTACTTGTGTTTAATGACGATTTCAGGAAAGATGTCGAAGAGATTATTGTTGTGATTTCATGTTTTAAATTTCATTTCAAGCTTCTTTTTATTTTCAATGTTTCATATTAATTGAAATTTGAAAGATTAAACTTTCAGGATGGTTGATGGTGACAAACTCGCTATGGGTTACATTTATGAGGCGATGGATCTCCCAAAGGAGGCCATCAAAAGAAGATATGGGGATGAGAAGGCAAAGTATATGCCTCTTTGGGACATTATTGATGCACATTGGGATAGGAAATTTTGTTCCCCCTTACATGCTACTAGGTACTTCATAAACCCATAGTATTTTTATGTTAAGAGTAAATTTAATGAGGTTGGGGAGGTTCACAGAGGACTTATGACATGCATGGAAAGGTGCTTCCCTGATCCAGAATTTCAAAGTCGTGTCTTTTCCCAACTATAGGATTATAGAGCACCACCTAAATTATTTTCCTTTACCAGTGTTATACAAGAAAGGTCTAAGGTGTTTCCAGGTACCCTTTGAAGCTTGAAGGCTTTATCAGTTCATTAAATTTGTTTAATCTTTATTTTGTATGTTAAATGTTTTATTAAATTTTGTTGTCTTTTTAAGTTTTTACTATTTAGTATTTAGTACATCTACTCACGAACCCTTGCCACTTTCTAGGTCTTTGGTAGAAAAAATTTTGTAGTGATATGCCAGATTTGAAGAGATTTGCCATTCGAATCTTAAACCAAGCATGCAGTTCTTCAGGTTGTGAGTGCAACTGGAGCATGTTTGAGAAAATACATTCTAAGAAGCACAACCGATTAACACAAAAGCGCTTAAATGACCTTGTATTTTTCCATTTAAATCTACAACTCCGTAACAAGAAAATACTAGGTGAGAGATTGAATTTGAAGGTTTCATAATTTGATTTGGAATTTAAAGTTTAAACTTTAAAGTTCAAAGTCAAACTTAAATTCACATTTCAATGTCTCATTATAATGATATGTTTGGATCATTCACCAATAGACCTTGAAGAGATAGATTTGCAAACTACAAATACAGTAGATTGGGTCCAATTAGAGGAGACTCCTCTTTTAAGCCTACATGACTTGAAGAACTTTGAGAGTCAAGCAAGTGGAGGAGTGTTGGGTTGTGTTATATTCTTTCCATGACTAGCCCACACAGTTAACCAGGGGGTCAGGGTAGGGGGGGGGAGGCGAAGCCCCCCCCTTTTGCATCGACTGCATAGCATGGGGGTCACAAGGGGTTTGAGGGGTGCAGGTAACCCCCCTCTATGGGGTCTAGGGCAGTGCCCCGGAGAATTTTGTTTTTTGGACCCTGTATTAGGTTGGGCGGACCTACCTATGGTTTTGTGCATGATTTTTGCACATGGTTTTGGACACGATGGTTTTTGGTCCATGGTATTGGATGCTTTGGCATGTATAAATATGTATTGTAACATTGAAAGGAAGATAATGAAAAATCAAGCTATCAGTCCTAGTTTTGGGATCCAGGGGAAACTATCTATGTATATGTGTTTTATGTGTTATGCTCTCGCATTGTTTAATTTTTTGTTTTAGAATTCATATGCAGGTAATTTCTGTATGGGGTTAAAACCTACATTTGGTATTAGAGTTGTTTTGGCTTCAAGGGGATGTCTTTGTTGCTGAGGGGTTTCGCTCGGGCCTGTGGTAGACCCTGTTTAATGAGAGATTTGTGAGATCGATTCTGGTAGTGAAAGAAGATGGTGAGTAGTGGAAAGATAGAGATCGAGAAATTTAATGGTCAGAGTTTTGAGATGTGGAAACTCAAGATGGAGGATCTGTTGGTGGATAAAGATCAGTGGATCGTGGTAGATTCGGGTACTAAACCAATAGGAGTGTGAATAATGGAAGAAGTTGGATCGGAAGGCAAAGAGCACAATACAATTGTGTCTAAGATTCAGTATTTTTGAAAGTATCAAGGGAAGCTATGGTGAAGGCTTTGTGGGAAAAGTTAGGGACTTTGTACTAATCTAAGTCTTTGGTGAATAAATTGTTCCTACGGAAAAAGTTGTATAACCTGAGGATGAAAGATGGAGACTCAGTGACAGATCATCTAAATGCATTTAATACTCTGGTAAGTCATTTATTATCTATTGATATTAAAATTTCAAATGAAGATAAGTGCATCAATTTGTTGTGTTCTCTACCAGATTCATGGGATAGTATGGTTATTGCAATAGGTAGCAATGCAACTGCCTTGTAGTTTGATGAAATAGTTTCATCCTTGCTGACAGAGGAGATGAGACGGAAAAATATGGAGAGCCAGAATGGTGATGCCTTGTCTGTATGAGGAAGGTCCCAGAACAGAAACAAAAATAAGTCATTGAGTGGGAGATCTAAATCTAGAGGGAGATCTAAATCTCCAGGAAAACCTATAAAGGTGGTTTGCTGGAAATGCGGAAAGGAAGGGCACTATAAAAGGGACTGTAAATCTAAAGCTCTCGCCAAAGGAAAGGGATCTGATGATGCTCCTTCTACAGAGGAAAAAACCACCTCAGATGAAAGTGGGAATGTGTACTTGGCTTCTTCAAGTACACATGTAGATCATGAGGCATAGTTGATTGACTTAAGTGCATCATTTCACTTCACTCCCCATAGAGAGTGGTTCTACGAGTATGAGAAATATGATGGTGGTGATGTATTCTTGGGGGATGACAGGAAGGCTAGAATCATTGTTCACAGAAAAGTAAAGTTGAAGTTGCAAGATGGAAGGGTTAGACACTTCAGGGTGTTCTGCATATTCCTGCATTGGTCAGAAATCTGATTTCCATAAGCAAGCTGGATGATGCAGGTTTAAAAACAGTGTTCGAGAAGGATACCTACAAGATGGTTCAAGGAGCAATGGTATTGATGTGGGCATTTGGGATTGGAACTCTGTACAAGCTACAAGGTAGCACTGTTGTTGATGGGTGCAACAGTTTTGTGGTTCCTGAAAGAGGAGCAGAAAATCTAGTGGTCTCTGGAGAGAATACCATGTTGTGGCATCAAAGGCCTAGACATATTGGAGAGAAGGGCCTTCGAATACTTCATGGTAAAGGTATGGTAGAAGGTATGAGTAATATCTCTTTGGATTTTGATTTCTATGAAAATTGCGTATATGGGAAGCATAATCAGGTGAATTTCCCCTCTGGTGGTAAGAGGGTGAAACAGATATTAGAGCTTGTGCATTGTGATGTGTTTGAACTTGTGAAGGTTCCATCACTGGGTAAGTCTGTGTACTATGTATCATTTATAGATGACTTCTCAAGGAATACATGGATATATTTCCTTAAGAAGAAATCTAAAGTCTTTGATAGGTTTAAAGAATTTAAGGCTCTAGTGGAAAACCAGACAGAGAAGAAGATAAAGGTGTTGAGGACAGATAACAGTGGAGAGTTTTGCAGTAAGGAATTTGAAGAATTCTGTAAGAAGTGTGGTATAGCATGGTAGAAGACTACTCCATACACACCTGAGAAAAATGGAGTTGCAGAAATAATGAACAAGACGTTGATGGAAAGGGCAAAAGGCATGCTTAGTGGTGTCGGGTTAGGACCAGAATTCTGGGTAGAGGTGGTGGAGACAACATGTTACCTGGTCAACAGATCACCTTCATTAGCATTGGAGGATAAGAATCCACAAGAGATATGGACTAGTAAGAAACCCTCTCTTTCACATCTGAGGGTATTTGGATGTGATGCATATGTACATGTTCCAAAGGAGAAAAGAACCAACTTGGATAGTAAATCTAAAAAGTGCATCTTTATTGGATATAAGGATGGTTTAAAGGGTTATAAGCTTTGGAACCCAGTAAAAAGGAAGGTTATGTACATCCGAGATGTGGTGTTCAGAGAGGTGAAAGATGTTATTAAACATGAAGTCCAACCAAAGGAACCTGAGAAGATGGAGTTTGAGCTAAAGGAGGAAAAATCAGAGTCTACAGCAGAGGAGGAATCAAAAGATGAAGAGACACAAACTTTGGGTGTGAGAAGATCAGTTCGAGAAAGAAGGCAGCTAGAAAGGTATAGTCCATCTTCTTTCTATTCAAATTTTGCTTTATCTGTTACTGATGATGATCCCAGAACTATGAAGGAAGCAGTAGATTCAAAGGATGAAAAACTCTAGAAAGAGGCCATGGTTGATGAAATGGCATCTTTTCACAAAAATGAGGCTTGGGATTTGGTGGAGTTTCCAGTTGGAAGGAAAACCATTGGCAACAAATGGGTGTTCAAAAAGAAGACAAATGCAAAAGGAAAGGTGGAGAAATACAAATCTCGGTTGGTAGCAAAAGGTTTTTCCTAGGTATCGGGAATTGATTTTGGTGATATTTTTTCTCCTGTTGCCATGGTAGCTTCTATTAGATTACTTTTATCTATCGTTGTTGCTTTTGATTTTGAGGTAGAACATATGGATGTGAAGACAACATTTCTTCACGGGGATCTGGAAGAGGAGATCTACATGAAGCAACCTGAAGGTTTTACAGTGAAGAGTAAGAAAGAACTAGTATGCAAGTAAAACAAGTCTCTGTATGGGTTAAAACAGTCACCAAGGATGTGGTATTAGAAATTTGATATATTTATACGGGGACTTGGCTTCACCAGAAGCAAAGCAGATAATTGTGTGTATTTTAAATTAATTGGTGACTGTGTTATTTATTTGGTCTTGTATGTGGATGATATGTTGCTGGTTGGAAATGATAAAGAAATTATCCAGGATTTGAAGACCCAATTGTCCTCCAAATTCGACATGAAAGATCTTGGTGCTGCAAACTATATTGTGGGCAAGGAAATTAAAATAGATCGGGCAAAAAGGAAGCTCAGGTTAAACCAGAGGAAGTATGTCGAGAAAATATTGTAGAGATTTAATATGCATGATAGTTAATTGGTGAAGGTTCCTATTCTTGTAGGTGTAAAGTTATCTACTGAACAATGTCCCAAGACACAAGAAGAGGAAGAGGACATGTCCCATGTTCCATATGAAAGTGCAGTCGGTAGCCTGATGTATGCAATGGTCTGTACTAGACCAGACATTGCACATGCAATGGGAGTATTGAGCAGGTTTATGTCAAAACCAGGAATGGAGCATTGGACAACAGTGAAGTGGATTTTCAAGTATTTGTGTGGCACTAGTGATTATGGTTTGTGATACCAAGGAAGACCAGGATTGGATAGAGTGCTGGATATTCGTGGCTTTGTTGATGTAGACTGGGCTGGAGATCTGGATCAGAGAAGATCTACAAGTGGGTATATGTTTAACCTATTTGGAGGTGCAGACAGTTGGATGACTAAGAAAAAATTTGTAGTGGCACTATCAACTACAGAGGTACAATACATGGCAACCACTCATGCAAGCAAGGAAGTAGTTTGGTTGCAGAGATTTTGTTCAATTATGGGGTTAGTACAAGGAGCTAAGGATAGACTGTGACAGCCAAAGTGAAATTTTCTTGGCAAAGAACCCTACATATCATTTAAAGACAAAGCACATTGATATTCAGTATCACTTTGTGAGGGATGTGATAGAAGACAAAAAGGTGTTGCTGGTAAAGGTGGACACTTTGAAGAATACTACAGAAGCATTGAAAAAATATGTGAGCTCTGAGAAATTCTCTTGTTGTAGAGAAACAATGGGCATTGCAGGGCTGGAGAAATGACTAATCTCTCTTGTGGCCCCCTGTGGAAAGAAAACAACAAGTGGGAGAATGTTGGGTTGTGTTATATTCTTTCCACGACTAGCCCACGTAGTTAACCAAGGAATTAGAAGGGGGGCAGAGCCCCCCCTTCGTTGTGCTGATTGCGTAGCGAGGGGGTCACAGGGGGTTTGAGGGGTGCAGGTAACCCCCCTCTATGGGGTCTAGGGTAGCGCCCTGGAAAATTTTGTTTTTTGGACCCTATATTAGGTTGGGCGGACCTACCTATGGTTTTGTGCATGATTTTCGCACATGGTTTTGGATGCGATGGTTTTCGGTCCATGGTTTTCGACGCGATGGTTTTTGGTCCATGGTATTGGATGCTTCGGCATGTATAAATATGTATTTTAACATTGAAAGGAACATAATGAAAAATCAAGCTGGTAGTCCTGCTTTTGGGATCTAGGGGAAAATTTCTGTGTATATGTGTTTTATGTGTTATGCTCTCGCATTGTTTATTTTCTGTGTTTTAGAATTCATATGCAGGTAATTTCTGTACGGGGTTAAAACCTACAAGGAGTGGGAGGAATCGCTTCTAGTTCTCACTATTAAGAGTCTTAGACTCTTAGTTACCGATTTTTTTGTAATTAGTATGTAGTTGTTTGTAAAATTTTAGAAGCAGTTTCTTTTAGTTCTATATAGTCACTAGTTAGGAGTCATGACTCAGTACTTTAGATCATGTTTGGACTCATAACATATATGAGATGCTTATTCATTCATAATATTTTGGACATCTATTGATATTATGAATTGTTTGGACATGGTTTTACTGAATATCAACGAAAATTGTTTTTTTTTTAATTCAATATATGTGTATATTTTTATTTATTGAGTTCACTGATCTTTTCCTGATTTTTTCCTGATGTTTTTTATGATTTTTACCTAATCTAATTAAAACTCTTAGCTATTTTTCCTCACCGATTTATTGCCTATTCCAAGTTTGGTAACATTGGTTACAAGTTTCATTCTTCACTTATGAGTGCTAAGGTGTGCCAGAGAGTGCCAATGCATGCTGAGTGTTAGGGAGTACTAGGACAACACATGGGAGAACTAGGTCAAAATTCATGGAAGTGAATGAATATGAGGGTGTGTTGGGGAGTGTCAATCAGTGCTAGTTGTCATGCCAAGGAGGGAGTGACAAGGTATGCTAAGAACAGGTATGGCATGCCATGGAATATAAGGGAATGTCAAGAAGTGCTAGAGTGTGCTAGGTAGTTTCAGGGTGTGCTAACATGTGCCAAATAATGCCAAGGCATTCCAGGTGCTAAGACATGCTAGGATGTGTAGGGTGCCAGAGTATGCCAATATGTGTCAAGGAGTTTCAAGGAAGAAAAAGGAATAACCAAGCTAAAATGAAAGGAAATGAACACATAAGAGGGTTAATAAGTCGGGAATTTATCTTTTTCAAAAGAGGCGTGCTAGGTACACTAATAATATGTTCCAATACATGCCATGTGCCAATGTGTGCGAAGTGTTAATTTTTGTCAATGCAATATGATGCCAAGGAGTTCCAGGTCATGCTAGGGACTACAGGGAATGCCAACACATGATAGGGGAGTGTTATGCTATGCTATGGCATGCCAACATGTGCTTTGGCGTCCTACTCATGGCAAGATGTTCTAGGTAAAAATATGTTCCAAGGCATGTGAGGTGCCAAGGAATGTTAGTGTATTGTTCCAAAGCATGTTAAGGTGTGCCATGAGTGTTGAGGAGTGCTAGGTCTCTCTCATTAACAGAATTGATAGAGCTTGATTATGTATTAAATAATATAGCTCCTACACACACTAGTGGAACTTTATTTAAAGGAAATTTACTAGATAATAAACCTAATAGAGATGAATCATGTGTTGACTCATAGGAAGACTATATTCTTATGACTTGAGGGAAATGATACACACTAATTACTTCTTAACAAATTGACTGGCTATTATAACCACTATGACCTTGGACACATAATGAGAAAGACTCCACAAAAATGATCTTAAATCATTATATTTTGACAAAAAATATAGTAACAGGTACATAGTGTCATCAAAAACTCATTGGAATGATCAATGATGACGAACATTTTTTGACCATCACCAAAAGTAACCAAAAAGAGCATTGGTGAGGGTCAATAAAAGATCATCACTCTAAGTGTCACCAAAGAGAGAATTAGTGATGGGCCTTTAACGACCCTCACCAAAATTGTCACCAAAGAGAGAATTAGTGATGGGCAATTAACGACTCTCACCAAAAGTGTCATTGAAAATGGCCTTGGTGACAAACCATAAAGGACCATCACTATATACACTTACAACAACAATTTTTTAAAGACCGTCACCATTTGCGACATTGATGATGGACCTTAAAGGTCCGTCACAAGCATGAAGCATCATCAAAAACTCATTGGAATGATAAATGGTGATGAACATTTATTGACTGTCACCAAAAGTAACCAAAAAGATCATTGGTGACGGTCAATAAAAGATCGTCACTAGAAGTGTCACCAAAGAGAGAATTAGTGATGGGTCTTTAACAACCCTCACCAAAAGTGTCACCAAAGAGAGAATGACGGGCCTTTAATGACCCTCACCAAAAGTGTCACCAAAGAGAGAATTAGTGATGGGCAATTAATGACCCTCACCAAAAGTGTCATTGAAAATGGCCTTGGTGACAAACCTTAAAGGACCATCACTATATACACTTACAACAATGATTTTTTAAAGACCGTCACCATATGTGACATTGGTGATAGACCTTAAAGGTCTGTCACAGGCATGAAGCGTCATCAAAAACTCATTGGAATGATAAATGATGATGAACATTTATTTACCATCACCAAAACTAACCAAAAAGAGCATTGGTGACGGTCAATAAAAGATCATCACTAGAAGTGTCACCAAAGAGAGAATTAGTGATGGGACTTTAACGACCCTCACCAAAAGTGTCACCAAAGAGAGAATTAGTGACAGGCCTTTAACTACCCTCACCAAAAGTGTCACCAAAGAGATAATTAGTGACGGGCCTTTAACGACCCTCACCAAAATGTCATTGAAAATGGCTTTGGTGAAAAACCGTAAAGGACCATCACTGTATACACTTACAACTACGCTTTTTTAAAAATCATCACCATATACGACATTGGTGATGGACCTTAATGGTCCATCACAGGCATGACCCTCACCAATGACCTTTTTTCTTGTAGTGCTCATTCAAAAGTTACAAAAAGATCCCAGTATATCTGATACATTAAGCTGGAAAAATGATTCGTTATGGTACAAAGACCACTTATACCTATGTAAGAATTCCCAGCTCAAACAAAATATTCTTATGGAATTGCACACCTCTCCCTTAAGAGGGCACTCAGGATTTTTAAAAACTTACCACAGGGTTAAGAAGGAATTTTTTTGGGATGGCCTTAAATCTGATATTCAAAAGTTTGTGGCGGAATTTTTGGTTTACCAACAAAATAAAGTTGAAACAATTAATACCCTAGGTCTATTACAACCTTTATCCATTCCAAGTCAATGTTGGGAGGAGGTTTGAATGGATTTTATCATAGGTTTACCCAATTCCAAAGGAAAGAGTGTCATCATGATGGTAGTTGAAAAACTTACCAAGTATGCACACTTTTGTGCATTATCTCATCCATTTAAAGCCAATACAGTTTCTACTGCATTTATGGAAGCAATTCAAAAGCTACACGGAAACCCAAAGATTATTGTAAGCGACAGAGATGCCATTTTCACTGGGAATTTTTGGACATAATTATTTTCTTGTCTTGGTACTCAGTTAGCTCATAGATAATCTTATCATCCTCAATCTAATGGGAAAACTGAGATAGTAAAAAAATGGTTGGAAGGATATATTCGTTTCTTTGTATATGATAAACAAACACAATGTGTCAAATGGTTGCCTCTAGATGAATGGTGGTATAACACTTCCTTCCATACTGCAGCAAAAATGACCCCATTTATGGCACTTTATGGATATCATCCACCATCCATCACATCATATTTAAGAGGAAATTTTAAGGTTCAAGCAATGGAAGATCACATCGAGCATCAACAACAAGTTCTTCAACTCTTAAAGGATAACCTCACTTTGGCACAGAATAGAATGAAACAACATGCATATCAACATCGCAATGAAATAAGTTTTGATGTAGGTGACTGGGTATTTCTATGGCTACAACCATATAAACAAATTTCCCTCAAGCAAGCTAAGAAGGATAATAAATTATCACCAAAGTATTATGGTCTGTACAAGGTGTTGCAAAAGATTAGTACTATGGCATACAAATTGGAGCTTCCTACAGCTTCCTGAGTGCACCTGGTTTTCCATGTTTCATGCTTAAAGAAGCTTATAGGTGATAATCTCCCAATTCAAACAATATCGCTAGAACTTGAGGAGGAAGGAAAAATCATATTGGAACTTGAAGCAGTCGCAAAAACGAGAACTCGACACCTACAAATCGATCAATTTCGGAGTAGCTCATCAAGTGGAAGAATTTACCTGCTAAAGATTCCACATGGGAGGATGAGAATTTTATACAGAAGAATACAAAACTACTCAAGCATTGAGGACAACACTTTTTTGAAGGAGAGGGGCATGTTAGGTCCCTATAATACTAGTGATTCCCCCATTACTATTGTCATTATAGCCCTGATTGCTATTGTTGTGCCCCTATTGTCCCCATATTGTTATTGTTGTGCCCCATTGAAACCCACTATTGTTATTGTTGTGCCCTTATATTCCACTAGTATAAAATGATGAAATTAGTGACTAGGTGACTAAAACAATTAGTCACCGCAATTATTTCAAGTGAATTACTACTAAATTTGAGCAATTTTAGGCGTCTAAACTAAAAATGACTAACTTAAACGACTAATTTAGTATAGGAATAAAATATACGACTAGATAATAAGTGACTAAACTAAAATCGACTAACTTAAATGACTAATTTAGTCTAGGATTAAAAAATATGACTAAATAATAAGTGACAAAATCGTTTCAGGACGAGATTACCCTACAAGCCACCAAATTTCTATCGTATTCATGAGGTCAACAACAATTTGTGGTTAAATATATAGCTAATTTGGAACAAACTTAGCTCTAGAGCCTAGGATTTGCTTCCACCTTTAATGCTTATGGACAAAGGGATCAATTTCTAAAGCATGTGGGAGCCAAACTATCACCTTGCCCATGCTGAATCCCTCTATTGAACATCATGGAAAATCTCCATAGATTAATTATGCTTACTAAAACAAACATTTCATTGGAAATGATCATTAATCCTATGACATTACTACTTCACTATAATTTTTGACCACACGAAGCTTATTTCGTTGTCTACCCTTTTTATTTCATGACAAGACTACCCTACAAGCCAGCAAATTGCTATCATAACCATGAGGTCAACACCAATTTGTGGTTCAAGATATAACTAATTTGGAACAAACTTAGCTCTAGAACATATGTTATTTTTCAACCTCTAATGGTTATGGACAAAGAGATATCAATTTTCTAAAACATGTGAGAGCCAATGCATTACCTTTCCCATGTTGACTCCCTCTATTGAACATCATGAAAAATTTCCATAAATTAGTTATCCTTATTAAACCAAACATTTAATTGGAAATGATGATTGACCATTACCATAAAATTACAAGTTTTCTGCACTTTTTAACCACACAAAGCTTATTTTGATATCACCATAATTAACTTCTGATAAATCAACTAAAAACCCCTCAAATAATATTTGGTGACACAAAGAACTAAAAATTTCCATACAATTAATAATGATTTATAATCAGAAATACCTCTCATTAAATAAAAGAAAAGTCTCAACATTTTATTTCATGGAATTTAATTCCCCTTGAAAAAAACATGAGCATTTACCACTAGCATTTCATTTAAGTTCCATTCAAGGTTTCATGGATTTGTTTCTTTCAAATATAAAAATTGTTTATTTCCCTCCCTTTGAAAGGTTTATCCAGGGTGGAAGAAGGAGACGGAAGGGCACATCCATGCCATCACACGTATGATTTGATTCATTTGGTTGAATTCATGAGCTTAGATTCTGGGTGCCTCCAATCGTGGTGATTTCCCTCCATATCTCTGAGAAACTTCAAAATACTTCTAGACAAGCAAAACGAGGCTATATGTCCAGGATTTCATGGAGGAAGATAAACCCAAAGGCATAAGCGATAATGGCTTCATCAAAGAAGACAACATGTGCCTTTCTGAAAAAAAAATCAACTAAGAAAATAAGAGAGCATGAATGCATTGATTATGACAAGGAAATCAAATATCACAAGACCATAGGTGGTCACAAGGAAGATGCTCTAGCATAGATAGATTCTGATGATCTGATCATCCCTAAAAATGACAGTGATCAAGAAAGGACCTCAGATTTGCTTGGACCCGGGCTTTTGAGAGTCCCAAAGCAAAGAAATTGGATGTCGAGGAAATGGATGTAGACTCATACAAGCAAAATTGAGGCTTCGTTCTAGAGGAGAAGATTCCAGAGGCCAAACCCACTCAAAAGGTAGCTAACTGCATTTTATCTTTATTTGTTAATTATAATAATTATTGTTTCTTACCCATGAGGAACTTCTGTTGGCTTAGGTTCCGAGTCTGAATGGTAAATATTCTTCCAAAATCGCCTTCAGATTTCGTGCTATGCCATCTAGGTGGCGTGGACAATGGCGACAATGCAACCTATTGGTTCGGTTAAACTCCACTGACCACACAAATGAACCAATGTTAACTTGGGTGTCCTAGGTCGATCAATTGGGTTTCATAGTATTCTCATTTGTTCACTATTTTAACTGTTGCTTTGTTTTCAATCCTTCTTTCCTGACCTTTTCCCATAGTTGTAATTCCTTGTGGCCCTATTAAAATTTTATTATTACCAATAAAGTGTATTTTTTTTTGTGGTGTCATTAATTTAGGATGTTGTAAACACAATTTTATTTTTAGATGTAAATTTTATTCTAATAGGAAACAAGTGGAAAACAAGCAATAAAATGACATGTTCCCTAAACTTTGTGCCTTTCTTGGCATGACTTTTCAGGGTGTGGGAAAACTTGATAGAGGATTGAATTGGCTATAGTTGATGTTGTTTTTTTATTGATGATCTCAAGTTGAATAGCATGTATAGATTGAAAGATGGCATTGTAGATCAAATGACAATGGGATATTGAAAGCTAAAAGAAAAATTGATTGACTCAACCTAGAAAATGAAGTGTTTGACCAAGATTCAATTAAATCTATGCAAAATTGTGTTAATAGTGAATTCACTGCGGTTTTTTGCTCCTAATGGAGAAATATTCCTGAGATAAAATCACTACAGGAGAGTTCTTAGGAATCCATCCTTGAAATTATCTTATCTTGCTTAAAATTCCAGGATAATGTTCCTTCCATGTAGCACTCTTGGAAGCTCCAGACATAAACTGATGCCAAAATTAGGTTATTTCCTAGCCATCTCTATCAAATCTTTGTCATATTTTCCCAAAACAACATACTTTCGATTTAATATGAAATTTTATTCATCAAATTTGGAAAACACAGAATGTAATGATCTAATAAATCATGTAATACTCGTCATCTAATTAACTAATTACCTTTATTTTTTTAACATAACATGATTATCTCATAAAATTTATGACAATAGTCACTAGAAACAAACCCAAAAACACAAAATAACAAGTATAAGTGTTCTCAAATGATTTTAAGTAACTTGAATGTAACATTAGTATATAATTATAATATATATAAGATACAAGGAAAATCATTATCATTGTGATATAGAAGGTTATGGAACAAATAAAATTTGATCCAATGCTATGAGAAATATTTTGAAGAGCATAAGTTGCCATCAAATCCAAAGCTTAATCCTTATAAAAACATTCTACCTTCATATCATTGAACAACTAATACATAGTTATAAAAATTAATTAGAATCTAGGTTCACTATTCTGAAGTCAAGTTAGAAAAGTTGTAGTTCTATTGTTTTTCGAATTATTATGCCACACAAATTGTAAAACTATTTAATGCTCATATTTGTCATATTTTCCCAAAACAACACACTTTCCCTCAAGACCTCAATCAATATTTTTTTTTCAAACCCATTAAAATACAAACAATCCACAACATGGATTTGACAGAGGTGTGGATTGTTTAGATTGTGTATTTTGTGTAGAGCCTAGAAAACCCAAAGTAGCCTTTTTCCCTGATCCCCATTGGATACAATCTCTGTGTCAAGCCATTCTCTGTGTCAAGGTGGGTGAGAAAAAGTAGCCATTACAACTGAGCAATAGCGCCAACATCCAACAAGCTAGTAGAAATGATGTCAAGGGTAAAACCATCAAAGAAACATACCAGAAGAAGACACAGTTGGAGCACATCCTGCTTCATGTAGACACCTATGTTAGCTCCATCAAGAAGCATACCTAGTCCCTCTAGGTTTATGAAGGCAATGATATGGCTCACCAGAGCATCTCATACGTGGCAGGTCTTCACAAGATTTTTGATGAGATCCTCGTCAATGCGACCGATAACAAGCAGCGGGATCCCTCATGGATTCGATGAAGGTGACCCTCAACATGGAGGATAATTGCATTAGCGTTTAAAACAATGGAGATGGTGTTCCCATCGATATTCACTAGGAGGAGGGCATGCATGTGTTGAAGATGATCTTTGGGCATCTATTAACGAGCAATAACTATGAGGAATCTAAGAAGAAGACCATCGGTGGAAGGAATGGGTATGATGCCAAGTTGGCTAATATCTTTTCTACCAAGTTTATTATTGAGAGCATCGATGAGAAGAAGTAGAAAAAGTATAATCAGGTATGGCTCAGTGCTTATTGTCTCTTCTTTTTCTTAGTTTTGTATGGGGAGTCCCTCTAGGGCTTTTAGGGCTTTCAGAGTAAGGAAATTTGAGTATATTTCTACTAACATGGTTGTTTGTCAGAAGTGGCCTGAGTTATATTCCCTTTTTTTCAAAATCAGATAGCTTTAATATTCCATATGTGTTCATTTCTTATTATGGTTACAGAGAATATCCTTTCTTTTTATGGGTTTGCTACTTGTTATCAAAGTCCTTACCTGTTACTCAGCTTTGTTCTCTTTTGTATTTCAAAAAGGGCCTGTCTCAAAACGTTCATACCAGGATATGATCCCTTAATAGGGTTTTCAGATCGAGAACATTTGTTGACCTTTCTATGACATGGTTGTTTGTCAAAAGTTGTCCGAGTTATATTCTTCTCCAAGGCTCATTTTTTCCATCTTTTCTGGACTTAGATAGATTTACTCTACTAGACGTGTTCATTCCTTATTAAGATTACAAAGAATATATTTATTTTATGGTTTTGCTGCCTATTATCTAGAGTCTTACCCGTAACCTAGTTCTAGCTATTTGTTTTTGTTCCCTTCTGTAAAGCATTGAATCGATCTCCCAAAATATTGAATTTTGTTTATACAATGCTTCATTCATTTCCACTAAAACACTAAAATCTAGATTCCAAAAGTGTTTGTTATATGTCACTTATGAATGCATAGATAAGGTTGGTGTATTTCATATATTCACATTGCAATCATGAATGTTGAATCTAACTCTTCAATGGTCCATGGATTGAGTTTTAACTCGTTGATATCTCTGTTTGTATGAAATTGAGCTCAGTAGTAGTATAACAACTTTTATTTCTATTATTCATCAAGTTTTGTACCTCTAGAATTAGAATTGGGTAAGTAGCTACATAACAACTTTGAGTTATCTTCCAAGTCTATGTACTTGCCTTTGATTTCTAGCACATAGGTGAGCCTTGAAAGTGTGAGAATATGCAAGAATAATCTCATGGGAGAAATACCCATTTCGCTCTAAGGTCTCTGTGTGTCAACAAAAATGGCTTTCAAGTGGATTACTCTCCCATGACAACCCAAAACACTCGTGGAGAGAAGAAACCAAATGAACTGGGTGAATTAGGAACTTCCAGGTTTGGTGTCAAAACTAAAGCCATTCCATATCCCTGGTAGAGTAGGATATTTATTAAGATATAAATTGGGTTAAATATGTGGCATATATAAACGTATGGATGGAGACACATGATAAAGAAATTCTATGGTGTTACCTCAGTTGGCAGATGTACCAACCAAAATCTAGCACACTGTCTAATTAAATACCAGAATAAAGTACATATTTCAATGTAATTGATATGTGGAGTAGGGGTTTAAGTGTCTTTACTGATGTTTTTTCTTCTTTTACAAAATAGAGGACATGGGCTTGACCTCATTTATTGGTAGGTGAATACTTTTAAAACCTTTTCCTTAACAATTGTTAGCATGACGAGTTCTGTTAGAATCTACCTTATAAGGAAATAAATGGTGTGAATGTCATGACCAGTGTTTTTTCTGAGAGAGTTCCTACATGACAGAGATTAATGAGACAACAACACTTAAGGAAATATTAGTGGATTAGTTACAGGAACAACAACAATATGCTAATCAAAATCAACATTGTGAGAGCTTACTTGGATATATTTGACATTAATATTAATCAATAGAAAATTGTGAAAGGAGGTGACGTGGTGATTGCACACAGGCCAAATTTGTTGTAGGAAAAAGTCAATGATACTCATTGAAAAAGATAAACCTTCAGAGATTCATCATAGTATAAATTAATTGAAGATAGACATGAGAATTCTTCTACAAGATTCAGAGTGATCTCAGGTGAACTCTGTAGGTTCTGTAGATGTGCTTGATGGAAACATCTCATGCCTAAATGTGCAATCACCATAATTGATTCTAGTTCACCTATACATCTTCCATTCATCTTACACTCCCAATACAGAGTTGAGTGCATGCTAGACAAAGGTCATTTTGACAGAGGTCCACCTGTGCAACATATTTCTTAGCAAACCATTTTCAGTACAACATATCACATAATTTCAAGGTTGGTTTGTGACTACAAAAAATAAGATACCCTGGACACTTCAAAATGAAAGTAGAAACACAAAAACAGGAAGCAGAAAGAAAGGATTGGGGATTTATATGTTGTACATGACGTTTAAATCCCTAATTTTTTTTGTGTAGAGAACCATACAACATTGGACATGGGGCCTATAGTATGTTAGAAATTGCTATGTTAACATGTCTACAACACTTATCATATTGTGGTGTGATCAATGTTCTCTCTTTTACAAGCAATCCTGCTAAGGTACAACAACCAGGAACATTAACTTAAATGGAAACTTTTTAGAAATATAAACTCTCTGTTATGTTTTTGATAGATAACACTTTATCAATTTTATCATGAACATAGTGGGTTACTCTACAATGTATGATACCAAAACTCTAAATCTATATGTTCTTGGTGGAATACTTGGAATTTAGAAATGACCATAACGGACTATAGATATTTTTAGAACACACAAAAGAAATGTCGTTTCACTACAAAAAAAAAAAATACAAATTGTAAATCCAATATAAAAACTTTATTATAATATTTCCACTCAACCAATTTTTTTCCTCGATTCCAAGCATCAAACATAATGATTGCATTTAACAAACATTCAAAGAAAAATCATATAGAGACAACTTATTTTTAGTGGCCATAGTGTTGTTTGTTATAACTCAAGCACTGTGAGCATGTTTGCGTAACGTATCAATAATTATGAATAATTATTTTTTCCTTTATATGTTATTGGCATTGTTGAGGAATTTCAAAAAGTTGTGTTTTTTCAAAACTTTGTTGGGGATTTGCATGATATGGATTTCCTTAGAGAATTTTTTTAGCTACCAACTATTATCTTATGTACTTATGTTTCTATTTCATGTTGGGTGAATTAGCAGGGGAGCCCTGTAACTAGCACAACACTCTCTCAAGTTCTTTCTTTACATCCATTGGAGGAGCCTAGCCCATTGGGTTTAACATTGAAGAAAACACCTTCCTTCATAGAACTTATTTAAATGAATCTTTCTCAAAGGGATTTGATAGTTCCCTTAGTTGTAGATAATTCAAGCCCAGAGGTGGGCAGAATGAAAGATCCAAAATGTGTGGCAGGACCATCTATTGTTGACAAGCACAAGGCCTCTAATTTTCTAGCCTCATTTTTTATAACTGGTTCTTGGGAAGTAATGTACAAGAATTAACTATCAAGTTGCATATAAATTCATCAGTTTTTTATAGCCACATATGGAAAATTGTAAAATTGTACGAAGTAACTCAGATTTAATGACTTTTCATTAACTTAAATGACTACGATGCTAGCATATTTCAAGATACAAAGATGATTTGGTGGCAAAATGCTATTATGAAAAACGTAAGCTTGTTTGGGAAGTATTGGAGAGTGGTTTGAAGAGAAAGATAGAGGTTCAATGGTTAGATATAACCTCTTTGAGGGCCAAGTTTCCAAACAATGAACCTGGCAGCTTAGAGATTGAAGTATTTGGGTTGTTTATTTTTTGTGTCTAAAGTGATGTGGTGCTAAATTGTAGGTATATCTGAAGCAATATATTTTCTTCTATCTCATCTAGGTATCTAGGCCTTCACTTTTATTTAGGGATACAAATCCTCAGCTAAGAAAGAACATTTTTTGGTAGGTTTCTTCTAACATTATAGGAGGCCACACATCTATATGCAAGTCATCAAATCATTTCATAAGATATGTTGATTCAATAAGGTATTAATTTCCCAAGGATTAAACATTGTATACATTTATTTGAATGGAGTGTTCATCATGTTCTGATAATATCAATTAAGAATTCCACATCTTCATTCACTGAGAAGAGAGATTTCTTACTTGCATTGAAATGATAGGAGTTCCACCTTTTCAGTAGCCCCAATGAGGAAATGCAACTAGAATTGAAAGCTCTTTGTTTAATGAGCTTCTCGCATTTAAAAATGTTGTATATTTAAAATCTCAACACCAAGCTTGATAATGGTACATGTTACAAGTATTATGCCAATAGAAAGTTGTGACCATAATTTAATATTCTTGAGAACTTAATGTTACACAACCTCTGAAATCAAGAAATTAGTCAAACCATTATTCAATGCTTGGAATGTAAATCCCATTTGCATAAAATGTGAATCCACCATGATAAGAGTTGAATATCTTCATGTAGGTCTATTGAAATTTAACATTAGACATATGTAACTTCTTTTACACTTTATATTCTGGTATCTCAGCTTCCACTTAACTATCCCTACAGGCTATGGCTTAGGAGGATGTGCCAATCCTCAATTGGCTATGGGATATGAGGCATTTTCCAATTTGATAGTATGCATAATCCTATAAAATATGTACAAAGCACATTATGCATTTCTTAGTATGAATTTTACTCCATGTGATTACTTTGTGGGGCACTCAATATGTTAGAGATGTTGTAACGTAATGTAATGTCCCATAAATATAAATATAAATAGAAATTAAATTAAATAAAAATATTAATGTGATGGAATGTAAACATTTTAACTTGGTCAAAATAAAATAAAAAAATAAAATTAAAATAATAATAAAACCCTACAAAATTAAAATAATAATAATAAAAAAACGACCCATAGTATTGAGATCCCATGGTTTTGATGTGGAATATAACCTATTTAAAGGGGGGAATTAAACTAGCCTAGATCCATCTAAACTCTGTATCTACCAAGCACCAAGAGGGATCAAATATCTTGAGATGAAACTTCTTTTAGAGTGAAAAGAGATTTGATCCCTCTCGGTGCTTGGTAGATTTGGAGTTAAGATGGATCTAGGTTGGTTATAGAGTAATTATAGACTAAAATCGCATGACATGAAATCCCAGGTATTTCATTATAGGATAAGTATCTCTCACATGTTGCATACATATGCAATAAGAGTCTGCTCAACATTGTTGATCATGATTGTTATTTCTTTTTGTATGATTTTTACAAGTAGAGGAGAGTGAATTGTCATAACCTATATACAATTTTGTTGGATGAGAGTTGATTTTGTAGGTTCCATTTTATTTTAAGCCAAACAAAATTTCATTTTTATGTTTTGGAGAATACATTTGTTGTAGTTTCCTTAAGGAATACTTGACAAACATTATGAAAAACTTCTACAATGTGATCATCGGTTAAACCTGCTAAGTAAGGAAGGCATCATGGGTCGAAATTCCCCATATTTTGATTCTAGTGGTGCACTATTTCAAGAACATAATGAATATAATTGTTATGGTACAGAGCATAAATCTTATTTGTTTCCACATTTTTATCATTCAAAAGATAACTATGGCTACCTTTCTCAAATATTTCAGATACCAGAACAATTAGGGTTTCACCACTGGTCAAAGAAATGAACATCTTGAGTTCGATGACCGGGTTTTAGACTATCTACTGCAAGACACACCTTCTCCCTGCTCTCGTATAAAGATAATTTTTTGTTTTCCATTTGTTTCATTTATGGGTTTGTTAAGTTTTCTTTCAAATTTCAACTACCCTAAATATTTCAAAAGTTTTTGTAGAAGTGCGTTATGGATTTTTGAGTGTGCATATGCATTACATCTATTGTACCTATCTGATAAACTTAAAAATTAATGGAATTTTGATAATAATGTACTCACATGATAGTGAATAAAGTGGAATCAATTATGCTAATGACCTCAATGTGAATGAGAAAATGAGATTTGCGGCACCCTATGGTGGTTTGGAAAATCAAAGCTTTGATTTGGTTTCATAGAAATCCATGGATACATAAGTAAACTGAACAATTTCTAGCTCATCAGAGATTAGGTGTCCTAACGATTCAATTCCAATTGTTGAAGAGACCTGGAAAGCAAATAAAGTGATGCTTAGTGATATTGCACAACATTTTCTAAGTGATTCACTCTGATCAACTGGATGTGATGAGAAAAAGGTTATTTCATGTGTCAATTCAATGCATTCTCTTTTAGAAAAGGATGTCTCTATAACACATGCATCCAATGGGAATACTGGAAGCTTAGAAAATTCAGGGGTAGGTCATGGTTTGGGGAGGCTAGTGAAAGGAGAAGAAGATGGACAAGAGTGTGAGATAAACGATGATATGACAAAAGCAATTTTGAGTAGGGATGACAGAACTAAGTCTGAACTGAATGTGATGGAATATGGTTACATAGATTGTAAATTGTTAACAAGTATTCCCAGGCAAGACTCATTAGTATATTTTCTAGTGAATATTCCTTGAATTGCATATTTTCCTTATCTTTTTTCTCATTCTCCTAATGAGCTCATCACAAGTTCTAAACAATGTTGAACAATTAGATGGAACCCTTTTCATTGAAATGTGATTTCTCATGGCGATAGAGCTAGAAATCAATTGTTGGGATCATGCAATTGTATTTCTTGTAGACTATCATTGAAATATTGGTTGAGAGAACTGCAAGGTCCTTATGCTTTTTGGGTTGACTAATATCAACATTTTGTTGACATTTTTCTCTTGGAATGTGCTAAGAATGGTCCATTATCAGCGGGATGTGATGAGAAAAATGTTATTGCATGTGTCAATTCAACACATTCTCTTTTTGAAAAAGATGTCTCTACAACACATGCATCCAATGGGAATACTAGAAGCTTAGAAAATTCAAGGGTAGGTCATGGTCTAGGGAGGCTAGTGAAAGGAGAAGAGGATGGACAATATTGTGAGATAAACAATGATATGACATAAGCGGTTTTGAGTAAGGATGATAGAAAGTCTGAACTGAATGTGATGGAAGATGGTTACATAGATTGCAAATTATCAATATGTATTCCTAGAGAAGACTCATTAATATATTTTCTAGTGAATATTATTTGAATTGTATCTTTTCCTCATCTTTTTGTTCATTCTCTTGATGAACTCATCACATTTTGTGAACAACCTTAAACAACTGGATGGAACCCTTTTCACTGAAATATGAATTCTCATGGTGATAGAGTTAGAAATCAATTGGTGGGATCATGTAATTGTATTTCTTGTAGACTTTCATTGAAATATTGGTTCAAAGAACTACAAGGTTCTTATGGTTTCTGGGTTGAGTAATATCATCATTTCGTTGATATTTTTCTCTTGGAAGGTGCTAAGCATGGTCCATTATTGGGAACACATTATCTAGATTTAAGACCACATGAATGTAAGGAAAGTGTGTCTCAAAATTTTGAGTTAATGGAAATGTACATCTCAATATATGAGTTTGTTCTTGAATTAATAAAATTCTACACCTTGCAATTCCAAGGTATGGAAATTCTATTCAAATTGTTGGGTTTCTAGTGAGTCTTGTATTTTATGCCCGTGATTCAAGAAGTCCAATGGCCACACTTCACTAATGGTTCCAAGCTATGTTGAAAAACCCCCTTGACATTGTGAATCTTCTGACCATATCACAAGGCATACCTTAAGTTTCATTCATTTTAAGTATTTGCTAAATAACAAGCTCTAATTAATCCTCAATTTCAACAATCTCCCTAATTAGCATTTCCCAACTATATTGCACTTTATACACACAAAATTGCATATTGGAAAATCAAAATTGTCCCTTTTCAAGGCTTAGAAGTTGTTTTATGCTTGTAGTATATGTATTCTTCCTTGTCTTCTAGTGGAAGAGTCACGTAAATCTTTATGACCTTCTAGTTCAGGTGGGTTAGATCAATCTATTTGGAATTTTTCATTCGGTGCTTCTGTCTCTATATAATTAATTGTATTCCATCTACATCAAATTCTTCCATATTCCATTATAAATGCTATCCTATCACTCTTCTTGGAATATTATGTCCGCGGTGTGGTGGAATGATCACAAATTATCTCTTATGGAAACATCTCTACATTCCTTTTCCATTTATCTATAACATTGACCTGCTTACTAATTATATATTTTGTTAACATGATATGAAGGTAAATATTGGATTACCTCTTTTTCTTTTAATTAAACCTACATTCTAGTAGATACACTTTATTGGCCATTACATCTATGTAGGAGTATTGTGACTGAAGTACATGAAACATCTCCAAAGTGGATTTTTTTCTTTTATTATTGTTGGATCTACAATATGGCCAAAGGCCAGAAAGGTAAATTAATTTTTGAAAACAAAGATAAAGATTGATATGTTATGAAAGAATATTCTTCTTAAATATATGTGCTTCCTAAATACAGGGAAAAAATATTCCTACTTCATGATACACTATCTCCTCAAGTATTGCATTTGTTCTAATAACATTAACTTCCTCCACCTCTTACTTATTAAACAAGATTAAATTTTGTCCAGTATTTGAATTCCGCAAGCACATAACTTTCATCGTAATTTTTTAGGTATCATATTGCATGAATAGATGTCTTCTAAAATTTGGGATATTCTAATAGGATTTACCTCACTTGCCTGAGACAAGGTTTCACCAATCAACAATCACATTACCATTTTTTTCCATAACACCTCAATGTTACAATAGGTTATACTAAAAAGAATTGGCATATTTGGAAGATCAATTTGCACATATTTTGAAACTAGTTGGTTCTTACTCTCTTCCATTTTCTTAGTGTTAGAAAAAGCTTATCTGTTCAAATTATGACCTTTGTAGTGTCACAAATGTTATCTGAATCTATTTGTTATCCATTGGTAAAATATTTAGGGGTGGGAAATGCAAATTATATAATAGATTCATTGTGTCATTAATGCACCTAACATACTTGTTGTGCTTTCCTCTATTAGGGAAACTCATGATATATTTCCACTACTTTTGGAGTTGATATAGCCTTGTACCCATGCTATATTATAGTCATTGCTATCAATAATATCTCTTCTTGTATGAAGAATAAATATGAATTATATATGATAATGTGTCATTGTGATACTACCTGCAAAAATGGTTTGGGGAATACAATTGTGTTATCTTATCTCAATTTATTTTCTTTTACATAGCTTCTCAAAACAATGTTGATGAGTTATATGATGTGATTATGTTCTAAATATTCGTTTTACTCCTTTACTCCTTTAGTTTCTAGTTTTCAATTTTTCCATCTCGTGAGGTACCTTATATACAAATCTTTATAAACATTCATATTATTAATTGGAATAAATAATTGTACCTCCATGTCAATGGGGGCACTAACATTTCCTTGATGGTTATTTTTTGGGCATTTCAAATCTTTTGATGTGTAATTCTTTGATTTTCTTTGTCGTATTTTACGCCGCTTTTATTTGATTGATCGCCTGCATTTATGAATCTTCAACGTCCTTCCCTTTTTCCATGCTTTATGGTCATGGACGCCCTTTTCTGATTTGACAGGGGAAGATATGCATTATGGAATAGCGTGTGTAATAATTACTGAACTCTACCATAACTTGTTGATTTGAAAAAATATTATTATTTCATTTATACAAAATATTTTCTGCTTGAAATTTTTGCATGCAGTTTATCTGTTGTTGTTCAAAACTAAAACTGTGGAATCAAGAAAATTGCATACGGAGTAGTGAATTGTTTACATGAGAACAACAAGTATGGGGGACAACTCTATTCGCAGCGAGTCCACACTATTGCAACTAACAGAAGAGGCTCGAGCAACTCACAGAAAGGATGTGCTTACATGGATTCCACCTTTTGCATCACTTTCAGCATAAGCTCAACCTACATCAGCTTCACCAAATGTCAGTCCATACATGTCATTCCACATTTTTTCGAAGGTAAAACTGAGGTAAAATAACATAAGTTTCTGATTTATTAAAAGTTTATGAGAATTTCATGAAAATCCATTGAGCATTATTTATTAGCATTCATTCCACATCTTTACCACTTCCCATTTTTTAGAGACATAGAAGCTTTCAGTTTGGGGGAGTGTTACTTTCATTCATTTATTTATTATGATCATGCCATCATCCATCGATCTCCTTATTCATTCTCAAAACCTCTCTTATTCCATGTTGTTTTACACCAAGCATAGATTTCAACCACAATTGTAGCAACCACCTCAATTTGTTTTCTAGTATTGCATGAGGGCATGCTAATTCTCCAGTTTGGGGGAGGAATTGCTACACATGATGGATGTTTTCTACTTTCTTTCTCATTTAAGGCATACAATTTCATTTTTATATAGTGCAAAAATTGATTTGCATATATCTTTAAAACTATGAACTAAATTCTTGTGATTTTTGAACAACAAAGAGGTACCATTAAAACACACAAACCCATAAAATTTCAAGTTAAATTAGATTGTAAAATTTTAGAAATCATGCACTGCCACCTATAGCCATTTTGCTTATATCTCATGATCCGTGCATCAAAACGATTTGATTTTTGGATTATAGAAGCATCAATATAGTAGAAATCTACTTGCAAACTTTCAGCAAAATCTGGTTTGTAGTTTTTGAGAAAATGGTTATTGAATTTTGCCATTACTTATATCATATTTTGTTGCAACTTCATATACATATGTTTGAAATTCAATGTGAAAATTGTTACACCTTCATCAACATTGCTAAAATTGAATATTCATTATTTGAGGAAGAACTCATTTGTTCCATCAATTTCATGAGTTGGGATGAACATTTTTGTATTATAGCTTGGTTAATACAGAGGCTTTGGGTTGCATGAGGACATGCAACATATTGAGTTTGGGGGTATGTTGGGCCACTAATTTTTCATTATTAATATCACTTTTTAATGTCTATTTCATCCATTTCTACCATTCTTTATCACGTCATTTATCATAATTTATCATATAATTCCATTTTATAATTATTTATGCTCTTATGGATAAATACTATTTTTCTCTTTTATTTTTAATAAATTGATGATTATTATGCATGATTTTACCAATGATGGTTTATTAATGGATTTGTTGTAACATCACTCACGATTTTAGCCTCCAAGATCTTTTCCAGATTGCAAATTTGATCTCCAACTCATAATTAAATATTCCAACTCAGAAATTCGCTGGAATAAGAAGTGATAGTTTTGCATTGGATGTTTCAGACAAATGAAGGAGAATCTAGAAAATATGAAACATGGGTTTTGTTCAGAACGGATCGAGTTAATTTTGTAATAAGAATCTTTCCAAATTTCAGTCTGTATTAAGAAAAATGGAAGGTTCTTCGAAGACGATTTTCTTAGATTTGCTATTGCAATCGTTTTCCAAATTCTTCCAATTGTAATACCAAATTCAACTTGTTCCAACTAAATCATGATGGGAAGATATTTCAGATCTGATATTGTTTATTAATATTATGTAATCAATCCAAAATTGTAATGGAAATCATTTTGTAATAAACTTTGTTGTAACTTCCCTTTACTCTTTGTGTATTTAAATGAAAACAAAGATCAAAGAGAGGGAGAGATTTAGAAGAGAATTAGGAGGATAATTGGAGAGAGCAGGAGGAGAATTAGAGGGTAATTGGGAGATAGGAGATGGAAAATTGTTAGATAGGGTGTAGGAGAAGAGATAAAAGATGAGAGATGAGAGGATGAACAATTGTTGAATTTGAGGCAAAGATAAGAGCTTCATTATGTTGTAATTATTTCTCTCATATGTTTTAATGAAGGAAGTTATCCATTGAGTTCTACATCCGTTATTTGTAATCTGATCTGAGTTATTTCTCAAGGTGGAACTGAGTCTTGGGCAGTTGGGCCCACTACCTTGGACGAGATGCTGCCTTGAACATGTAAATTAGTGTAGTTATGTATTTGTTTATTTCAATTTCAATTGTCATTCATTAAAGTAAATTTCCTTTCTTTTAACTAATTTGTTGTTTGTTGCATTTTCCAGATTTGTCATTTCATCCAACTTCTAGATTTCATTTGATTTGTTGCTCTATATTAGCATTTGAATTTTGTTGAGTGAAATAGCTTAAATTTCCAATTCAGCAAGGTGTGATTTAATCTAGCAATGATTCAAGTTGTGTGATTAGCATAATTGTTTTTCCTATCATTTACTTTCTTCTTTTTAATTTTAGTTTTATTATTCAAGTCTTACATTTTATTTCTTGGTAAATGAGCTTGATAGTAGAGAGCACAATCATATAGAACCAGTGTTAGCTATTGGTATTGTTATGCATATATTTTGTCGATTTCTTTGAAATAAAAAGACGCTCCTCAAATTGATAATTAATGTCTAGGTGATTAGTTGTTTTATTTATTTATTAAGCAATTAATTTTACCCAGCAACCGTGTTGAGAAATATTCAACCGCCTGCCTAAGAATATTTTGTGAAGTTGCGCCAACTCAACATTGATACTGATAACTAATGGAAAATTGTCCTAACTGCATGACTAGAATTCCCTACTTCCGAGTAGACAACTCAATTTTTCGATAAAGATACTACCCTAATGGATTCTTGGAAGTATGTTATAGATGAATATTCTTGTTTTAAAATTGGTTTTATATAGACATTGTCTAAGTTGGGTCCTTCGTTTGAAGGTGAACCCACGACATGAGAAAAGGAAGCACAGGTCAAGGCAACACAACAACAAGCAAAATCAAAAGCAACAATAGGATATTGACTCACAAAAGAGTCAATAGATAGTGGTCGGGGCCTGTTGGGCCCTTTGGTTTTGGGTAAGCAATTTTGACAATTTTTGGTTAGGTTATTAGACGGAAAATGGTTGCAGAAGAGATCGCGAGAAAAAGGGAGATGAATGGATGAAACATCGAGATGCTGAGGTTGACTGGGAAAATGCACACAAAGGAAATGAAAAGGAATTTATGACAAATTTTGCGAAGACTACCAAAGAAAGATAAGAGGGTAGTCAAGAAAGAGTTTGTTGAGGATGCCAAAGAAGAATAGGCATGATGGAGTTTAAAGGAATCTGAGGAAATAAGGGCTAGATCAAGTGAGTGAGATAACGAGAAGAGAATCTATAAAATTTGAAGGGAAGATAGTAGAAAGGAAGAGGATCAGGTGTTTATGCCAAAATGTTGTTGTTGTGTGGCTCGAAGAACTCCTTCTTGTTCATGATCCCTCTCTATGAATTCTATGATGTAATATGATCTAATAGATACTAATGTTATTTCTTGTAATTAAGAATTTGTTTTGATGTAAGGATGTAACTATCTGGTTATTAATGAAAGGGAGTTGCGGGAATTCCCTATGTGCTTGAATTGTGATGGATTGTTTGGCCCACTTTTAAAAATTTTAATGTGTAAGCTAGAATGCTCTCTTCTATTTCTATTTATGTTGCAATCCTTTTTGTGTATTAAATGTCTGTAGATGAGGAAATTATAATATGAATGCATGAGACAAGTTCTTTGTTGCACTTTTCTTTGATGTCATCCTGTGATCCCTTATTTGGCTGAGTCTCAGCGTGCCTCAGGTAAGGCATCTCTCTTTCTTAGTAAGCGAGGTGAAAAAGTCAACGTAATTCTATACTATGGTGAATTATTTTATTGGAGCCATGTATCTAAACCCAGGGTCTATTTCTATTAAAATTTTGGGCCAACAATTGGGCTTGGGAAATGGGCCCGGAAAGACGATTACTAGTGTATTTTGGAGAAACTCTCCTAAATATGACAACCAAGTGGATTGGTTTAGTCCATCTGATAATGAAAAATGATATGACAGCGATAGAAATACCACGAAGGAGGTTACCTTGACCTTAACTTAATGTACATATGTAAATATATAATATGTTCATGATCATGCCAATATTTATATACACATATGAATTCCAATGTGACTGACAGTTTTTTCAAGAGTCATTCTTGTGGAAGAATTATGGTGTATGATCATTTAATGCAAATGTGGATGGGATGTAAGATTTTTGGTTGTGTGAGGTATCAATTGGGAAAAATTAGCTGTGGGTGATCTATGATTTTAATATCATTTGAATATGATTCTTATATTGTTCACATGTATGCACTATGAACAAGGAATACTAGAAGCTGAAAGATATATCATTATAATGAAAGCAATGTGATTTACAACATGTTGGAACAAGCATGGATAAGTTGAAGGAACCATAGATCCAAAACTTGGGTTGTAGTTGCATGTGGTACAATGAGGAAAAGTCACACAGGTGGACCAAGTGCTATGGATTCTTGTTGTGTATCAGGTGGAGCTCAAATAGAGTTTATGAAATCCTAATTCTTTTGCGAACTGGTGGAGGTCAATTCTCTAGACTCTCATGGAGGCCCTCAAGTGGAATGGCTAGTGTACTCTAGATTCTTGTAAGAGATAGAGATTGTAATATGTGTATGGCTAGTGTACTCTAGATTCATGCATTATTAGTTGGGACAATTGAAGTAAAACAATAGGAAGTAATGGGGAAGTGTTGGCACCACCACTCATGAACATAACCAGCGTGGTCGAGCTTAAGGATGAACAATAGGAGTATTTGCCCACATAACTGAAATAGTTGTAGTAAAATATTGGAGGACTTATGGAAAAGGAACTAGAGTGATAGGTATTCTAGGAACACACAACAATGCGGATAACACTCTTGAAGGGCATTCTCACGCATTGAGAAGAGGCCATTCTAATACAGAGAAAAAATATGGAACATAGTAGATCATTGTTAAAAAAGAACATGAATACAAAGGAGAACCTCTCAAAAAGAAGAGACAAAAGAAATGATTGTGCTATAGAGGAAGAAAAATCCATAACACAGGAGGAAAAGGACCAGAAAGCTTTGTGATGCTATTAGAACACAACAACTAGAAAAATCATTTGATTGAGCCATGGGAGTTGGAAGAATATATTTCAGGTGAGAAAAATAGCCTTTGGATTCCCTGTAAGACTATAGAGTGGTGATGGTTTTCTATGAATTCCCTTGATAACTTGGTTGGAGGTCTGTTACTTGGATTTTTGGTAAGGAGATTTCTTTAGCCCCTTCTACTGGTTTTTTGTTTTTTACAGTGAGTTATGGATTCCCATGATTGGGTGAAACCACTGTGTGAAATAATTGTTGAAGATGGGGATGTTAAGCCTCTAGATTCCCTCATTTAGTTTAGGGCAAAGGTGGTTAGCCTCTAGATTCCTTGTATTAGTATGGAATGGTAGAGCCATAATTCTTAATTTAGTAGTTGAAGGGTGGATGTGGTGGAGCTTTGGATTCCCCATGATATATTGATTACATGAAGTAGTTGGTTGGTGGAGGTGGTTGGTCCTTTGGAATCCCTGTTTCAACTGGAAGAATTGATTTAATCCCTTAAGCACTCATTCTTAAGCTTCAGAATCTAGCTTAGGGGTGACTAATATAAGAAAGGCTTGGTTGTAGTGTGTCTAAGGTTGGGTGGAGACTCAAAATCCCAATCTCAATTTCTAGACCTTTCAACTTCTAAGATAAGTGATACTCAAACTCTTGCACTTGAATATTCAAAATGTGTCTAATGTGTTTGCTTGAGGTCTGGGTTGATATTGATTCAATGTGTTGGTCCAATCTTTGTGATATGTTATGGAATGTGATCTTTTACATGCTTGAGGAATGTTGATTTCCTATGAAATTCCCGAATAAATGAATGGATTCATGTATTTATTCATGCATTTTTTTTTCAACTTATTATTAGTCTAATAAGCCTATATATTTATGAACTATTATGAGCTTGAAATTTGTCCAATGGGCTTCAGAGTAAATGAATGGATGAATGTTTGTTGTATTTGTTACGAAATAAAAAAGAATTGGCTATTAAGCTTTGTTTTAACATTACTAAGATCATGAAGGATAGGTTGATATATCTATGTTCAATGGGTTGGGTTGAGCTCTTTTGAAAGCTCAGGAGGGATAGACCTATGGAGCTTCACAACATGTAAATACATATGGCCCCACAGGGTCGAGCCTTAAGGAATTAAGGGCCCAAGCCTCGCATTGTAATAGGACATATGTGTTAGAACAAATGTGGTTGAGTGTTGAGGGTAGGGAAAGGTCCAAACCATATACACACATATTTCGTGGGCTAGAAGTTCAGGACCCGAAGGAGCAAGGAGGATAGAGCCTTAAGTGCCCATTCCAACAAGCACTATGTCCAAGCGTTAGCAGGTCTCGAAAATAAATGAGAGGAAAATCCATCAAGCGATGAGAACTTTTCCGTCCTAGAAGAATTACCCCAAATAATTTGAGTGGAGTACATGAAAAACGCATTGGGATTTAATCTTAGAGATGACGTGGCATTGTGGGGGCCTCCCATCTAATCTTGATTATCGATTTTGTATATGTACTTCCCACCATTGGATGGACCCTGGAGAAAATTTCCCGAAGATTTCGAAGGGAGGTAGGATGGAAACTCCTACATTTTATATTCCCTGAGAATGTGGTGTTGTGGGGAAGCTTTCCTGGCACTTGGTGTATTAGGGTGGAGGACCCTTCACATATTTTATAACGTGAAATTAAACTTTACAACCACAGTGGAGGAATGATGGGACCCATGAACAACTTGGTAGGTGATGTGGCCACTGTGCAACGTGGAAACTTGGGGTGGTACATGTGTTAGTTGGATTTGGGGTTTTTATGGGGCCATGTGCTCTATAAGTGGGTGATAGGTGACATGCCCATAGTGGATCCACGTGAAAGGTGATGTCACCCCAACAATAAAAGCCACTAACATTACCTTGATGCCTCATCCCTGATGATTTTCTTGTGGTGTGCAGTGAAATCCCGCCAGGATTTTATCCTTGGGGTGAGGTGGAAAAGGGGGGGCACGTGGCATATACATTATAATATATATATGCACTTGTGGTTATGGAAATGTCTTGACACTAGTTATGAACGGGTCATCAACTGACATAATAGGACCTAGCATGAGTGGGTCAGTATCTGTCACATGGGTGGTGGCATGGCCATGAATTGGATAGCCATGTGGGGACCACGTGGCAAGTCAGATGATGTGGCGAGACTTGATAGGCTAGACTTTGATCAATCATATATTTTGATCCAAGAGTCGGATTGAAGAAAATTTATATCATTGGAAAGGTTCGATGAGACAAGCACAATAATATTATCCATTTTAAGTTTAGAGCAAGTTATATATATATATATATATATATATATACCCCATGTCCATAACTGTACTTTGGAGGTCGGGTCATCAGAGTAACTACCTCCTTCTACCCTTAGTAGGGGATAGTCTCGATGAGACAAGCACAATAATATTATCCATTTTAAGTCTAGAGCAAGTTATATATATATATATATATATATATATATATATATATATATATATATATATATACCCCATTTCCATAACTGTACTTTGGAGGTCGAGTCATCAGAGTAACTACCTCCTTCTACCTTTAGTAGGGGATAGGGATAGTAGGGAGTATGTTACACTATGCTCCATATTCTAGTGTGGTTGGAAGTTTTATGTATGCAATGGTTTTACTAGACTAGGCATTACAGATGGAGTGGGAGTATTAAGTAGGTATATGTCAAAAGCAGGGAAGGAGCATTAGATAACAATAAGGATAGTTTTTACGTATTTCATGGCCTTACTAGTTATGGATTTTGCTACCAAGGATGATTAGGATTGGATAGAATGTTGGACATACATGACTTTCTTGTTATATATGATCCAGATCTTTTCAGCTACTAGAATTAACCAAGATCTTTTACTTTTGTGATGTTAGTAGAATTGCATTCAAAAGAGCATGAAAATCCACATGTGCATGCTGTAAATAAGATGAAACATAACAACAACCATCAAATCAAGAACACATAACACATTGATAATGGAGTTCACCCAGTCTGGGCCCTAGTGTCAAGAGTGGGGAGGCCACTTCATTAAGTGATACAAGATGATGATGAATACATAGTACATTATTTATCATTGCAAGGATGAATACCCTCAACAAGAGTGGCATTTATATCCATGAGATGTTCTTAGGAACTCTCACTCATATGGGAAAATTCCCTCAACAAGAGTGGCATGTCTCTCCATGAGACGTTCTCCCTATAGGAACTCTCACTCAAATGGGTCTTCCTTCAACATGACAAGCTAATAAAATCCCATATGATGTGGCATACAAGTATCCCTCAACATAATGGTAATAAGGGATCTCAATAACAAAGACGTCATTTCAGCAAATCAAAAGAAAAGCATGACATAATTGCATCATATACCTCCACTTCTAGCGATGGCCAAAAAATGCAAAGCACAGTTGTTGAAACAGACATTGTCGCTGAATTCGTGGTGTGAAATCATGTCAAACGACTATAAAATTTTCCCCTTTCTGACACCATCAAATTCTAAACCCTCAGGAATCTTGAAGATTCCCCCAAAGATTCCTTCTTGAAGATAGTAAAAAAAAATTCTGCTCAGATGAAGATTCTGAGCACACCACTGCGCTCCCTATGAAATTCTGTGAAAAATGACTATAAAGTCGGCATCATTTCGACACCGTAAAAAATCAACCTCCAATGGAATCTTTTAGATTCCATAAGATTCTGCAAAGATCCCTTGCTGCTAGACACCTAAATTTATGTTGTTCAGATGGAGATTCTGACTATACGGTTTGACTCTTGGCGAGAAAATGTGCAAAAATGACTATAAGCTTGTCCAAATTTGACACTGGCGCCTCTGGCCCTCAAAGGGAATCTTTTTGGCATCTCGCACATTCCCTGGCTCATGGTTTTGTTGCATCTGGTTCACTCATGGTTCCATAGGTCCACCCTCCTCCGTTGGTTGTGTGAATGATCTACTGTTGGTGTTTAATAAAAATCATGGGCGAACTTTACCAAGTGGGGCTATTGGCTTATTGGTTAAAGTGCCAAGTTAGACCCGAGGTGGTCAGGGGTTCCAACCCCACCGACCCCCATTCAGATGATGCATTGATTATTTTTAAACTCCACATTTTTAAATTGGTCGGTGGTTAAGATTGGTGGTTAGCGTCGACGCAATCTGGCATGGTTACATCAACTTTGGCACGACAATTAACATTTTCTTTTAGCAATAGTGATATATAATGTTGGAGTGACGCATTTGTTGGAGTGGTTTTTTTGTTGGCATACATCATGTGGCCACTCATCGGGGCTCGACCCACATGGGCCGGGAGGGTTCGAACCCCACCGGCTCCACATAATATAACGGTGGTTGTATGATTAAATCGGTCGTGGGTCGTTCCATGTAATGCGGGATGTTAACATTTGGGGTCGGCGAGGTTTAACCACTCGTCGACCAAATCTCTTTTAAATTGTTTTATAATGTAACGATGTCGGAGGTGGCAACCCACAACCCGTATTTTATTTTACTTTTTTAAATAACAAATATGTTCTTTTTTAATCCATCGAAAAATAAGGGTTATTGGGAAAATTAAGTAGGCAACATTTTTGCCCGTTCCAGTCGCTGGATTCCATGTGTCAGGTCACTACCAAATTGTTGCCTTGTTAAGCTTGCCCCTGGCCAAGTTTGACCAGAACTTTGAGTAGTTATAGCTTGAGAATACTAACTTGGATTTGAGTGTCATTCACATCGTTGGAATTAGGGCGATGAGCACTATGATTTGGTCTTAGTTTCTCTTCAATCTAAGGACTTTTATTTTTGAGCTATTCTGAGTCACCTCTGAATCCTGAGCGTGTATGGAGCCACCTGGATCAATAGACTGGCTAGAGATGTAGATCGCAGAAGATCTATAAGTACGTGTGTGTTTAACCTATTTGGGGGAGAAATTAGTTCGATGAATAAGAGACAGTCTGTAGTGGCATTGTTAACTACAAAAGTCGAATATATGGGCAACCACTCATGCAAGCAAGGAAGAAATATGATTATTGATATTGTATTCAAGTATTAGGTTGGTACAACAAGATATAAGGATAGATTGCAATAGTTAGAGTGCAACCTTTTTGGAAAAGAACCCAACTTATCATTCTAAGACAAAGCATATTGATGTTCAATATCACTTTGTGAGAGATACGAATGAAGAGAATAAGGTGCTATTAGATAGGGTGGCCACTTTAAAGAATATTATAGATTCATTAACAAAATATATGAGCACTAAGAAGTTCTCTTCGTATAGAGAAAGAGGGCATTATTATCTAGATTGTTGATCATGTACCCCTGCCACCCCCTGTATGCAAAGAAAATAAAAAGTGGGAGAATGTTGAGTATGTGTTTTATTATTTGCATAACTATCCCATGTGCTGTATGTTGCATCAAGCACAACAGGGGGGTTCAAGGTTAGCGCCCTTGGAATAATTTTGAGCAATTTTTAATGTCCATTTTTGGTGGTTTCAGGCACATGGTTTTTGCTTCTAGTAGTTTTCCGGTGCATGGTTATTTATCACATTGTTTTGTTGTTTTAGTTTAAAAATTGTGGTTTATTTTAATCTAGGTTAAAAAGATTAGTAGTTTATGGATGAATATATATATATATATATATATATATATATATATATATATATAAGAGGAATGTACTAAAAAATATTTTTGGTTAGCCATTACTTGTACAGGGTTAAAACTTACATTACACAACTCATTACCCAAATAACTTCATGAATTTTCAGACCAACTAAGAAATTGAACTATTCCCCTAAAATTGTCTTTGACAAAATATTTGTATCTTCTTTGCAATGATTTTTACCACTATCTTATAACCACAATTGCATAAATATACTATATGAAAATCCTCAATGGAGGATGGAATATTTGGTTTTGGAACCAAAGGAAAAAAATTCATATTAAAAGATGTTAAAATTCTTTTGGAAAACTTCACATTTTTTGCCATTCGAAGCTAATCACTTTTCAATAATTGTAGGAACCCCAAAAAAATTCCACAATCCACTTATATAGACCTAAACTTTTATCCCTATAAAGACTACAAAAAATGGCTTTTAATTCCTCGAGAGAAACCTCCTCCATTAATGATATATTATCCTCCTTAGACAAAACTAAGGAACACTTGTATTAATGTGATAACCTAGGCTATTAAAACCCTTTCCTCATCCTGGAAAAGATTCTTCCACCCCTGCAACCACTAACTCTTCACATTTTCTCATATCTTATTTGTTGTAACACTTGTATTAATGGCTTTCAGCGATGTCATACACTACTAAAAGACACAAATAAAGTTGGTGGAACTAGTTATGAGATCATCTTATGCAAATAGTTCAATGATATTGTCTTAAAGATCCATATAATTAATGTTTAATTTAATAATGTAATATATATTTGTTTTTATCTTAACATCTTTGGCTAAAAGCTTCCTTCCCTTTAATTATAATTTCCTTATCTAAATATCGAGATTTCCTACTAAACAATTTTGAGATATGTACAATTTTTTTTATGATCAATTAAATTAATCTGTTTTCTTTTTCATTTTTCTTTCCAGAAAAAAGTGTAAAGAAACTCATAAACTCATCTCTCTTAATAGTTTTTTTTTTTAATATTTATTTCAAAGCATTCTTTTTTGGAGAGAAATGTTAATGTGAAGATTATAAAAACTAGAGAAATTACTAAATTACATAGTAATGTTTTTGCTACAAATTTTTTAGGGTTGTTATTATTATCATTAGTGTACTAGATCAAATATAAAAATTAAAATGAAATTAATAAACATGAAAACATTTTTCTTTGGTTAAAATAAAAATAAAAATGTTAAAATAAAAATAATTTTATGGTTTTTATTTATGTTATTGACCCATGGTATAAAAACACACAGTATTTTCCCATGGTATTCATGTGGAATATAGTCTATTTAAAAAGGGAAATTAAACCAATCTAGATACATCTTAACTCCAAATTTACCAAACCTAGAATAATCAAGTCTCTTTTCACTTAAAATAAAATTATATATCAAAAGATTTTATCCTTCTAAGAATTTGGTAGATCCAAAATTAAAATGAATTTAAACGAATTTCAATTAAATATAGATCTTTATTTTTATTAAAAAATTGTTTTCAGTTAAATAAAAATTAAAATTTACAAATTTATAAAATATAGATCTTTATTTTTATTAAAAAATTGTTTTCAGTTAAATAAAAATTAAAATTTACAAATTTATACATATATTGATAAACAAAATTAACACTCATTTTAATAAATATCTTAAAAATAAATAATAAAATATTTTAATAATTATAAATCAATTTCACTAATCATTCCATATTTAAAGGAAACGGTTTTAAAATTAGGTTAAAATTTAAATACATTCAAAAACCTTGACATCTGCATATATTATTATCTATTTTATTAATGTATCAAATGGAAAAAAAACATTATAATGTGCATAGTAATAGGAAGTCACTTTAATGGTGGTAGCTTATCTTTGAGAAACGATGTGACATGGCTATGCTTATTTTTTGATGTAAATGCTACATTCTATAGTGCTACCAAAAACGATAAGAAGAAAAACCCTAAATAAAGCAATCTTAACCGTAACATGATTGAGATTGAGTGAGAATATCATGTTAGATGAATCTAAGTTGTTTGAAAAATGGGGAGTCTTATCTAGATCATAGCTTTTAACCTAATGCTTTATTTTGGTTTGTCTTTTTCTCATTGGAAAGAACATTTGCATACTAAATTGGGTCCTCGGGCAATGTGCATAAATTCCTTGAATATGCATGGGAAGGTTTTAGGGAGAAAAAAAGAAAAAAGGAAAAAAGGAAAAAGAAAAAACCTTACCCAAATATTACTATTATTGTGGCTTTTCTAGACTACCCTAGATAGCCACTTGGGTCATTCATTGTTTAATGCAAGAAATAAGTATTCTAATTGTTCATCATTAGGTGTTCCCCATCATTATCCACATTCTTCATTCCCTTAGTTTCAATTTCATTTTCAAGTTTTAGAGTAGTATATTTGTTATCTCGACGGTATGTGTATTGTTCAATTTTGAATTATGAATATCAAAAATTAAATTTGGACTTGAATTCATTGTCTGATTTATATTAATTTTAATTCTCATTTTTTTCTTAAATAGATTTATATGAACCTCTCACATATCCATGTCTTACCCATGCTCTTCTTCTAAAAAATGTTGTCCTTACATCTACTATTTAGTAATTTAGTGTGTTTATAAATCATGTTTAAATAAATTTAAATTAAAAAAAAAAACATATTAATTTTTATTATAGAAGTAATTACTCCTTGAAATTCCTAATTCCTCCTCACATATTTTTGACTATCCCTTCACGCAATTCCTCACTTGTGAAAAGTAATTTTTGTATTCGCAAGGCTATGCCCATGTACGCAACGTAGCCAATTGACATGGTTGTGTAAAGTGAGAAGTCACGATCTCAAAAATTATTGTTGTTGGGGATGGGGTAGGCCCACATCATATATTCCTCACCGACAAAATGAGCTTTCAAGAAGTGAAAAAGTAGGGTTGGACAACTCATATATACATTTAATATGATAATGTGATATATACATATAATATGATAATGAGCATGTATCAAGACATGATGTCTAGCTTTTATAGTTAAGACATAATAAAGTATGTTTACGTAGATAAATATAAATAAATTAAATATAATTGGTCGAGAATTGATTTATTAAAAATAAATATGTTATAAAATGAAATAAATGTTTAGATGAAGAAGATAATGATATTAATATAGATTTTTATAATTATTTATTTAAAATATTTTTATAGATATTTATTTGCAAGTAAATTTATTATTTAAAAAATTTAAATTTAAATTTATGATTCATTAAAATTATATTATATGGATATTATTTTGATAATATAATTATTTATTTTTTAAAAATGATTAGATTAATGGTGGAAAGAAAATAGGGGTAAGGTTTAATTGTTATGAGAGCTTACTTTAGAAATATGAGGGCAATTTAATGTAATAGTTAAATGTTAAATGTGTGATGATGGTAATTAAAAAAATTATATTAAATGAGAGATTATATTAAATAGATTTGTGATTTTGCTTTTTTATATCTATGTATATATAATTATTTAATTAAAAAATATTTATAATTTTTAAAATATAATATATTTATTATAATTTTATATTAATATTAATATTTTTAATTATTTAATTAAAAATAGTAATTTTAAATTTATTTGAGGGTGTTGGTGGTTATCAATTTCTATCCAGAACACAATTGATATATTGAACTTTAAAATGAGATAAGGAATTAATTTGTTTGATTTAAAATTTATTTATATGTTTAGAAAACTCTAAGAGAAGCATTTATGAATTATCATAGTTTTGATAAGTTAAAAGTTTAAAAAGTTTAGTATTGTAGTAAATATTTTGAAATTGAGATTTAATGTCGGAGTTTATATGATATTTTAAGAGAATGTGAATTCACATTTAACATTATTAATCTTACAAAGATCATAAAGATCACAAAGATGACAAATTCTTTTGACTCACAACATTTTAGGGATTTCCAATACCTATTTCACTATGAAGCTCATGAGGGTTTGCTCTTGTTTAAAAATGTTGATTTTCTTCTTTATGTTAGTTAATACATAGAGATTCTTTTGAATTTATAGGTTAGAGTTTGATCACCTCCTTATAGTATCTTAACATTCTTTTATTCTCTAATTTTGTATCGAGTCGCAAGTAGTTTTCACTAGATTTCGCAGCAACATTAGGAATCATCCTCTCTTCCATGTTGTTTATCATGTTCTTGTACATTAACTACATATTCAGAGCCATCCTCTCAAAGGGTGGAAGACTCACTTCTATGAGGAGGATAGGATAGGATAGGATGTGTTGCCTTTAATTTTAAGATTATAGTTATAAAGCACTTTTGGATTTGCTCTATAACTTTCTCCACGTTTCTCTAGAGATGTTAAAACCTCAAACTTCACAACTATATTAGATAACACTAGTGAGAAGAGTTTTAGAGAGGAGTTTCTTCTTATTCCAAATTCACAATATTTTCAAAGCCAAAAACCCATTAATTCACCATATTTTCAAGTTAAGCTTTGAACTCTCCATTTAAATGAAGATCCATTATCAAAGACTTAATACAAGTACTTTCTCCAAATTATTATTATCATAAAAAAAACAAAGTTCTTTTAAATTTTATTTTTGTTAAAGAAAAAATTGTTAAAAATCTTAAGCCTCTTATTGAGATCATAAAAACTCATTATATATTCTCATTAATTTTAGATTTATTAAAAAAATTAGAAAAAAAAATCAACCTTATTCATATTTATTTATTTTCATATTAATTTGATTAATAAACTATAAAAGATATTCTACTAAAATAATTTCTCATAACATATTTTACAATATTATAATTTTTTTATTATATCTTATATTTTACCTCTAATATAATATTAGAGACTTAATATTTAAAATTATGGAAATAACTAAAATCCTAAAATTGAAACAAATGGAAGGAAATAACCACAATATCATATGAACGAGCAAATTTATTTTATATAATTCATTTTTTTTTTAATTTTAAAATATAAATATATACAAAATATTAAAATATGTTTTATTTCTTTTAATTAAAAAATATTAATAATATAACAAAGTGTGTAATATATAAATACAAGTTTGTCATGTAGCTGTAGCCTTTTGTTTCTAACATTAACAACTTTATATAAATGGTAGGGAATATAATAATCAAGTTGTCCTCTTCCCTAAACAAAATTTAATCAATTAAAGGCATCCATTTTCATGTATTAATAATATTTCCTAACTTCACACTTTTCTCATGTCTGCATTTTTGTCCGATTTGATGTCATATTGAGATTCGTTTAATCGATTAATTTCATTTTAAATTGATCACACAACTTGAAAATTAGAAACAATTAATATTATATTAAAAAACATTAATACTCTATTATTTTTAATTATATTTAATTAAAATTATATAATAATTGAACGAGCTAACTTAAGTTATGGGACCATTAACATATCAAAAACTAAGGTTAAATGGATAGGTTTACATATCTCGTGGATATCAAGGTCATGGAACCACTATACATATTGATCATTGCTCTTATTTAAATGTGTTTATGCATCTTTTTACTTGTCAAAGAAATGAGTTTATGTTGTGCTTTCCAATAGTGGTGCCTTCAAACTTCTTACCAATGCCATTTTGATTATATGGAGTCTTCCTCATCATAAAAGTTACTTTGTTTTTCCTTGCACTAAATAAGTTGTGAAAAGGGAAACACTACTATTATATAATAAGCCGGTTTGTTTTTAGCATGCTTCAATCACAAGATAAGTGTTTTAATCATTTTATATTATTTTAATAATTAGTTATAATATTCTCTAATGGGTTGTTAATGTGTTTAAAGAGGGGCTTTGGGGTTGTGCAAGCTATTTTAGATGTGATGTGCATTAATAAAGGGGAGGGGTGACCAACCCTTTGCGTGCATTTATATGCAAAATTTTAGATAGCTATGATATATTATATACTTTCTTAAATGAAGCTTTTGGAAGTTGCTTGTGGTGGTTTGAGCAGAGGTAAGAGTAGGTCTTCAACCTCCATGTGTATGCTTTCTTTTCTAGCTGGTGGTGAGGGGAGCTTTGCATTTAGTCTTGGATCTGTGATGTGGCAGTGAAGATAGAGTTGACTAGCCTGCAAATGTGTTGGTGGCAAAAGTGGAGTTTCCTTGCAGTCATGGTCTATGTTTGGATGCTTGAACCTTGGCATACGATGGGTTGGTGTGGGTCTCACTTGCAACCCCCTGTGCTAGAACTTAGGTCTATTACTTCCTTTGTATAGAAATTTGTTTTAAATTTACTTATGTGGTAGGGTCTGAGGTGATAGGTCTAATTTCTTTGGGTTTGGGGGCTTTGTTTCAGCCTTCTTATCAGGATTTGGAAGGCTTGGTAGCTTGTATACATCCTTTGTTCGAGGATTTCCTTGAATTGGTAATGTTTGGGCTAGTTGATGTAGTTTGTGCTAGTTATGGCGAGTGTCGTCATGTGAAATGTAAAGAGTGAGTTGAAGGGCTCCCATGGGTTGGTTTTCTTGGGTGTATGAGAGTTTTATGTGACCGAGGTTCATTGTTTTGTGTTAAATGAATATTTGTTTAATGGTGTTGGGGAATGGGTCCTCCATGGATGCTACCATGACCTTTGTTCAACACTTAGGTGCTTCATTTGAGTTTGAGGTCTGTGTCATACGTTTTGGGGGTGCTTTAGTGGGTTAAAGCTCTAGTTGTTTGGTGGATTTGTTTAGCTTTATCTCTTGGTTTTTCGTAGACAGAGGTATTTACAGTAGTTGCTCGAAGTGTGCCTTCCCAGTGTTAGTGATGACATCATGGTAGTGAATGCAGTGTAGGTGCGGGGAAGGGGGAAATGTTCCATAGGGGAAAAGAGGAGTGAGACTCTACTCTCATGACTCAGATGCCACTTACATCAATGTAGTTTTGCAAGAAACAAGGAAGGAGATACGTAAATTGGAGACTCAAGCTGAGGTGGAGAGGTAATCCCACTCTGATTTAGAAATCTTGGAGGATATGTCAACTTGGGTTCCTGACCCTGGGCACACCAAGGGAAGGAAGAAGAAATATCGAAATTTTGTGGCCTTGCATTGGAAAATGAATTCTTTGCTAGGACTGGTCCTCAAAGACAATAAAGTGGGGCGAGATAACGTCTTTGCCACCCTAGAAAACATAAAAAGGATGCTCAGAAATCAATGCTAATAATTGGACATGATTGATTCTCGTCCTACTAATGTGGAAGGGCATATTTCATGTGAATCTGATAGCAGGGATTGATGGTCGGGGAGCAGGCTCTAATGAAAATCTTCCTAATCGTCCAGAAATCTCTTCTATGCTTCGTTCAACTTCCGTTCCTCCTATTCTCGGCGCATCAGTCATCAGACTGCCCTAGCATCTCTTCAACCAAACAACGCAGCCTTATTTAAACTCTGGACATATTCACATATATCAACGCAACTTATGGCAATTATCATTTGCAGTTCTCATACCAATATGTCAACGCATGCCATTCAGGACAGACTTATGGTTAATACGCTTCCACGGACGCAGCGCTTTGAGGTCTACCTGTCATATATATATATACGCAATACTGAACCGGTCCTTAATTATATTCTACAGCCGATTGTCATATCTCGCTCCTGGATATGGATAAGATAATAGTATTATTCGCATTCACTTCAACCTGTAACCGCTGATTGACATTCTTCAATTGGAACATACAACGCACAGAATGGACGGCTTCACAACCATAGACAGAGGCGCGATTACAGTGTGGACGGTTTCGGGTTTTAAAGAATACCACAGCTTAACAACATGGTTCCACAGCAATTCATATATCACATAAAATCAAGCAAAAGAGTGAACCAATATACCATCGCACGCTGGACAAGAACGCCCAAGAAAACAGAGTAATGCACAGTTATATCTGTAAACTAGAACCAACAGTTCCTTCCTTTATTCATCGTATATATATATAAATTACAGAGCTAAATAAAAGCGCATAGCTTTTGTCTTTAACGTGATTGTTCAGGCGCTTGAGCGCTTTCCTGCTTTTATTCTATTTTGTGTTTTTGTTTTTTTTTTCTTCAAAGGATAAGTCTTTCGTCCTACAAGGAAAAAACATGCATGATTTAAAGCCTGAGAGCTTTTTTTACATTGCTTGATTTATTACTAGATTTATTCTAATTTTTAACTAAAAATATAGAAATTGCAGGCTAAAGGATCCCACTCCCTTGCCTGTAATTTTTTTTTTGTATTTTTGGAATAATTGGGAAGATTTTTCCCTCTGAGTCACATGCTCCCGCATCAGACTCCTGAGGACAAAACTCTTCATGGGCTCCTGTCCATGAGCTCATCTACAGATTTGCCCAATTTCTGTAGTGTCTATTGCCAGGAGCTTCCGGTAATACTTGTTCCTTGAGAACGGTAGAAAGTCCGGTGAATGCGTAGACAGTCAATCTCTGTAAAGGAGATTTTTCTTATGTAATAACTGCATCCATATAATAAAAATTCCAGTTCAAAATTCCGCAATCTTGCTGTGTTCATTTGCTTCTTAAAGGTCCTGTAAGAGATGGTATCAGAGCCAAGTATTGTTTGATTTAATATTTTGCTGTGAGATATTGTCTGAGTGAAAGAATTCGTTTGAGTCCTGAATAGCGTTCGAGCTCGTTGTTGCCGGTGTGGGCTTTGGAGAGCGTTTAAGACGTTGGACGAGAATTTGCCGCAATTTCTCCTTCAGAAGAAGACCGCAATTCTTCTCATCATTTTCTGCAAGACTTTTGAAACGGGTATTTATCTATTCTAAAATGGATGCTTCTAGACATTCTTCAGCTGAATCTTCTGATTCTATTTTTGGATCTAAGCACTTTAGAACTATGAAAGAGGAAGAAAAATCAAAATCTGCATTAGAAGGGTTATGTAGATCTGAATCCTCTTCTGGAAATTCTGCTATCATAGAACAAGAAGAAACAGATCCCTCTGTTAATTGGAAACTTCCCCCAGTATCTCCACATGATGTATACAGAAATTTATCTTCTTTTAATTTACGTGCCATGAGTCAGATCAAAATCAAAGAAAAATCCATCAAAGCAGATTTAACTTTGAATGCTATGTTAACTATATCTCTCCTGGAAGCTAAACATATCAAATCAGCCCTCAAAGCTGGTTACCAGTATGTCCATCTGGGGATGGTGAGGATAGGACTGAATGCATTACATAGAAAAGGACAAAAAGCTTATGTGTTCTCAGCCCTATTCGACAATCGATGGACCACATTCACCCAGGCTATGATAGGTGGCATTGAAACAAGCCTTGCTGAAGGCCCAGTACAGTATGATGTTTTTCCAGATTTCTCTGTTCCACTTGATGACCCAAATGTCCTGCAATGCCTAACCTTAGGTATCCAGACTGCTGGGTATCAAAATTTCAAAGCAAAATCAAAAAATTTGGCCATATTTTATATTACTTGTGTTAGGTTTTATAACACAACAATCCCTGCTGTTCTGCATACTCCTGATAAAGATGAAGGCCGAGTTACGCTTATCCAGTATGATTCATCTTGCAATCCAGTAGCACCAGTCTATGTCTCCAGAAATGATTTATGTCCACCTGATGATTGGGTAACCAATTGGGGAAAGCCTATGAAGAAACCTGTTGCTGCTGCACAGTCAATAATAACAGAGATAGATGGGAAAGTTACCACAAGATTCCCTAGAGTTCACAATGAAGGACCCTCTACTTCTATCTCTGCCATTCCTACTACAATCAGTCAGTTACATACTGGTCAATCTCCTGCACCCCCACAGTTTGTGATAGACCAAGCAGTGTATGATTCTATCAGAAGAATGTTTTCACAGCCAAGCTCATCTCAGCCTTTTAGCTCAGTCTGTGACCATCCACACTGCTCCAAAACCTTTTGTCAATTTTCTTCAGAACCACCAACTCCACATGGTGAGTCATCAGATCGGCATAGAATAAATATGATCAGATTTACTCCTTCATCCGACTCATCTGAAGAAAATTACAAAAAGGTTGTATTTTTTAATCCACAAGAAGAACTACTTGTACATACTGTATCCAGTTCTTCTACTTACGGTTTAGGTTATATTGATTCTTCACCTATTCCTGAATACAGAAGAAATCCCATTGATAAGATTCCAAGACATGTAGAGATTCCTTCTGATTCAGAGATAATTGCCTTTTTAAAAATCTTTAAAGGAATCAGTCCATATGATCCTGAGGATCAATGGAAAAAGAAAATGTTCAATTGGGATATGTTTACACATGAAAAAGAACATTTGTATTTTGAAGAAGTAATGCTTCTTCCAAAAAATGATCGTCCTGCCTTCAACAGACAGAATGTTGAAAAATGGAAAGAATGGATGAAGGTAGAAAATCAATGGATATCATTCTATGAATGGTATTACCCTTCTGCAAATATCATAGAACAATCCTTGATGAAGCAATTCAGGAACCAAGCTAAACAGAAAAAAATCAAGGATCCAGAAAAATTTGTAGAAGAAAAACTGAAAGAAAATCCAGTAGTAATTCCTCCTCCTTTGAAAGCACATGTTTTTCAGCCAAAGATTCAGAGTATGTTAAGCAAGTAAAACATTCCCAGATCTCTGATTGCTGTTCAAATAGAAGGAGAAAAATTACTAAGGAAAATATGTTCTCAGTTCCAAGTAAACATGATGCGGACTGGGACCCCAAATAAACACAAGTGGGAACTCCTTGATGGAAATCTTTTAGAAACAGACACAGAGTTCCCTCCTTGGAAAAATTTTGTGATTAGAAGTCAAGATGGGAAATTGTATAAATTACTCCCATCTCATGTAGATGATCCTAATCTAGTGGCAAGAGATGTTGTTGCTGCTACAAATTGGACAAATTTAGCTCTATCCAGTCTAGAGAAATTTGTCAGTTCTAAGTTTGAAAATATTGAAACTGCCAATTCTGAAATGAAGATTATGCTTGAAAGTATCTTGAGAAAACAAGACTATAATACAGTCTGTTTGAATAACAGTGTTAATACCTTGGCAGAAAATGATAAGGCCCTTGCTAAGAGTCTTGACAGATTATCTTTACAAACAGGGCAGATTGATAAGAAGACCCATGATGCTACCAATGCTCATGGAAAGGAAATAGTAAAGATCAGTAATTCCCTTGATATTGTAAAGAAACAAGTTTGGGAAGTAACTCAAGGGATAGAATCCTTGAAAAAGAAGCCTAAGGTTGAAGCTTATAAATCAGCAACTATATTTTCAGAACCTAAGACTTCTGTCCCATATTCTATTACTCCTTCTGTGGAAAGCCTTATTAGAACACCAAACTCTATAACCTTTCCACCACCTACCTCTTCTCATCCATATTCTCTGTTTGCAAACCCCAGTTTCTTTAGCCCACATCCTGTCATAAAACACTCTAAAGAGACTAGTGAATCCAGCAAACCAGAATCTTCTAATCTGGTGAATGAAGATTCCTATACTAGAGAAGAAGAAGAAAGTTTTGATACAAGTTTTCACAAAACAGAAACATCCTTTGGTGATATGACTATTCACAAAATAGAAGCAGAACCACAAATGGAAGAGCTTGAAACCTGTATCAATAACTTATCTTTGACAGACCAAGAACAAGATCAAATTGATAATGAAAATCAAGTCAATGCTACATCATCCAGGTCAAGATGGCAAACTACCTGGAATCCTGCTCCTGACAGAAGAGATCTTATGAAGTCTGAATACCATAAAGATTGGTCTGCAAATGCTACTTACTCATGGAATATTGATAATTGCACAGAGGCTGAGATCATGTCTGTTTTACATTCCATGCTTGTATGTTATAGGACTTATCTTGCAGATGACATAGGACCTATCAATGCTACAAGGAGAATAATAGGAGGATTTGAAGGAACATTGGATTCTTGGCTAAAAGCTGAGACAGTTAAAGATCCTAATCTCCTTGCAGGATGGGAACGATCAGTTGTTGAAAATGAAGATGGATCTACTCACATAGATCCTGTCACTAGTTTGCTCGTCAATAATATGATAGGAAAACTTCTTTATGCTATCACAGTTAATTTCATTGGATTCCCCCAGATAACCAATGATATTACAACTATCACTCTGCTCGCCATGAGATTGCATAATATGCAACATTTTGATGAATATTTTAATGAATTCCTTCATAGATTGCATACTTTGACTCCAGATCTCATTCTTGAGCCAAAATGGAAGGAAATTTTTGTTGCATCTCTTCCCCAATGGGTCTCTTCAGCAATTGTAAATAAATTACCAGGCAAGATTGGAGACTATAAATTTGGCATAATCAGACAAGCAGTAAAAGCAATCATTGTTGAATTATGTTCACAAATGAAGATTGCAAGAGCTACCACAAATCCTAAAAAGCCACATGGATATCAACAGCTTTGCAAACAATGGCATCTTGGTAAAGCTGGAAATTCTGAGGGGCATAAGAGGAGAAAAAGACAATTCAAGAAGAATACCCAGATCTCCCAAGATAAGCCAAAAGGAAAACATTACAAAGCAAAACCTTACAAGCATACAAAGATGTTTTCTAAGGATAGAGAAATAATTTGTTACAACTGTAACAAAAAAGGTCACACAGCTCCAAATTGTCCAAATAAAAAGAAAGACTCTTCTAAAAAGAAAGTCCAGTATAGAAATAAGAAAGGAAAGATAAATTCATTCGATCTTCCTAGTAGCTGTGATGAATTGGTATCTTCTGATTCAGAATCTGAAAATGAACTTAATTTTGTTGATTCAGATGAATCATCTGATGAAGAATTCTGTAATGATCCCCATTGTACAGAATGTAAATACTGTGATTGTGATGATCCTGATATTTGTACATGCAATGCAGTTAGGATGATGAAGACTGATTATGATGAAATCAGTAAGAACATTTTTGCACAAATGATGGCTGCTACAGATCCGCAAATGAAAGAAATGTACAGATCTTTGCTGACAGAACATTTGAAGAAAGCACCCTCTACTTCAAAGAATTCTCCAAATAAAGGGTATGTGCCCCCTGCTACTCTTTTCTCTGTTGAAGCCTTAACCAGACAATTTAAGAATGAAGATTTTGGAGAAGATTTGCCACAGACTTTACCTGCAGTGCATCAGGCAATAAAAGAACTGAGAAAAACAATCAAAGAGAATAGGAGATTGTGTGTTGAAAGCCACAATGAGTTAAGCCTAAAGATGCTTAATGCACAAGCTCCTCCTGCTTCTTCATCACAAGGTCCTATTTCAGGAAAGACAGAAAATTGGACCTATCATATGGGGCCAGTTCAACAGCAGCATAACAAAGAAGAAGAAGAAGAAGAAGAAGAAGTAGCAAGGACAGATTTTGGATGCAATAGCATGAATAGAGATGTCATGTATTGTGTAAAAATGAAAGTAAAGATTGGACACCAGTATGAATTTTGGAAGGTACTTATGGACACTGGTTCCAGATTAAACATCGTAAGTGATACAGTAGTTGGCATGCATCACAGAAGGCCAACAACATGTCCAAGGGTGATCACAGCAAGTGGAGACATTCCCACAAAACATGAAGCAGAAATTGATGTTCTGCTCACAGACAAAATAGGAGTTCATCTGGTTTGTCCTGTTGTTCTAGGACTGGATTGTGCAATGTACCTTGGGACACCATTTTTTCAGAATTTCAGCATGCATGGAGCAAAATTTGATGCAAGAACCCAGAGGTATGGATATTTTATTAATTTTGATAATAAGGAAGTCTTTTTCCCATTCATCAATTCTAATTCTCCAATGAGGATTAAGAGAGTTGAAAGAATGGAGAATCTTTTGGCAAAAATGGAAGTGAAAAGGGAAGTATTGAAAACAGAAGAACATCTAGATAATGGAAAGTATGCTTCTGAGATAGCAAATCTCACTTCCCAGTTTAATGAATGTTGTTCAGATGATCCAAATGCCTTTTGGCATATTAAGAAACAAGAGGTAGAACTTCCTCTCAAGAAAGATTTCAGTGGAAAATTAAGAAGATCTAAAGCAGTAGCAATGAATGAAGAACAAATGAAACTCTGCAGAGAAGAAATTAAATATCTTTTGAAGAAAGGGCTTATCAGGAAAAGTAAAAGCCCCATAGCATGTTTTGCATTCTATGTAAATAAGCATGCTGAAGTTGCCAGAGGTAAACCAAGGTTAGTTGTGAATTATAAACCTCTGAATAAAATTCTGGATTACGATGCATATCCTTTGCCAAAGCCATCTTCCATACTTGCTCAGATTTCAAAGTCCAAGATATTTTCCAAGTTTGATCTCAAATCTGGTTTCTGGCAAGTAGGAATTAAAGAAGATGATAAATGGAAGACAGCATTCTCTGTACCAGAAGGGCATTATGAATGGAATATCATGCCATTCGGCCTGATTAATGCTCCTTCGGCTTTCCAGAGAATAATGGATGAAACTTTCGAAGGAATGGAAAGTTTCTTGAAAAAATATATTGATGATTTACTAATTCATTCTGATAATATTGCTGACCATATCAAACATTTGAAAATCTTTCTCCGCAGGGTTAAAGAAATGGGCATAGTATTATCAGAATCTAAGATGAAATTATTCCGGCCAATGATATACTTTTTGGGTTATAATATACAGTACGGATCCTACACTGTAATCCAAAGAAGTTTAAATTTTGTTGATCATTTCCCTGATGAAATCAAGGACAAAACTCAACTGCAAAGGTTTTTGGGAAGCCTGAATTACATTTCAAAGTTTCTGAAGCATTGTGCACAAGAAAGGAAATTATTGAACAAAAGGCTTCAAAAGAATCCAATTCCATGGAATAATGATTGCACACAAGCAGTCAGGGCAATAAAAGAAAAGGTCAGAAATATTCAACCACTCTCCCCTATCAGAGAAGAATGGGAGAAAATCATTATGACAGATGCCAGTTATGAAGGATGGGGAGCAGTTTTATGTCAGAAAAATCCCAGCAGCAAAAGAGAGATTGAAATCTGCCAATATGCATCTGGATTATGGGCAAAAAATCAATTGAATTGGTTAAGTTTGAAGAAAGAACTCAGAGCAGTTTGCCTAGGAATAGAAAAATTCAGAGATTTTGTTATCTACACCAAATTCACTGTTAAGACAGACTGCCAGGCATTGAAATTTGCAATTCATAAATGTGATTTTGAGGATGCTGCTATGGTCAGGTGGATCATGCAGTTAAGCCAGTACAATTTTGATGTTGAATTTGTTAAAGGTGATAAGAACAATTTCGCAGATATGCTGAGTAGAGAATTTCTGTCAGAACATTCAATTTTGAGTTTGCATTGCAATTATATCAGGAGAAGGGAAAGCACTGTTGAAATAGAAACTCCAAATGGTTGGGTAAGTTATATGCTTGAAACTCCAGTACTTATTCATGATGTAGATTGGTACCCAATCAAAGAAATTAGACATAGAGAAGATATTCCTTACCTATGGACAGAAACAATGCAAGATGAAATGAACCAAGAAGCAGTAGATGCTCTGGACTATTTGGAATACATTGACAACATACACTATACTCTTGAGAGAGATGATGAGGATGATGAACGGATGACAAGCTGCCACATCACACTGAGAAGATTTGATAATCCTCTCCACAGAGAAAACTATGACCCTGACAGACAAAAGGAATGTTTCTATACAGCTATGAATCTTCAAAATTGCTCAGCTAATTTATTTTATTCTATACAGTCCTCATTTTTATTTGAAGGCATGACAGCAGAAGCTTTGGAACAAGAAGATCCTACGCCAGAATGGTTTATTGAGTGGTGGCAGATATATGGTCTTTCAGCTCTAATCATCAAACCATATACACTCCAAATGCTTAAAATCCCTGGTTTCAGCGAACCATTTGCCCATATGAATGGAATTGTATACAAAGATATTGAAAATGTTGCCGACATCAGTGATCTATCTTTTCTACAAGCAATCAGGCGTTGTGGTCACATCAGATGGTTTGTTACAAACCAGTACAAGGCAAGGATGATATCTCATAGTACTAATTATGAAGATTTCCACCATCAGGTTGATATCACATCAAATCCTTTCCAACCTATCAACTTTTTGGAACCGCCCAACCAAAATATTTCACAGATGTGGGAATCAGAGAAAGAAATAAGAGTACAATACTTTAATAATTCTCTGATTGAAAGATTCAGATATCAGCATTATACACATCCGCAGATAGAATACTATACTATGGATTGAGTGACGTCTTTCTGGCCGACTATGGTGCCGGACGAGCTTTCGTGGATTCCCTCGCTCTGGAATCTCCACTTTGTACAAACCATGGATTTTGCAAATCTCATCTTTTATGACATGTTAAGTCTTTCGAGGGTTCACTGATGAATTTCCTCTGTGTAAATAGTTTGTTTGGTACTAAGATTCGGTCCCCACATGCCTCAGGCTCTCTGATAAAGAGTAGGGACGAGATAACATAGGACGATAGTGTCCTATGCCCGAATCTTGCTTTCGGCGATCTACTCAGATCTGTCTAAGTACTTGTGTCTTTGAGTCATCAGTCTGTACATAGCGCACTCATGAATGTTTGTTCCCTTCCAGCTTATAAATAAGAGTTAGCTGCGAAGTAAGATTCATTCGGGTCGAAAGAGTTTAGAGTCATAAACTTTTCCTGCTCTGCATCTGCGGACATTTGTGTCTGATCTGCTTGCATCACGAAGAGTTTTGTAAGTCTTAGAGTCTGGTTTGGAAGCCTGCGCATCAGTGTGTTCGGCACTGGTGAGAACCTAAAGTGGCTGAACCATTAGGAAAGTCTGAGAGTTTGTCTGTAATCTCTAAGGCAGAGCCTGTCTATTGCCAGGAGCTTCCGGTAATACTTGTTCCTTGAGAACGGTAGAAAGTCCGGTGAATGCGTAGACAGTCAATCTCTGTAAAGGAGATTTTTCTTATGTAATACCTGCATCCATATAATAAAAATTCCAGTTCAAAATTCCGCAATCTTGCTGTGTTCATTTGCTTCTTAAAGGTCCTATATAGGACCTTTAAGAAGCAAATGAACACAGCAAGATTGCGGAATTTTGAACTGGAATTTTTATTATATGGATGCAGGTATTACATAAGAAAAATCTCCTTTACAGAGATTGACTGTCTACGCATTCACCGGACTTTCTACCGTTCTCAAGGAACAAGTATTACCGGAAGCTCCTGGCAATAGACAGGCTCTGCCTTAGAGATTACAGACAAACTCTCAGACTTTCCTAATGGTTCAGCCACTTTAGGTTCTCACCAGTGCCGAACACACTGATGCGCAGGCTTCCAAACCAGACTCTAAGACTTACAAAACTCTTCGTGATGCAAGCAGATCAGACACAAATGTCCGCAGATGCAGAGCAGGAAAAGTTTATGACTCTAAACTCTCTCGACCCGAATGAATCTTACTTCGCAGCTAACTCTTATTTATAAGCTGGAAGGGAACAAACATTCATGAGTGCGCTATGTACAGACTGATGACTCAAAGACACAAGTACTTAGACAGATCTGAGTAGATCGCCGAAAGCAAGATTCGGGCATAGGACACTATCGTCCTATGTTATCTCGTCCCTACTCTTTATCAGAGAGCCTGAGGCATGTGGGGACCGAATCTTAGTACCAAACAAACTATTTACACAGAGGAAATTCATCAGTGAACCCTCGAAAGACTTAACATGTCATAAAAGATGAGATTTGCAAAATCCATGGTTTGTACAAAGTGGAGATTCCAGAGCGAGGGAATCCACGAAAGCTCGTCCGGCACCATAGTCGGCCAGAAAGACGTCACTCAATCCATAGTATAGTATTCTATCTGCGGATGTGTATAATGCTGATATCTGAATCTTTCAATCAGAGAATTATTAAAGTATTGTACTCTTATTTCTTTCTCTGATTCCCACATCTGTGAAATATTTTGGTTGGGCGGTTCCAAAAAGTTGATAGGTTGGAAAGGATTTGATGTGATATCAACCTGATGGTGGAAATCTTCATAATTAGTACTATGAGATATCATCCTTGCCTTGTACTGGTTTGTAACAAACCATCTGATGTGACCACAACGCCTGATTGCTTGTAGAAAAGATAGATCACTGATGTCGGCAACATTTTCAATATCTTTGTATACAATTCCATTCATATGGGCAAATGGTTCGCTGAAACCAGGGATTTTAAGCATTTGGAGTGTATATGGTTTGATGATTAGAGCTGAAAGACCATATATCTGCCACCACTCAATAAACCATTCTGGCGTAGGATCTTCTTGTTCCAAAGCTTCTGCTGTCATGCCTTCAAATAAAAATGAGGACTGTATAGAATAAAATAAATTAGCTGAGCAATTTTGAAGATTCATAGCTGTATAGAAACATTCCTTTTGTCTGTCAGGGTCATAGTTTTCTCTGTGGAGAGGATTATCAAATCTTCTCAGTGTGATGTGGCAGCTTGTCATCCGTTCATCATCCTCATCATCTCTCTCAAGAGTATAGTGTATGTTGTCAATGTATTCCAAATAGTCCAGAGCATCTACTGCTTCTTGGTTCATTTCATCTTGCATTGTTTCTGTCCATAGGTAAGGAATATCTTCTCTATGTCTAATTTCTTTGATTGGGTACCAATCTACATCATGAATAAGTACTGGAGTTTCAAGCATATAACTTACCCAACCATTTGGAGTTTCTATTTCAACAGTGCTTTCCCTTCTCCTGATATAATTGCAATGCAAACTCAAAATTGAATGTTCTGACAGAAATTCTCTACTCAGCATATCTGCGAAATTGTTCTTATCACCTTTAACAAATTCAACATCAAAATTGTACTGGCTTAACTGCATGATCCACCTGACCATAGCAGCATCCTCAAAATCACATTTATGAATTGCAAATTTCAATGCCTGGCAGTCTGTCTTAATAGTGAATTTGGTGTAGATAACAAAATCTCTGAATTTTTCTATTCCTAGGCAAACTGCTCTGAGTTCTTTCTTCAAACTTGACCAATTCAATTGATTTTTTGCCCATAATCCAGATGCATATTGGCAGATTTCAATCTCTCTTTTGCTGCTGGGATTTTTCTGACATAAAACTGCTCCCCATCCTTCATAACTGGCATCTGTCATAATGATTTTCTCCCATTCTTCTCTGATAGGGGAGAGTGGTTGAATATTTCTGACCTTTTCTTTTATTGCCCTGACTGCTTGTGTGCAATCATTATTCCATGGAATTGGATTCTTTTGAAGCCTTTTGTTCAATAATTTCCTTTCTTGTGCACAATGCTTCAGAAACTTTGAAATGTAATTCAGGCTTCCCAAAAACCTTTGCAGTTGAGTTTTGTCCTTGATTTCATCAGGGAAATGATCAACAAAATTTAAACTTCTTTGGATTACAGTGTAGGATCCGTACTGTATATTATAACCCAAAAAGCCTATCATTGGCCGGAATAATTTCATCTTAGATTCTGATAATACTATGCCCATTTCTTTAACCCTGCGGAGAAAGATTTTCAAATGTTTGATATGGTCAGCAATATTATCAGAATGAATTAGTAAATCATCAATATATTTTTTCAAGAAACTTTCCATTCCTTCGAAAGTTTCATCCATTATTCTCTGGAAAGCCGAAGGAGCATTAATCAGGCCGAATGGCATGATATTCCATTCATAATGCCCTTCTGGTACAGAGAATGCTGTCTTCCATTTATCATCTTCTTTAATTCCTACTTGCCAGAAACCAGATTTGAGATCAAACTTGGAAAATATCTTGGACTTTGAAATCTGAGCAAGTATGGAAGATGGCTTTGGCAAAGGATATGCATCGTAATCCAGAATTTTATTCAGAGGTTTATAATTCACAACTAACCTTGGTTTACCTCTGGCAACTTCAGCATGCTTATTTACATAGAATGCAAAACAGGCTATGGGGCTTTTACTTTTCCTGATAAGCCCTTTCTTCAAAAGATATTTAATTTCTTCTCTGCAGAGTTTCATTTGTTCTTCATTCATTGCTACTGCTTTAGATCTTCTTAATTTTCCACTGAAATCTTTCTTGAGAGGAAGTTCTACCTCTTGTTTCTTAATATGCTAAAAGGCATTTGGATCATCTGAACAACATTCATTAAACTGGGAAGTGAGATTTGCTATCTCAGAAGCATACTTTCCATTATCTAGATGTTCTTCTGTTTTCAATACTTCCCTTTTCACTTCCATTTTTGCCAAAAGATTCTCCATTCTTTCAACTCTCTTAATCCTCATTGGAGAATTAGAATTGATGAATGGGAAAAAGACTTCCTTATTATCAAAATTAATAAAATATCCATACCTCTGGGTTCTTGCATCAAATTTTGCTCCATGCATGCTGAAATTCTGAAAAAATGGTGTCCCAAGGTACATTGCACAATCCAGTCCTGGAACAACAGGACAAACCAGATGAACTCCTATTTTGTCTGTGAGCAGAACATCAATTTCTGCTTCATGTTTTGTGGGAATGTCTCCACTTGCTGTGATCACCCTTGGACATGTTGTTGGCCTTCTGTGATGCATGCCAACTACTGTATCACTTACGATGTTTAATCTGGAACCAGTGTCCATAAGTACCTTCCAAAATTCATACTGGTGTCCAATCTTTACTTTCATTTTTACACAATACATGACATCTCTATTCATGCTATTGCATCCAAAATCTGTCCTTGCTACTTCTTCGTCTTCTTCTTCTTCTTCTTTGTTATGCTGCTGTTGAACTGGCCCCATATGATAGGTCCAATTTTCTGTCTTTCCTGAAATAGGACCTTGTGATGAAGAAGCAGGAGGAGCTTGTGCATTAAGCATCTTTAGGCTTAACTCATTGTGGCTTTCAACACACAATCTCCTATTCTCTTTGATTGTTTTTCTCAGTTCTTTTATTGCCTGATGCACTGCAGGTAAAGTCTGTGGCAAATCTTCTCCAAAATCTTCATTCTTAAATTGTCTGGTTAAGGCTTCAACAGAGAAAAGAGTAGCAGGGGGCACATACCCTTTATTTGGAGAATTCTTTGAAGTAGAGGGTGCTTTCTTCAAATGTTCTGTCAGCAAAGATCTGTACATTTCTTTCATTTGCGGATCTGTAGCAGCCATCATTTGTGCAAAAATGTTCTTACTGATTTCATCATAATCAGTCTTCATCATCCTGACTGCATTGCATGTACAAATATCAGGATCATCACAATCACAGTATTTACATTCTGTACAATGGGGATCATTACAGAATTCTTCATCAGATGATTCATCTGAATCAACAAAATTAAGTTCATTTTCAGATTCTGAATCAGAAGATACCAATTCATCACAGCTACTAGGAAGATCGAATGAATTTATCTTTCCTTTCTTATTTCTATACTGGACTTTCTTTTTAGAAGAGTCTTTCTTTTTATTTGGACAATTTGGAGCTGTGTGACCTTTTTTGTTACAGTTGTAACAAATTATTTCTCTATCCTTAGAAAACATCTTTGTATGCTTGTAAGGTTTTGCTTTGTAATGTTTTCCTTTTGGCTTATCTTGGGAGATCTGGGTATTCTTCTTGAATTGTCTTTTTCTCCTCTTATGCCCCTCAGAATTTCCAGCTTTACCAAGATGCCATTGTTTGCAAAGCTGTTGATATCCATGTGGCTTTTTAGGATTTGTGGCAGCTCTTGCAATCTTCATTTGTGAACATAATTCAACAATGATTGCTTTTACTGCTTGTCTGATTATGCCAAATTTATAGTCTCCAATCTTGCCTGGTAATTTATTTACAATTGCTGAAGAGACCCATTGGGGAAGAGATGCAACAAAAATTTCCTTCCATTTTGGCTCAAGAATGAGATCTGGAGTCAAAGTATGCAATCTATGAAGGAATTCATTAAAATATTCATCAAAATGTTGCATATTATGCAATCTCATGGCGAGCAGAGTGATAGTTGTAATATCATTGGTTATCTGGGGGAATCCAATGAAATTAACTGTGATAGCATAAAGAAGTTTTCCTATCATATTATTGACGGGCAAACTAGTGACAGGATCTATGTGAGTAGATCCATCTTCATTTTCAACAACTGATCGTTCCCATCCTACAAGGAGATTAGGATCTTTAACTGTCTCAGCTTTTAGCCAAGAATCCAATGTTCCTTCAAATCCTCCTATTATTCTCCTTGTAGCATTGATAGGTCCTATGTCATCTGCAAGATAAGTCCTATAACATACAAGCATGGAATGTTAAACAGACATGATCTCAGCCTCTGTGCAATTATCAATATTCCATGAGTAAGTAGCATTTGCAGACCAATCTTTATGGTATTCAGACTTCATAAGATCTCTTCTGTCAGGAGCAGGATTCCAGGTAGTTTGCCATCTTGACCTGGATGATGTAGCATTGACTTGATTTTCATTATCAATTTGATCTTGTTCTTGGTCTGTCAAAGATAAGTTATTGATACAGGTTTCAAGCTCTTCCATTTGTGGTTCTGCTTCTATTTTGTGAATAGTCATATCACCAAAGGATGTTTCTGTTTTGTGAAAACTTGTATCAAAACTTTCTTCTTCTTCTCTAGTATAGGAATCTTCATTCACCAGATTAGAAGATTCTGGTTTGCTGGATTCACTAGTCTCTTTAGAGTGTTTTATGACAGGATGTGGGCTAAAGAAACTGGGGTTTGCAAACAGAGAATATGGATGAGAAGAGGTGGGTGGTGGAAAGGTTATAGAGTTTGGTGTTCTAATAAGGCTTTCCACAGAAGGAGTAATAGAATATGGGACAGAAGTCTTAGGTTCTGAAAATATAGTTGCTGATTTATAAGTTTCAACCTTAGGCTTCTTTTTCAAGGATTCTATCCCTTGAGTTACTTCCCAAACTTGTTTCTTTACAATATCAAGGGAATTACTGATCTTTACTATTTCCTTTCCATGAGCATTGGTAGCATCATGGGTCTTCTTATCAATCTGCCCTGTTTGTAAAGATAATCTGTCAAGACTCTTAGCAAGAGCCTTATCATTTTCTGCCAAGGTATTAACACTGTTATTCAAACAGACTGTATTATAGTCTTGTTTTCTCAAGATACTTTCAAGCATAATCTTCATTTCAGAATTGGCAGTTTCAATATTTTCAAACTTAGAACTGACAAATTTCTCTAGACTGGATAGAGCTAAATTTGTCCAATTTGTAGCAGCAACATCATCTCTTGCCACTAGATTAGGATCATCTACATGAGATGGGAGTAATTTATACAATTTCCCATCTTGACTTCTAATCACAAAATTTTTCCAAGGAGGGAACTTTGTGTCTGTTTCTAAAAGATTTCCATCAAGGAGTTCCCACTTGTGTTTATTTGGGGTCCCAATCCGCATCATGTTTACTTGGAACTGAGAACATATTTTCCTTAGTAATTTTTCTCCTTCTATTTGAACAGCAATCAGAGATCTGGGAATGTTTGACTTGCTTAACATACTCTGAATCTTTGGCTGAAAAACATGTGCTTTCAAAGGAGGAGGAATTACTACTGGATTTTCTTTCAGTTTTTCTTCTACAAATTTTTCTGGATCCTTGATTTTTTTCTGTTTAGCCTGGTTCCTGAATTGCTTCATCAAGGATTGTTCTATGATATTTGCAGAAGGGTAATACCATTCATAGAATGATATCCATTGATTTTCTACCTTCATCCATTCTTTCCATTTTTCAACATTCTGTCTGTTGAAGGCAGGACGATCATTTTTTGGAAGAAGCATTACTTCTTCAAAATACAAATGTTCTTTTTCATGTGTAAACATATCCCAATTGAACATTTTCTTTTTCCATTGATCATCAGGATCATATGGACTGATTCCTTTAAAGATTTTTAAAAAGGCAATTATCTCTGAATCAGAAGGAATCTCTACATGTCTTGGAATCTTATCAATGGGATTTCTTCTGTATTCAGGAATAGGTGAAGAATCAATATAACCTAAACCGTAAGTAGAAGAACTGGATACAGTATGTACAAGTAGTTCTTCTTGTGGATTAAAAAATACAACCTTTTTGTAATTTTCTTCAGATGAGTCGGATGAAGGAGTAAATCTGATCATATTTATTCTATGCCGATCTGATGACTCACCATGTGGAGTTGGTGGTTCTGAAGAAAATTGACAAAAGGTTTTGGAGCAGTGTGGATGGTCACAGACTGAGCTAAAAGGCTGAGATGAGCTTGGTTGTGAAAACATTCTTCTGATAGAATCATACACTGCTTGGTCTATCACAAACTGTGGGGGTGCAGGAGATTGACCAGTATGTAACTGACTGATTGTAGTAGGAATGGCAGAGATAGAAGTAGAGGGTCCTTCATTGTGAACTCTAGGGAATCTTGTGGTAACTTTCCCATCTATCTCTGTTATTATTGACTGTGCAGCAGCAACAGGTTTCTTCGTAGGCTTTCCCCAATTGGTTACCCAATCATCAGGTGGACATAAATCATTTCTGGAGACATAGACTGGTGCTACTGGATTGCAAGATGAATCATACTGGATAAGCGTAACTCGGCCTTCATCTTTATCAGGAGTATGCAGAACAGCAGGGATTGTTGTGTTATAAAACCTAACACAAGTAATATAAAATATGGCCAAATTTTTTGATTTTGCTTTGAAATTTTGATACCCAGCAGTCTGGATACCTAAGGTTAGGCATTGCAGGACATTTGGGTCATCAAGTGCAACAGAGAAATCTGGAAAAACATCATACTGTACTGGGCCTTCAGCAAGGCTTGTTTCAATGCCACCTATCATAGCCTGGGTGAATGTGGTCCATCGATTGTCGAATAGGGCTGAGAACACATAAGCTTTTTGTCCTTTTCTATGTAATGCATTCAGTCCTATCCTCACCATCCCCAGATGGACATACTGGTAACCAGCTTTGAGGGCTGATTTGATATGTTTAGCTTCCAGGAGAGATATAGTTAACATAGCATTCAAAGTTAAATCTGCTTTGATGGATTTTTCTTTGATTTTTATCTGACTCATGGCACGTAAATTAAAAGAAGATAAATTTCTGTATACATCATGTGGAGATTTCTCTGTTGCACTTGATGACCCAAATGTCCTGCAATGCCTAACCTTGGGTATCCAGACTGCTGGGTATCAAAATTTCAAAGCAAAATAAAAAAATTTGGCCATATTTTATATTACTTGTGTTAGGTTTTATAACACAACAATCCCTGCTGTTCTGCATACTCCTGATAAAGATGAAGGCCGAGTTACGCTTATCCAGTATGATTCATCTTGCAATCCAGTAGCACCAGTCTATGTCTCCAGAAATGATTTATGTCCACCTGATGATTGGGTAACCAATTGGGGAAAGCCTACGAAGAAACCTGTTGCTGCTGCACAGTCAATAATAACAGAGATAGATGGGAAAGTTACCACAAGATTCCCTAGAGTTCACAATGAAGGACCCTCTACTTCTATCTCTGCCATTCCTACTACAATCAGTCAGTTACATACTGGTCAATCTCCTGCACCCCCACAGTTTGTGATAGACCAAGCAGTGTATGATTCTATCAGAAGAATGTTTTCACAGCCAAGCTCATCTCAGCCTTTTAGCTCAGTCTGTGACCATCCACACTGCTCCAAAACCTTTTGTCAATTTTCTTCAGAACCACCAACTCCACATGGTGAGTCATCAGATCGGCATAGAATAAATATGATCAGATTTACTCCTTCATCCGACTCATCTGAAGAAAATTACAAAAAGGTTGTATTTTTTAATCCACAAGAAGAACTACTTGTACATACTGTATCCAGTTCTTCTACTTACGGTTTAGGTTATATTGATTCTTCACATATTCCTGAATACAGAAGAAATCCCATTGATAAGATTCCAAGACATGTAGAGATTCCTTTTGATTCAGAGATAATTGCCTTTTTAAAAATCTTTAAAGGAATCAGTCCATATGATCCTGAGGATCAATGGAAAAAGAAAATGTTCAATTGGGATATGTTTACACATGAAAAAGAACATTTGTATTTTGAAGAAGTAATGCTTCTTCCAAAAAATGATCGTCCTGCCTTCAACAGACAGAATGTTGAAAAATGGAAAGAATGGATGAAGGTAGAAAATCAATGGATATCATTCTATGAATGGTATTACCCTTCTGCAAATATCATAGAACAATCCTTGATGAAGCAATTCAGGAACCAGGCTAAACAGAAAAAAATCAAGGATCCAGAAAAATTTGTAGAAGAAAAACTGAAAGAAAATCCAGTAGTAATTCCTCCTCCTTTGAAAGCACATGTTTTTCAGCCAAAGATTCAGAGTATGTTAAGCAAGTCAAACATTCCCAGATCTCTGATTGCTGTTCAAATAGAAGGAGAAAAATTACTAAGGAAAATATGTTCTCAGTTCCAAGTAAACATGATGCGGACTGGGACCCCAAATAAACACAAGTGGGAACTCCTTGATGGAAATCTTTTAGAAACAGACACAGAGTTCCCTCCTTGGAAAAATTTTGTGATTAGAAGTCAAGATGGGAAATTGTATAAATTACTCCCATCTCATGTAGATGATCCTAATCTAGTGGCAAGAGATGCTGTTGCTGCTACAAATTGGACAAATTTAGCTCTATCCAGTCTAGAGAAATTTGTCAGTTCTAAGTTTGAAAATATTGAAACTACCAATTCTGAAATGAAGATTATGCTTGAAAGTATCTTGAGAAAACAAGACTATAATACAGTCTGTTTGAATAACAGTGTTAATACCTTGGCAGAAAATGATAAGGCTCTTGCTAAGAGTCTTGACAGATTATCTTTACAAACAGGGCAGATTGATAAGAAGACCCATGATGCTACCAATGCTCATGGAAAGGAAATAGTAAAGATCAGTAATTCCCTTGATATTGTAAAGAAACAAGTTTGGGAAGTAACTCAAGGGATAGAATCCTTGAAAAAGAAGCCTAAGGTTGAAACTTATAAATCAGCAACTATATTTTCAGAACCTAAGACTTCTGTCCCATATTCTATTACTCCTTCTGTGGAAAGCCTTATTAGAACACCAAACTCTATAACCTTTCCACCACCCACCTCTTCTCATCCATATTCTCTGTTTGCAAACCCCAGTTTCTTTAGCCCACATCCTGTCATAAAACACTCTAAAGAGACTAGTGAATCCAGCAAACCAGAATCTTCTAATCTGGTGAATGAAGATTCCTATACTAGAGAAGAAGAAGAAAGTTTTGATACAAGTTTTCACAAAACAGAAACATCCTTTGGTGATATGACTATTCACAAAATAGAAGCAGAACCACAAATGGAAGAGCTTGAAACCTGTATCAATAACTTATCTTTGACAGACCAAGAACAAGATCAACTTGATAATGAAAATCAAGTCAATGCTACATCATCCAGGTCAAGATGGCAAACTACCTGGAATCCTGCTCCTGACAGAAGAGATCTTATGAAGTCTGAATACCATAAGGATTGGTCTGCAAATGCTACTTACTCATGGAATATTGATAATTGCACAGAGGCTGAGATCATGTCTGTTTTACATTCCATGCTTGTATGTTATAGGACTTATCTTGCAGATGACATAGGACCTATCAATGCTACAAGGAGAATAATAGGAGGATTTGAAGGAACATTGGATTCTTGGCTAAAAGCTGAGACAGTTAAAGATCCTAATCTCCTTGCAGGATGGGAACGATCAGTTGTTGAAAATGAAGATGGATCTACTCACATAGATCCTGTCACTAGTTTGCCTGTCAATAATATGATAGGAAAACTTCTTTATGCTATCACAGTTAATTTCATTGGATTCCCCCAGATAACCAATGATATTACAACTATCACTCTGCTCGCCATGAGATTGCATAATATGCAACATTTTGATGAATATTTTAATGAATTCCTTCATAGATTGCATACTTTGACTCCAGATCTCATTCTTGAGCCAAAATGGAAGGAAATTTTTGTTGCATCTCTTCCCCAATGGGTCTCTTCAGCAATTGTAAATAAATTACCAGGCAAGATTGGAGACTATAAATTTGGCATAATCAGACAAGCAGTAAAAGCAATCATTGTTGAATTATGTTCACAAATGAAGATTGCAAGAGCTGCCACAAATCCTAAAAAGCCACATGGATATCAACAGCTTTGCAAACAATGGCATCTTGGTAAAGCTGGAAATTCTGAGGGGCATAAGAGGAGAAAAAGACAATTCAAGAAGAATACCCAGACCTCCCAAGATAAGCCAAAAGGAAAACATTACAAAGCAAAACCTTACAAGCATACAAAGATGTTTTCTAAGGATAGAGAAATAATTTGTTACAACTGTAACAAAAAAGGTCACACAGCTCCAAATTGTCCAAATAAAAAGAAAGACTCTTCTAAAAAGAAAGTCCAGTATAGAAATAAGAAAGGAAAGATAAATTCATTCGATCTTCCTAGTAGCTGTGATGAATTGGTATCTTCTGATTCAGAATCTGAAAATGAACTTAATTTTGTTGATTCAGATGAATCATCTGATGAAGAATTCTGTAATGATCCCCATTGTACAGAATGTAAATACTGTGATTGTGATGATCCTGATATTTGTACATGCAATGCAGTCAGGATGATGAAGACTGATTATGATGAAATCAGTAAGAACATTTTTGCACAAATGATGGCTGCTACAGATCCGCAAATGAAAGAAATGTACAGATCTTTGCTGACAGAACATTTGAAGAAAGCACCCTCTACTTCAAAGAATTCTCCAAATAAAGGGTATGTGCCCCCTGCTACTCTTTTCTCTGTTGAAGCCTTAACCAGACAATTTAAGAATGAAGATTTTGGAGAAGATTTGCCACAGACTTTACCTGCAGTGCATCAGGCAATAAAAGAACTGAGAAAAACAATCAAAGAGAATAGGAGATTGTGTGTTGAAAGCCACAATGAGTTAAGCCTAAAGATGCTTAATGCACAAGCTCCTCCTGCTTCTTCATCACAAGGTCCTATTTCAGGAAAGACAGAAAATTGGACCTATCATATGGGGCCAGTTCAACAGCAGCATAACAAAGAAGAAGAAGAAGAAGAAGAAGAAGTAGCAAGGACAGATTTTGGATGCAATAGCATGAATAGAGATGTCATGTATTGTGTAAAAATGAAAGTAAAGATTGGACACCAGTATGAATTTTGGAAGGTACTTATGGACACTGGTTCCAGATTAAACATCGTAAGTGATACAGTAGTTGGCATGCATCACAGAAGGCCAACAACATGTCCAAGGGTGATCACAGCAAGTGGAGACATTCCCACAAAACATGAAGCAGAAATTGATGTTCTGCTCATAGACAAAATAGGAGTTCATCTGGTTTGTCCTGTTGTTCCAGGACTGGATTGTGCAATGTACCTTGGGACACCATTTTTTCAGAATTTCAGCATGCATGGAGCAAAATTTGATGCAAGAACCCAGAGGTATGGATATTTTATTAATTTTGATAATAAGGAAGTCTTTTTCCCATTCATCAATTCTAATTCTCCAATGAGGATTAAGAGAGTTGAAAGAATGGAGAATCTTTTGGCAAAAATGGAAGTGAAAAGGGAAGTATTGAAAACAGAAGAACATCTAGATAATGGAAAGTATGCTTCTGAGATAGCAAATCTCACTTCCCAGTTTAATGAATGTTGTTCAGATGATCCAAATGCCTTTTGGCATATTAAGAAACAAGAGGTAGAACTTCCTCTCAAGAAAGATTTCAGTGGAAAATTAAGAAGATCTAAAGCAGTAGCAATGAATGAAGAACAAATGAAACTCTGCAGAGAAGAAATTAAATATCTTTTGAAGAAAGGGCTTATCAGGAAAAGTAAAAGCCCCATAGCATGTTTTGCATTCTATGTAAATAAGCATGCTGAAGTTGCCAGAGGTAAACCAAGGTTAGTTGTGAATTATAAACCTCTGAATAAAATTCTGGATTACGATGCATATCCTTTGCCAAAGCCATCTTCCATACTTGCTCAGATATCAAAGTCCAAGATATTTTCCAAGTTTGATCTCAAATCTGGTTTCTGGCAAGTAGGAATTAAAGAAGATGATAAATGGAAGACAGCATTCTCTGTACCAGAAGGGCATTATGAATGGAATATCATGCCATTCGGCCTGATTAATGCTCCTTCGGCTTTCCAGAGAATAATGGATGAAACTTTCGAAGGAATGGAAAGTTTCTTGAAGAAATATATTGATGATTTACTAATTCATTCTGATAATATTGCTGACCATATCAAACATTTGAAAATCTTTCTCCGCAGGGTTAAAGAAATGGGCATAGTATTATCAGAATCTAAGATGAAATTATTCCGGCCAATGATAGACTTTTTGGGTTATAATATACAGTACGGATCCTACACTGTAATCCAAAGAAGTTTAAATTTTGTTGATCATTTCCCTGATGAAATCAAGGACAAAACTCAACTGCAAAGGTTTTTGGGAAGCCTGAATTACATTTCAAAGTTTCTGAAGCATTGTGCACAAGAAAGGAAATTATTGAACAAAAGGCTTCAAAAGAATCCAATTCCATGGAATAATGATTGCACACAAGCAGTCAGGGCAATAAAAGAAAAGGTCAGAAATATTCAACCACTCTCCCCTATCAGAGAAGAATGGGAGAAAATCATTATGACAGATGCCAGTTATGAAGGATGGGGAGCAGTTTTATGTCAGAAAAATCCCAGCAGCAAAAGAGAGATTGAAATCTGCCAATATGCATCTGGATTATGGGCAAAAAATCAATTGAATTGGTCAAGTTTGAAGAAAGAACTCAGAGCAGTTTGCCTAGGAATAGAAAAATTCAGAGATTTTGTTATCTACACCAAATTCACTGTTAAGACAGACTGCCAGGCATTGAAATTTGCAATTCATAAATGTGATTTTGAGGATGCTGCTATGGTCAGGTGGATCATGCAGTTAAGCCAGTACAATTTTGATGTTGAATTTGTTAAAGGTGATAAGAACAATTTCGCAGATATGCTGAGTAGAGAATTTCTGTCAGAACATTCAATTTTGAGTTTGCATTGCAATTATATCAGGAGAAGGGAAAGCACTGTTGAAATAGAAACTCCAAATGGTTGGGTAAGTTATATGCTTGAAACTCCAGTACTTATTCATGATGTAGATTGGTACCCAATCAAAGAAATTAGACATAGAGAAGATATTCCTTACCTATGGACAGAAACAATGCAAGATGAAATGAACCAAGAAGCAGTAGATGCTCTGGACTATTTGGAATACATTGACAACATACACTATACTCTTGAGAGAGATGATGAGGATGATGAACGGATGACAAGCTGCCACATCACACTGAGAAGATTTGATAATCCTCTCCACAGAGAAAACTATGACCCTGACAGACAAAAGGAATGTTTCTATACAGCTATGAATCTTCAAAATTGCTCAGCTAATTTATTTTATTCTATACAGTCCTCATTTTTATTTGAAGGCATGACAGCAGAAGCTTTGGAACAAGAAGATCCTACGCCAGAATGGTTTATTGAGTGGTGGCAGATATATGGTCTTTCAGCTCTAATCATCAAACCATATACACTCCAAATGCTTAAAATCCCTGGTTTCAGCGAACCATTTGCCCATATGAATGGAATTGTATACAAAGATATTGAAAATGTTGCCGACATCAGTGATCTATCTTTTCTACAAGCAATCAGACGTTGTGGTCACATCAGATGGTTTGTTACAAACCAGTACAAGGCAAGGATGATATCTCATAGTACTAATTATGAAGATTTCCACCATCAGGTTGATATCACATCAAATCCTTTCCAACCTATCAACTTTTTGGAACCGCCCAACCAAAATATTTCACAGATGTGGGAATCAGAGAAAGAAATAAGAGTACAATACTTTAATAATTCTCTGATTGAAAGATTCAGATATCAGCATTATACACATCCGCAGATAGAATACTATACTATGGATTGAGTGACGTCTTTCTGGCCGACTATGGTGCCGGACGAGCTTTCGTGGATTCCCTCGCTCTGGAATCTCCACTTTGTACAAACCATGGATTTTGCAAATCTCATCTTTTATGATATGTTAAGTCTTTCGAGGGTTCACTGATGAATTTCCTCTGTGTAAATAGTTTGTTTGGTACTAAGATTCGGTCCCCACATGCCTCAGGCTCTCTGATAAAGAGTAGGGATGAGATAACATAGGACGATAGTGTCCTATGCCCGAATCTTGCTTTCGACGATCTACTCAGATCTGTCTAAGTACTTGTGTCTTTGAGTCATCAGTCTGTACATAGCGCACTCATGAATGTTTGTTCCCTTCCAGCTTATAAATAAGAGTTAGCTGCGAAGTAAGATTCATTCGGGTCGAGAGAGTTTAGAGTCATAAACTTTTCCTGCTCTGCATCTGCGGACATTTGTGTCTGATCTGCTTGCATCACGAAGAGTTTTGTAAGTCTTAGAGTCTGGTTTGGAAGCCTGCGCATCAGTGTGTTCGGCACTGGTGAGAACCTAAAGTGGCTGAACCATTAGGAAAGTCTGAGAGTTTGTCTGTAATCTCTAAGGCAGAGCCTGTCTATTGCCAGGAGCTTCCGGTAATACTTGTTCCTTGAGAACGGTAGAAAGTCCGGTGAATGCGTAGACAGTCAATCTCTGTAAAGGAGATTTTTCTTATGTAATACCTGCATCCATATAATAAAAATTCCAGTTCAAAATTCCGCAATCTTGCTGTGTTCATTTGCTTCTTAAAGGTCCTGTAAGAGATGGTATCAGAGCCAAGTATTGTTTGAGTTAATATTTTGCTGTGAGATATTGTCTGAGTGAAAGAATTTGTTTGAGTCCTGAATAGCGTTCGAGCTCGTTGTTGCCGGTGTGGGCTTTGGAGAGCGTTGAAGACGTTGGACGAGAATTTGCCGCAATTTCTCCTTCATAAGAAGACCGCAATTCTTCTCATCATTTTCTGCAAGACTTTTGAAACGGGTATTTATCTATTCTAAAATGGATGCTTCTAGACATTCTTCAGCTGAATCTTCTGATTCTATTTTTGGATCTAAGCACTTTAGAACTATGAAAGAGGAAGAAAAATCAAAATCTGCATTAGAAGGGTTATGTAGATCTGAATCCTCTTCTGGAAATTCTGCTATCATAGAACAAGAAGAAACAGATCCCTCTGTTAATTGGAAACTTCCCCCAGTATCTCCACATGATGTATACAGAAATTTATCTTCTTTTAATTTACGTGCCATGAGTCAGATAAAAATCAAAGAAAAATCCATCAAAGCAGATTTAACTTTGAATGCTATGTTAACTATATCTCTCCTGGAAGCTAAACATATCAAATCAGCCCTCAAAGCTGGTTACCAGTATGTCCATCTGGGGATGGTGAGGATAGGACTGAATGCATTACATAGAAAAGGACAAAAAGCTTATGTGTTCTCAGCCCTATTCGACAATCGATGGACCACATTCACCCAGGCTATGATAGGTGGCATTGAAACAAGCCTTGCTGAAGGCCCAGTACAGTATGATGTTTTTCCAGATATGCTGAGTAGAGAATTTCTGTCAGAACATTCAATTTTGAGTTTGCATTGCAATTATATCAGGAGAAGGGAAAGCACCTTCTGTAACCCAAGTGGCTTCAGTAATCGGCTGTCCCTTCCATTTTACCAGATACCGGAAATATTCTCGTGCTCTTGTCTTCTTATATACTTCCCTGTCCAGAATTCTTTCTGGCTGTAAATTCTTGGCTGTGGGTAACTGTTTCACCCAATCATTCTCTGGAATTTCTTGATCCTGTGCTATATCATCTGCAGCTTCATTCTCATACTTGTACAGGTCTGCAACATTAAAAATTGGTGATATTCCCACACCAGGTGGTAATTCAATCTCATAAGCATTTGCAGAGAATTTCCTTAGTACCTTGCATGGTCCAATTTTCTTAGATTTTAACTTATTATACTCCCCTTTTGGAAATCTCTCCTTTCTGAGATGTGCTAAAACCAAGTCTCCAACTTCAAAGTTCATTTCTCTTCTCTTCATGTCTGCTCTGGTTTTATATTGAATGTTGCTGTCTTGTAGCTGTTGTTTCACCTGTTCATGTATTGCCTGTATTCTTGATGCAAAGTCTTCACCTTCTGCACTCCTCATTTCTTCTTTTCCCAAATTTCTCAATTCAGATATTCCCCTTGGATGCATTCCATAAACAATATGGAATGGGCTCTGCCTTGTGCTCCTGTTTGGTGAGTCATTATATGCATATTCAGCTTGTGGTAATACTTGATCCCACTGCTTTGGATGGTTTGCAGTGAAGCTCCTCAAGAGATTGCCTAAACTTCTGTTCACAACTTCAGTCTGTCCATCAGTTTGTGGATGATAGGCAGAACTAAAGTTTAATTTAGTTCCCAACTTCTTCCATAATGTTCTCCAGAAATGTCCAACGAACTTTGAATCCCTGTCTGAAACAATGCTTTTGGGCAATCCATGTAATCTCACAATTTCTTTAAAAAACAAGTTAGCAATATGAGAAGCATCACTAGTTTTATAACATGGAATGAAGTGTGCCATTTTTGAAAATCTGTCTACTACAACAAAAATTGAATCATAGCCTCTTTGAGTCTTTGGCAATCCTAGCACAAAATCCATACTTACCATGTCCCAAGGCCTATCTGGAATTGGCAATGGAATATACAATCCTGTGTTCTGACTCCTTCCTTTTGCATACTGGCAGACTTTACAATTTCTTACATACTTCTCCACTTCAGATTTCATTTTCGGCCAGAAGTAGAATCTGTTGAGCTGGTCAAAAGTCTTCTCTCTACCAAAATGTCCTGCAAGTCCTCCACTATGCTTTTCTTTGATTAAATTTTCTCTCATTGAACAGTTTGGTATGCACAGCTGATTTTTCTTAAATAACAATCCATCTTGTATAAAATAATCCAGCCACTTGCTTCTGTCCGCCAAAACAGGATTTTCACAAGCCTCAAATGCTTCCTTAAAGTCTGAATCAGTTTTATATAATTCCTTAAGAAAATCAAAACCCAACACTTGGATTTGACTTTCTTGCAGCAATATATTCCTCCTACTTAAGGCATCTGCAACTTTGTTTGACTGTCCAGTTATATGTTTTAACACAAAATGAAAGCCTTGAAGATACTCCACCCATTTAGCATGTCTTTGGCTGAGTTTTGGTTGCTGCATTATAAACTGCAATGCATGGTTATCTGAATAAAGAATAAATTCTTTCGACATTAAATAATGCCTCCACTTCTTTAGTGCCTGCACCACTGCATAGAACTCCTTATCATAAGAAGAATATTTCTTTCTTGCATCATTTAACTTTTCACTGAAGTAAGCTATTGGTCTATCTTCTTGGCTCAAAACTCCTCCAATTGCTTCTGCGTTGGCATCACACTTAACTTGAAAAGTTTTGTTAAAATCAGGAAGAATCAAGACAGGCTTTTCAGTTACTTTTCTCTTCAACAGCTGAAAATTTCTCTCTGCTTCATCAGTCCATTTGAATGGTTGTTTATCTTTCTTTATGGTCTCAATAATAGGTGCATTAATCTTACTAAAATTCTTGATGAATTTTCTGTAAAAACTAGCAAGACCATGAAAACTCCTTACCTCAAAAATGCTCTTGGGTGAAGGCCACTCCACAATTGCCTTGATCTTTTCTGGGTCCATCTTTAATCCTTCGGCTGAGACAACAAACCCCAAGTACACCAGCTCTTCTTTCATAAACAAACACTTCTTCAGATTTAACAATAATTTTTCTTGCTGCAGCTTCTGTAGAACATAATTTAAATGCCTCAAGTGTTCTTCCTTAGATCTGCTATAGACTAATATATCATCCAGATATACAATTACAAATTTACCAATGAATTCCTTGAGGACTTCATTCATAAGTCTCATAAATGTACTTGGTGCATTGGACAGCCCAAAAGGCATCACTCTCCATTCATATAATCCCTCATTGGTCTTAAAAGCGGTTTTCCATTCATCCCCTTCTCTTATCCTTATCTGATGATAACCACTCTTAAGATCTAACTTTGAAAAATATTTTGCACCAGATAAACAATCCAGTAAATCTTCAATCCTAGGTAATGGAAATCTGTACCTGATTGTAATCTTATTGATGGCTCTTGAATCTGTACACATTCTCCAGCCTCCATCTTTCTTCGGGCTCAGCACTGTTGGCACTGCACAAGGACTCAGGCTTTCTTTAATCAATCCCTTGTCAAGCAATTCTTGCACCTATTTTTTCACTTCTTCATTCTCTGCAGGAGTCATTCTATATGCTGCTTTGTTAGGTAGACTTGCTCCAGGAATCAAGTCTATATGATGACTGATTTTTCGAATTGGCGGTAATTCATTAGGCAAATCATCAACAATAATATCACAATAATTCTCCAGCATTTCTTGAATTTCAATGGGTAATTCAGAAATTTTTGTAGAAGTCAATATTACCTTGGGCTTGCAAATCACAGCAAAATTTACTTCATTTTCTTCAATCTGCTTCAAGTACTCCTTCCCTCCAAGCAACAGAGTTTTTGGATCAGTCTTCTGTCCCGGTACATCTTCTTCTTGCAAAGGCAACAATGTATGATTAACACCATCTTTCCCAAACTTGTAGGTGTTCCGCTTCCCATCATGCATGGCTCCTCTGTCATATTGCCAAGGCCTCCCAAGCAATATGTGGCACACGTCCATAGGCATCACATCACAAACAACTTTATCCTTGGACTTGCCCACTTGAAATTCCACTTCACACTGTTCACTTACCAACAGTTGATGTCCCTTTTGTAACCATGACACCTTATAAGGTGTCGGATGCTTCATTGTCTTCAGCTTCAATTTCTCCACTACCTCTGTAGAGACCAAATTATTAGTGCTGCCACTATCAATAATCATCTGGCAACATTTGCCTTGGATTTTGCACACTGTCCTCAACAAATTTTTCCTTTGTGGCGGTTCAGGAACCATCTCTTTCACTGGCTTAAGTAAAACTTTATTTACCACCAGAGATTCTCCCCTTTCTGGTGTGTTTTCTTCTTCTACTACCGCTGCCGCTGGTGCTTCTATTTCAGCTGGAGCAACAATTGCATTCCTCTGTTTTATGTCAGCATTCTCTGGGCACTCAAAAGCTCTGTGTCCCAGTTTGTTACACCTGTAAAATCTTATTTCTCTGCCTCTTCCTCTGCCTCGTCTTCCTCTGAAAAAACTCCCTCTGCCTCTTGCATCACCTTCTCTGGGTGCATGCTGGGTTGAGCTACTGCTAGCTCCATCTCTAGGTGCTGTAGATCTACCTCTACCACCTTGACTTCCTTTTCCTCTGAAAGTCCCTCTCCCTCTGGCAGATTGCTTCCTTATGAGCTTTTCCTCCGCTTTCAATGCTATCTGATAAGCTTCCTCTACAGTTTTAGGAGACAGCAAGCTTATCTCATCCTGAATGTCCATTCTGAGGCCATTCATATATCTAGCCACCTTCTCATCTGTGTCTTGGGCTTCTCCAGCTCTTATACTCACTTTATAAAACTCCTCTGTATACTCCTTTACTGTTAAAGCTCTCTGTCTAAGATTTTGCATTTGTCTGAACAATGTTTGCTGATAATTACTTGGCAAGAACTTACCTATTAACTTTGCTACCATTCGGCTCCAGTTCTTGATTGGCTGCTTACCAAGTCTCTTCCTTTCCGCCTGCACACCATCCCACCAAAGTGCTGCATGGCCTTTTAATTTGGTGACAGCAAACTTCACTTTCTTCTCATCCTCTGTTTCTTCGTAATCGAAGAATTTCTCCATGCTGTTGATCCAGTCGATCAATTCTTCTGGGTTCAATCCTCCTTGATATACTGGTACTAATTGGTTCCATGGCCTGGCTGTGGATTTTAACACTGACTGGAAGAATCTCATCTCAGGAGTAACTTGTACAGCTTCCTCCTCTTCGGCAGCTTCAACTTCAGGCTCATTGACATCTCCGTCATCTATATTTCGACCTGTAGTTAAAGCATCCACTCCAGCTCGCAGCTCCTCCATTGATTCAAATAATTCAGCATTGGCAGCAGGTCGTCCTCTTCCACCATGTCCTCGTCCTCTTCCAACCCTGAAGGCCATCCTTCTTCTGCTCCTGAGATTCAATTCAATGTTAGTTGTGGCCTTTGATACCACTAATGATGGTCGTGGAGCAGGCTCTAATGACAATCTTCCTAATCGTCCAGAAATCTCTTCTATGCTTCGTTCAACTTCCGTTCCTCCTATTCTCGGCGCATCAGTCATCAGACTGCCCTAGCATCTCTTCAACAACATACAACACAGCCTTATTTAAACTCTGGACATATTCACATATATCAACGCAACTTATGGCAATTATCATTTGCAGTTCTCATACCAATCTGTCAACGCCTGCCATTCAGGACAGACCTATGGTTAATACGCTTCCACGGACGCAGCGCTTTGAGGTTTACCTGTCATATATATATATACGCAACACTGAACCGGTCCTTAATTATATTCTATAGCCGATTGTCATATTTCGCTCCTGGATATGGATAAGATAATAGTATTATTCGCATTCACTTCAACCTGTAACCGCTGATTGACATTCTTCAATTGGAACAAACAACGCACAGAATGGACGGCTTCACAAACATAGACAGAGGCGCGATTACAGTGTGGACGGTTTCGGTTTTTAAAGAATACCACAGCTTAACAATAGATTTCCACAGCAATTTATATATCACATAAAATCAAGCAAAATAGTTAACCAATATATCATCGCGTGCTGGACAAGAACGCCCAAAAACAGAGTAATGCACAGTTATATCTGTAAACTAGAACCAACAGTTCCTTCCTTTATTCATCGTTTATATATATAAATTACAGAGCTAACTAAAAGCACATAGCTTTTGTCTTTAACGTGATTGTTCAGGCGCTTGAGCGCTTTCCTGCTTTTATTCTATTTTGTGTTTTTGTTTTTTTTTTCTTCAATGGATAAGTCTTTCGTCCTACAAGGAAAAAACATGCATGATTTAAAGCCTGAGAGCTTTTTTTACATTGCCTGATTTATTACTAGATTTATTCTAATTTTTAACTAAAAATATAGAAATTGCAGGCTAAAGGATCCCACTCCCTTGCCTGTAATTTTTTTTTTGTATTTTTGGAATAATTGGGAAGATTTTTCCCTCTGAGTCACATGCTCCCGCATCAGGGATCCACAAGATCCACCAAGTTCGAACATGAGGGTGCCAACAATGATTTCATTCTTAGATAATGATTAAAGTTCATGTCTATGTGCTTTGTAGTTCTATGTCCTCTTAGTCTTGCTTCCGCCCAGTCAAAAGGGATTTTGGATTTATGATGTATTCAGTCTATAGTAGTATATGTGTAAGATATGGCATAGTGTTGTGTTTTGTGAATTTTGTAGCTAGTGTTGTGTGGAGAAATGCAGGCTTGCTAGTGTTAGGAGTAATGGTTTGAGGAAGATTGTAATCCTTAGTGTGAAATCTAGCAAAACTATGTAATCATGTTTTTTTTTCAATACAAGGTATCAATTTAATAATAATAATAATAATAATAATTTAGTAATTATTCATTTGCATAACAAATTTATATTGATATAATATTAGGTGTTAAGAGAGAGAGAGAGAGAGAGAGAGAGAGAGAGTTATTGGTTTATTTAAAAGTGTATTTGACAAATCTATGATTTATTATAAGCATTGAAATTTCTTTTGTTGATTCTAAGTATTTGTTTAAATATGGTATAACCTAAATAAGTTATAAACACAAAGAGAGGTGAGTGAACCATGAAGTATAAGATTTGGGAGTCAATCCTCTTGATCTAAATCCACTAAATGATAATTCCTTAGGTGCGTCCTACATCCATGGTTTTATTTACTCCCTTTGGGATCCATTACATTAGATTCCATAACCTAGTGTGTTTTCTATGATTCCTCTACATTAGTCCCCTATTTTTCCAGCTCAATTCCCCAAATGACATTGATCAGTGCATTTTACTTGGAATTAAATTAGTTAAGGTTCTTCAATCATAGTTTCTTAATATGTAAGTGGCCATCATGTTTTAATTCATTTGATTTTTTTAAATTTATAAATAATGTAGATGCTTGAATGTTGATCATTTGGCATCATTATTGCTCATGGATATGAATGTTCATCCATTAGTGTTGTGTTTACCTATTGCAATGTCAATGATATAATTGTTGAGTATATATGGTATTATTTGCACAAATAGCTACACATGTTGTTCATGTGTCAAGGTGGTCATAGGGGGGTCAGAGCCCTTGAATTTTTCTTTTGGGGGTGGTTTTTGGTCTATTTTTGGCCCACGGTTATATGGCTCATGATTTTCTAATTTCGATTAAGGAATCAATTCAAGTTAACGAATTAGGGTTTTTGATGTCATGGAATTCTATATATTTTATTGTAAATGATGTAGTTAATATAATAAGAGTTAGAGGTGTGACTCTAAAAAATTGTTGGTTTTCCTGATTATTGGTGTCTAAGATAAATTATTCAATATTGTGTGTGAATTATATTGTTTACCTTTTTGTTTTATAAATAATTTTTGTGTGTATTTCTTAATATAAAGGTTTAAAACTTACAATAGAAGCATCCATGAAATCTCTAAGAAAGAGAGATGACAATAGATGTTAAGAAAGGTCAATAGGTGATGGGCCTCCAAATTAGACACAAATTAAAGCCCATCTAACCTTTCTTAGGCACATAAAGGCTATATTAAATCTCTTCTTCTACACTTAATAATGTTTAATAGCTTTAATATGTTCTTAGGAAGGCTTAGAGATAATCAAATATTATGTGCCTAATATTATTTATTTTTGCAGAATATTGAGTAAATTATGAATGAGATAATATAGGGACTTACTCCCTACTACAGGATGGAACAAGATTGGATAATAAATTAACAATATATCATGAAATTATTGACAAATTCTAGAGCTCCAATGATTGAGAAAATCTAGGAATGTGCTCCCTTGTTGGGAACTAGATTCAATTTTTGAGGGATTTTGGAGGGTAAATATGCCTCCTTTCAAGGATAATTCTTCCTCATCACTTTGTATAAGTATCGATTAGAATTTTCTAGAGGCATGTATTTCTTAGTCTTGTTGTGGAGAAAACTTGTTATTTAGCAACTCCACTTTCATTTCTAGTAGGGATGTACTTGGATTGGTTCAAATAATGAAGTTTGGTGAAATTTTTAGCTTCTAAAGCTTGGTTTCCTTCATAGGAATATGAGTATCCTTGGGCTTGGCCATCCTAGGATCCTCAGAGCTCTCTTGTACAATTTATTTATTTCCCTTGAATGTTTTTTTCACTTACATCTCTTATTTATGCATTTACTATTCATGCTTCTTTGTTGTAGGTCATATTGGTTAAATGATTGAAGTGATTTGTTCAGAAGGATATTCAGAGATTAAAAAACATGATTCATCCTTAGAACAACTTTGAAAATTCATATTCATCATTAATCTACTTGGATTGGTTTACTAGTTCACAAATCTAGAATTTCTGGAAGTCCCTTGTAGCAAAATAGTAGTAATTTTATGCTATTTTTTAGCACATGTTAATAAGGCTATTTTGAGTTGTTTCCACTTGTATTTAGTCATAAAAAAATTGAAGTTAATAAAAAAATTTACCCCATAGAATTTTCACTTGATCAGGTTAGGCATTTGATAGGTTAACTAGCTCATTAATTCTTGAATTTTTAGTTAGAGTAGTAATTTTATGTTATTTTTTGACACATGTTAATAGGGGTATTTTTGAGTGACTTCACTTGGAATGGAGTCCTAGGAAATCCTACTTAATAATAATTTTTTTCCCATCTCATTTGCATTTGATTTTCTTGGGCATTCGACAAGTTATCTCGAGGAGTAACATTTCTGTAGCACTCCCTAAACTTGAGTAGATTCACTTCAAAAGCTTGGGTTTTGTCCCTTAGGCTCAAATAATGATATCTAAGCTCTATATCCATGATTGATGAGGACCCAATAACATTTTTAACTTGCCTTTTTACCCCTGCAACACATCTCAACAATTTGGGTTAGTGGATAGATTTATGAATTGTATAACACAATAATGATTGCCACATGAAGTATCTAATGAACTCTGTCAATGGATCTAATATCTTTGGAATGCAGTGATTGATTACATGCTCTTTCCTTCATGCAATTTATATTAGTTTTCTTTCTTTATTCTTAAGCTAGGGTTTTTATTTCAAGCACTATTATTTCCATTCCATAGACTAGGTTTCCTTTCAATGCAACATTTACATTTTGCAAGTAGCTTAATGTTTACATTTTTGCAAGTAGTATAGCCTTTACATTTCTACAATTAGGATTAGCATTTACATTTGATCAAGAAAAATTTCCATTTCTTGCAAATGGAGTAACATTTCAATTTCTGCAATTAGTTTAGGCTTTGATTTCATGGAAATCACTCAAATACATCAAATCAATGAAGGAAGGACACGTTACATGCTGCACGCATAGTGTCGACACGTCTTACTTTTGTACAGACCTCGGGTTGATAATTTTATTTGGTAACATTGGAAGTTGCAATGTTTTTGTTTCAATATTAGGGCTCATCACTTTTTGGCACTGTTGCTTGGTAGGTGTCAAAGCATGTATTATTTTCTTCCCTAGTTGATTCATTTCTTTTAGTTTCTAAAAAAAAAACAAATAGACATATTGCTTTGCATTAGCATTCTTATTCAAAAAAATCTCCAACACCAAACCCTCCATTTGACCACTTGGTGTAGTAAGAACCACATCACCATCCACTTTTACAAGTAGAAAAAGAAGAGGCGGTAGAGAAGGTAGAAGAAATGGATGGAGATGATGACAATGAGGAAGATCCTCTTGGATTTCCCACTCAAGATATTGATATAGTATTCATATGATGAACATCCCTCCATCTTTCCTTCCCAATTTCCATGGTATGGAGTTAGAGGATCCTGAAACCTTTCTCTTTGAATTTGAAATCCTGTGTATATCTTATGGTTACTTATTAAACACTAAAAAATTGAGATTATTTCTGACAACATTGAAGCATAGAGCTCTTAAATGGTTCATGTGTTTAGTGACTAATTCAATAAGATCATGGAATGATATGAAAAAGATATTTCCAGGAAAATATAAAGATCATGATCTTAAAGAAGAAATATTTAGAATGACTCAAAAAGAAGATGAGAGCCTCGAGGATCTAATAGAGATATTTATGTATAATGTTAAAAGGGAAAAAATACATCATTTTGTTAGGTCCCTATAATACTAGTGATTACCCCATTACTGTTGTAGTTGTATCCCTTATTAATATTGTTGCGGCCCTATTGTCCCCATATTTTTATTACTGTGCCCCATAGAATCCTTCAATTGTTATTTTTGTGGCTTTATATTATTATTGTTAGGTCGGCTGGGTTATATTGTGACTCCTTAGACTCCTATATATAGAAAGGAGGTTTTATCATTTGAATCATCAAAGAATTGTTCATTTGTGTAATGTAAAGGAGGTTGCCCCCTCGAAGAGGCTGAATTCTAAGGCATTCAACTATCTTTCTATCTTTTTGTGAGCTGGTTTCATAACATTTGGTATCATAGCTTTGGATTCTAGGGTTTCGCTGCTCCAAATAGGTCATCGAGGAATTTTTGCTATAACGTTTTTTCTGCGATGTTTCAGAAGTAAAAAAAAAAAACCCATTTGAGAAGAAAGTGCACTAAAGCTCAGGTCTGAATTTCAAAGATTTTCACGCTATATTGGTAGAGATATGATTTGAGGAAGTTGGTCTTTTTGCAGACTCCTGAATTACATTCCAAATAGGTGACCTAGGGAAAATCTTCATAACTTTCTCTCTGAGCATCAGATTGAAGTTTCATAAGAAGCTACAGAAAGAGGACAGATTGTAGTTTCTTGTATATATTTTGCAGAGCCAAAGTTTGAAACAGGGACACATGGCATGTCGTACAAGTTCGCTCTACTGAAGTAGTCTATAATCAGGTCACTGTGGGAGATTTGGCATAACTCTTCCTTGGAGAATCCAATTTGGATCAGACCGGTGGCATTGGAAAGAGGACACAGAGGGCTACTGCAGATCAGAATTTTAGAACTGGATGATCTGAAATTACAGAGATACATCAGAGGCAATATCAAGCTCCTTCAAAGTGAAAAAAGGTGTGTAGATTTTTTTAGATTTTTTCTTAAGCTTGGTTTGAAAAATTATTTTGAAGAGTTCAAAAGGCATAATAGAGCATTATTATCGTTAACTCATGCCATGAGGAAAGAAAATGCAAAAACCTAGTAAGCACCCTGAAAGCGCTAGCATGACTCATGAAGAAGAGGAAGAAATGCTACATGATATATCAAAATTACAAGACCAAGTGCAACAAATGTCACGCTCACAAAAGCTAATAGAAGCTAAGATAAATGGCGTGGAATCTAAGATAAAGGGTGTGGAAGCTAAGATGAATGGCATGGAAGCTAATATGGACGATTTGAAGATAGATTTGAAGACAGACATGGAAGAATTGAAGATAAATATGAATAAGTTGTTACAAGAAATGGTCACTAATGGTGAAAGGGTAGTAAAGGAAACTCATGCTGAGAACAAAAGAAATGTTAATCATGATTCCATAGACTCTAATGTTAGATCGAAGACCCACCATATTCCAAAAATCGATATGAGGAAGTTTGATGGCAAGGACCCCGCAACATGGATATTACAGATTGAGCAATTTTTCGATCTCAATAATGTGCAAAACACACAAAAGGTACGTATTGCAACTTTAGATTTGGAACCAAATCAGTTTGTATGGTATCAATGGCTTTCCTCTCATAAACAAATTATCACTTGGGCAATTTTTACAGAAGAATTGACAGCACATTATGAGGACACAAAAAGCAACACTTTTTTTAGCCAATTGATAAGTCTCAAACAAAAGGGTTCAATAATGGAGCACATTGAGGAGTTCCAAAAATTGAACATAAGAGTAAAAAATATTCCAGAGGAGCATAGGATTGATGTGTTCATAGGGACTTTAAAGGATAATATCCAACACGATGTTCGCCTTTGGGAACCCGATTCATTAGAGAAGGCATTCAGGTTAGCAAGAAAAATGGAAAGCAAAATTATGGCAACCAGGAAGCATACCAGTCACAACTATAAAGATGGAAGTGTTGTTACCCCTAGCCTTCCACAACCTATAAGGTTGACACCACAAAAATTGGAAGAAAAAAGAGCAAAAGGGCTTTGTTACAGTTGTGATAGCAAATACACTAAAGGTCATAAGTGTGCTAAGAAGAAATTATTCTACATAGATTGTGAAGAGGAAGAATAAAAGGAGAAAGAAAGGTCAAAAGAAGAGGATATACTCCAGGAACAAAGCCTAGATAAAGAAGAAATGAATCCGACCATATCTTGTAATGCATTGGCTGGAATTACCACTCCCCAAACCATCAAGATAGAAGGACAAATCAAGAAGAAAAAGGTAATAGTGTTGATTGATTCAGGAAGTACCCACAATTTTATTCATTGTAAGGTAGCAAAAGAATTGAATTGCTTCCTATATCCAGCACCAGAGTGTCAAGTGATGGTTGCAAATGGAGGAACGATAAATTGCTCTGGAAAGTGCCATAATATCAAGTTATCCATGGGAGAATATGTATTGACGAGCCCAATGCTTTCCATTCCAATGGTAGGTGCTGATGTTGTACTAGGAGTCCAATGGCTACAGTCCTTGGGTACAATAGCTTTTAATTTTCAAGAACTTTTCATGAAATTTTCTGCGAAAGGAAAGGAAGTTGAATTAAGGGGTATTGCAGGGAAACCGGGAAAGATAATCAGCTCTAACGGTATGACAAAGCTTCTAAAAAAGGAACAAAGAGGTGTAATTGCACAATTATGTTCACTAGATGTTTCCACATCGGAATCATCTATTTCTCTAGATCTCCAAAAAGTCTTGGACAATCATTCCAAGGTATTTGAGACTCCCAAAGGTCTCCCACCTATTCGTGATCATGATCATGCTATTCATCTGATTCCAGGAAGTGTTCCTCCAAACATCAGGCCATACAGATATCCCTATGCCCAAAAGAGTGAAATTGAACGTATGGTTGCAGAAATGCTAGAGGCTGGTATAATTCAACCTAGTCAAAGTTCTTTCTTTGCTCCAGTAGTATTGGTGCACAAGAAGGATGGATCATGGTGCATGTGTACGGATTATACGGAGCTCAACAAGCTCACTATTAAAGATAAGTTTCCCATTCCTATCATTGATGAATTATTGGATGAATTGCATGGATCAATTTACTTCACCAAGTTGGATCTTCGTTCAGGATATCATCAAATCAGAATGAAGACTGAAGACATTCTGAAAATAGCATTTAGAACTCATGAGGGTCATTATGAATTTTTGGTCATGCCTTTTGGCCTTACCAATGCACCTTCTACATTTCAAGGTTTGATGAATTCCATTTTCAAACCCTTCCTTAGAAAATTTGTGTTAGTATTTTTTGATGATATACTAATCTACAGCAAGTCTTGGAAGGATCATGTTGAACATGTTGACAGGGTGCTACAACTATTGGAGGAGAAACAATTATATGCAAAAAGATCCAAATGTTTCTTTGGAGTACAAGAGGTGGAATATCTGGGTCATATTGTATCTCATGAAGGAGTTAAGGTAGACCCTAGCAAAATTAAAGCCATTAAGGAATGGAAAATCCCCACATCCATAAAGCATCTACGAGGATTTCTCGGGTTGACAGGTATTATTGCAAGTTTGTTAAGAATTATGGGAGAATATCAGCACCTCTAACAACATTATTGAAGAAAGATGCATTTTCATGGACTCCAGAAGCAACAAAGGCCTTCGAACATCTTAAAGAGGCAATGTGCCAAGCACCGGTCTTAGCTACACCAAACTTCACAAAAACCTTTATTGTGGAATGTGATGCTTCAGGAAATGGAATTGGTGTTGTTTTAATGCAAGATGAAAGACCCATTGCTTTTGAAAGTCGTCCAATCAAGGGAAAGTTTTTACACAAAGCTATTTATGAGAAGGAAATGTTGGCAATACTACATGCACTTAAGAAATGGCGACCCTACCTAATGGGAAGACACTTCAAGGTAAAAACAGATCATGATAGCCTTAAATACTTTTTAGAACAAATATTATCCTCTGAAGAGCAACAAAAGTGGGTCACAAAGATGTTGGGTTATGACTTTGAAATCATCTACAAAAAAGGGAAGCAAAATGTGGTGGCAAATGCACTCTCAAGAAAGGATGAGGATGTGGAAGCATTGTTGTGCGCCATTTCTATTATCCAACCAGATTGGATAAACAAAGCAAGGGAGGAATGAAAGAATGATGAAGAAGTGTGGGAACTTATTTGAAAGTTACAACAAGATTCCAGTACGTCTGATACATTTAGTTGGCAAAATGATTCGTTATGGTACAAAGATCGCTTATATCTTTGTAAGAATTCACAACTCAAACAAAAGATTCTTATGGAATTGCACACTTCTCCCTTAGGAGGGCACTTAGGATTTTTAAAAACTTACCACAGGGTTAAGAAGGAATTTTTTGGATGGCCTTAAATCAGATATTCAAAAGTTTGTGGTGGAATGTTTGGTTTGCCAACAAAATTAAGTTGAAACAATTAAGACCCCGGGTCTATTACAACCTTTATCCATTCCAAGGCAACTTTGGGAGGAGGTTTCAATGGATTTTATCACAGGTTTACCCAAGTCTGAGGGAAAGAGTGTCATCATGGTGGTAGTTGACAGACTTACCAAGTATGCACACTTTTGTGCATTATCACATCCATTTAAATCTAGTACAGTTTCTACTGCATTTATGGAAACAATTCAAAAGCTACATGGAAACCCAAAGATTATTGTAAGTGACAGAGATACCATTTTCACTGGAAATTTTTGGACAGAATTATTTTCTTGTCTTGGTACTCAGTTAGCTCATAGCTCATCTTATCATCCTCAATCTGATGGGCAAACTGAGATAGTAAAAAAATGTTTTGAAGGATATCTTCATTGCTTTGTATTTGATAAACAAACACAATGGGTCAAATGGTTGCCTCTCGCTGAATGGTGGTATAACACTTCCTTCCATACAACAACAAAAATGACCCCATTTATGGCATTTTATGGATGTCAGCCACCATCCATCACCTCATATTTAAGAGAAAATTCTAAGGTTCAAGCAGTGGAACATCACATCGAACATCAACAACAAGTCCTCCAACTCTTAAAGGATAACCTCGTGTTGGCACAGAATAGAATGAAACAACAAGCAGATCAACATTGCAATGAAAGAAGTTTTGATGTAGGTGATTGGGTATTCCTACGGCTACAACCATATAAACAAATTTCCCTCAAGCAAGCTAAGAAGGATAATAAATTATCACCAAAGTATTATGGTCCGTACAAGGTGTTGCAAAAGATTGGTACTATGGCATACAAATTGGAGCTTCCTGCAGCTTCTCGAGTGCACCCAGCTTTCCATGTTTCATGTTTAAAGAAGGTTATAGGCGACAAAATCCCAGTTCAAACAATATTGCTAGAAATTGACGAGGAAGGAAAAATTATATTGGAACTGGAAGCAATCACAGAAACAAGAACTCGACAGCTACGAAATCGATCAATTTCGGAGTATCTCATCAAGTGGAAGAACTTGTTCGCTGAAGATTCCATATGGGAGGATGAGAATTTTATACAGAAGCATCCAGAACTACTAAAGTGTTGAGGACAACAATTTTTTGAAGGAGAGGGGCATGTTAGGTCCCTATAATACTAGTGATTGCCCCATTACTATTGTAGTTGTATCCCTTATTAATATTGTTGCGCCCCTATTGTCCCCATATTTTTATTACTGTGCCCCATAGAATCCCTCAATTGTTATTTTTGTGGCTTTATATTATTATTGTTAGGTCGGCTGGGTTATATTGTGACTCCTTAGACTCCTATATATAGAAAGGAGGTTTTGTCATTTGAATCATCAAAGAATTGTTCATTTGTGTAATGTAAAGGAGGTTGCCCCCTCGAAGAGGCTGAATTCTAAGGCGTTCAACTATCTTTCTATCTTTTAGTGAGCTGGTTTCATAACACAATTAGTATTTGACACACTAAAAACCTGTTACATAGAGAAATTAGAGATCAGTGGATTGATCTCCTTGATCTCATGAGTAGAGGTGATGTATATCAATTATCATTTGAAGAAATTTGTGAAATTTGTAAGTGCATATCAAGAGGAATGGAAAGATTAAGTCGATCAACATCGAGATTAGTAAGTCAAGATGAGCTTGGAAATTTGCTTGATAACTTTAAAACATAAATTCTTAGCAATCTAAGCAAAAAAGTAGAAATGTTAAGAATGCAAAATGAGCAAAAATAAGATGTTGATATTTGTGTTATCTATGAAGAATCACATGCTATTAAATGCTTCCCGTCATTACCAAGGTTAGAGGAAGTGTACCAGGAGGACAATGGAGCAAGTCAGTCACCAAAGCAACTATGTTATGTAGCTCGAAGGGGACCATGGAAGCCTAGTCAACATGGTATGATGCAAGAACCTAATTCAAAATTTCAAGGTTATACACATCCATCTCAAAGTAACTAGAACACACCCTTTCCTTGGAAACCTTGACCATCTCGACCCCAAAACCAATCTTGGCAATAAGGTTGGTAAGGACCTTATGGAAGAAATCCACAATATGCTCAATATCCTCCATACTCAAATCCATGCTATCCCTACCATCCACCTCCACTGCAACCACATCCATCTCAAATATCCACTCCCACTCAACTACCTATACAATCATTTCCAAACCCAAACAATCTAGAAACTCAACCCACTTACAATGTTGAGGTACAATACTTCCAAACAATTCCTCTTGATCTGAATGGTGTTCACCTTATATTAGGAAGTGTATTGCAACAAAGAGATTCTTTTGATGTCATTGAAGGACAACATTCAGAAAAAGAAGATTCAAATGAGGACGCCAAAGAATCATGCGCTTCACTTGATGGAGAGCAGACACCAGAATCAAAGATTGAGAAAGTTCCATCACGTTTACCATTAACTCCTCTATGTGTTCAAGAGAATAATTAGAAAAAATAAGAATATTTGAATTTCATGGTAGAAGAGGACACAAAATGTGATCCAAATGTGCAAGTGAACCAAGGGCACCACAACTATATTGAAGTCTGGTTTGAGACAATCACTAAGTTGCAAAAACACACTTTTCTTTAACAATTCTTGACATCATCAAAGCAATTGGTCTCTAACATTTAGGTACATGTCAAAGAATATATTTCAAGCCTACACATGAGTTTATTTGTCAACTTGATATGCACATGGATCCATTAGAAGTGTTCCTATACTTGAAAGAGATTTTGTTTTTTTTCAAGTAAAGTAGGATAGAAAAAAGAAATAAAAAAAATGGAAAAAGAAAAAATAAGAGGAAAAGAAGAAGATCTTTGATTGACACCTTTCTTGAATTCTTGGAAAGGTATTTGAATGGAAAACAATGCCAAGGGTTATGACATAAGTGAAAGATTTTGAAGCCTAAAATGAGCTCATTTAATGCCTCAAAAATGATCCCAAAAGGGTTTAGAGCCCAATTCTCTAAACTAGGACTCGCTAGTAAAAATGATCCTACAAGCTAATTTTTACGAATTTTCCACAAATAATATAATTATCCAATCTAGATCAACAATGCCATCTTCTTCATCTCAAACTTGCATAGTTGTTGGCTACCTTGTACACAATGCATTTGCGTTATGTTTTCACTATCCTATGTAACCTCCCAAAATCCCAACCTATCAACATGTACCTATATCAATCATCTAGAGAGACATGTAGGTTATAACCATTTTTATGTAGCAACCAAACCATTTTACAAGAAAATTTCAAAATTTTGCAATATAAGCATGTATATTCATAACACAAAATAAGTGTGAAATTTATATCCCAATATTTATCTATATGGCTATTTATTTGCCTCGCAAAACTATCGAGGGTGAGAGTTCAACTTACTTTCTTTTATAGCACACCCTCCTTGATCTATTCAAGTTGCCACTTCTTTGCAACAGTCAACCCTCTAGGCTTAGGCATCCCCTTATCAACTAAATATTATTTGTGTGATCCATTTTGCCAAAGTTTCCATGTGCAAGAAGAGTACCAATAAAGGATTCTAGTGCTATCTTATTGGCCTTCTTCTAGTTTCTAACTTCCAATACTCATCCTTCGTTTTTATTGAGTACATCTACCATCCATTGTTTAAATATTTATGTAATAGTTCTAGTCCTCATTCTAAATTATTTTAAATGGAGTATCTTAAGTATCTCTTCATATACCTTTGATTTCTTGACAAATATTTTATGTAGTTAATAAATGAAACAACTTATGCATTTGATATTTTCACTATGTTGGGCCCTACTTTTGTACCCATTTTTCACAGTTTATTTCACTATTTTTACTATCATTTACCCTACTTTACCCTTTTTATACCCTAAAACCACTCCACACTAGCTAAACCGCACTACTTTACAGTGGAGGTAAGATTTGTTGCTAAGTGCTATTTTTCATATGTCTTTAATTGGTTTGAGTAGATGATAAATGAACCTATAACTCTTGAGTTACTTTGACTAATCTTTAAAAGGACTCACAAACATTTGAAGTGCGTGGATAGGTCAGCAAACACTCCAGCACATAGTCCAACACATCACTCAACAATGCAACACATAGTCGTTTCTATACTTAGTTTTGTACCTCGTTCAATACTCTACTCAGCAGCGGGCACCCAGTCAACCTTTGGCATCCCATAATAGGCCTCCTTATTCTCAAACATGGAATTGGTTTTATCAATAGTGCTGTGATCGGGTTAAGTTCGGTTGCAATCTCTACAAAGCTATCTGTGAGATTTCACACGGCTTAACTTAGTTTCGATTTTATATTTTTACTAATCTGAGTCAATAAGTTGTAACCATTTTTCATCGACATAACTATTTAAAAATCCTAATCTTTTGTATGTAAGAGTTACTCATGCATAGATTTGTATAAGGAGATATACACTCAGGTTGAACTGAATTGTGGCGCAACTTCTTGATTATGTTTGGTTAAGATTGAACTCCTGAATTGATGTTTTATTGAAACTTTAATATAATTATTGTCTCGACTTCTATTTTCATGTAATTGTTATGTCTTTTGATTTGTAAGGTACTGAATTAGCTTAAGATTTTCTTTGGGTAGTGGCAAGGGCCCACCACAACCTGGAATTGAGTCCTGTAACCATTGTAGTATGTAGGAATTGGTTTTGCTTCAATAACTAGATTCACATTTCATTTCCAAATCATTTTGTTAAATAGTTCTCAGAATTTCAGTGCTTCATTCCATACTTAAGTTATTAATTTGTTTTCATAAATTTGGAAAAGAACAACGAGTACATTATTTTTGAGTCTTTGCGAGATGAGGACATTTTTATGAATATCTCCTGTACATGATCAATTTTGTGATTACCCTTTTACAGTCATGAATGGTTAGCAAAGGGAACTTTTCGATTTAAAACAAATTCTCAAGAAAAGCAGTTGTCGTGTTTTGAATTTGATCTCTTTTTTTAAACTGAAATATGTCTCCATTGTTTATGACTATATATGTATACCAATGACACGAGGCTCTTGTAACATTGTGCTCTGTGGGGAATGTCTAGAACCAATAGAGACAGAGTGTTATTTTTTAATGTAGGCCGTGTATTAACATCTTAGGAATTGTGTGGCATTTACAACATAGTCATTTTGATTTCCTGTGTGGGATTTATTTGAGTTATAGTGTAATCATTATTTGAATAGATCACTAGTTATTTGCTATTTTTTCGTACAAAGTTTTGTACTTAGATTAAAGTTTCCTGAATTCATTTAGATTAGCTTTGAGTTAGAAAGGTAAGTTTTGTCTTTTGAGTTAAGTGTGTTGAATCAAGAAGCTTATAGGGATTGGTTTGAGTTATCATTGAATTTCCTTCGATTTATAGAACCCCGAGATTAGTTTGTGCAATGATTTTGAATTAGGTTACTATTAGTTTGGTTTGAGAGAATTAGTAGTGATCGCTGTTGGTTTCATTTATGAATATAGTTCTTGATTTAAGTGAGTTATAGTTAAAATAGAATAGTGCTTTTGGTTTTGACTGAGATAGATTAGATTACAGTAAAACAGATTCTTCACTTCAACTTTTCTGATTATAATTATTAGATATATAGATTGAACATTTCGTACTTAATTCCATACTATGTTGTTTAGAACCTGAATCAGAAAGTAGTGCAACTCAAATTTTATGAACTCTGGTTGACAATTTAATTTAGGGAATCCAACGACATATAAAATCCCTAACATTTTTGGCGCCATTGTTGGGGAGTTGCAAATGATCTAGGCAACATTTTCTTTAGAGTTTATGTGTGGTGAGGATTTTACAGGACAATTAGAAGGCAGGGAGTGTATGGTAAGACATGAGTGAAGAACCACACATCCACTATGGTGGGGTTTCTCCAAAGTCAAGTTGTCTTTAGTGAATTTTTGTAGTGTTTTCTTTTTCTTGTGGGCAAAGTAAAGGCAGGCCTAGGGATAGTAAGGGTAGATTTATTTCAAGCACTAAATCAATTTTAGGTTTATTGGGTCCTACAAAAACACCCCCAACTAATCCAGATGATTGTTACGCATGTATCAGAGAGGAGGGAGAAAGCTCAACTAGCAAGGTGGCATCAGAAAAAGGAATAACACATCAAAAGGATGAAAAACAACCTCAAAGTATACCACAACAAAGACAAATTATCTTGGGAGCTACCGTAGGAATAGAATTGGTGGTAATTCACAAGTGGAATCTATAGTAGGACGACCTTGAAGGAATTTGGGACTTGGTTACATTGGGCTCAATTCAGTCGAATCCTTTTCTAGTTGAACCACTATACAAGAGCTTACTTTTGATCCTGTAGTAAAGATGACCAACAACAGAGAGGGAAACAAAAATAGTGGGGAAAACCGCAGTGGGGGTAATGACATAATCCATATTGGAGGAAATAATGACCGAAGAGATGGACCAAGAGGGGGACCCGAGGAACAAGAAGATGATGCATAAACTACCTTCAAATTTCCTATTTTGGACATCACCAGAAATATCAATATGAAGAATATACCCCTGACATCTCTTCCACTTTTCCGTGGTACGTCCTCTAAAGATCCTGATTCATTTTTGTTTGAATTTGATATTCTTTGTAGAAGCTATAATTATTATGATGATGCACACAAGCTTAAACTATTCCCTGCCACCTTAAAATACTCAGCCCTGAGATGGTTCATGAGCTTGGGAGAGCACACCATTTACTCATGGGATGACATGAAGTTTGTCTTCCTTAAGAAATATCAAGACTATTGTAAAAGTAGAGATGTTAACGATATCTTTAGGATGCAACAAATGGAGGATGAAAGTTTGGAGGAATACCTAGAGAGTTTCCTTTATAGACATCACAAATCACGAGTGGGTAACTTGGACGACAAAACCTTTAGGACTGTCTTTTTGAAAGGGTTAATGGAGGAGTGCATTGAAACAATAAATCTCCTAAGTTATGGCGATATCTATAAAAAAATATTTTGCTAAAATAGTTGAATTGTGTAGAACCTATTCTAGAAGTCAAGCTAAGGTAGGCAAACGGATCTAAGACAACTCAAGGGATTATGTCTAGAAACCCGAAACCAGTACAAGGTGGTGTCACTAGAGTTGAGCTAGGGAATCTTATGGAAAAATTTAAAACAAATATTTTAAAAACCAATAGCAACCAGCTAGATACTCTAAAATTTAAAAAGAAACAAGAAGAAGAAAAAGTTGCCTTGGCAATTTTCTATCCTAAATGTAGGTGTAAGCATGCTGAAAGAGAATGTCCCATCAATGTGGTATAGGTGTGCAGGATTTGTACACAGGAGCATGCCACTGATCAATGCCCATCCCTACCTGGACTACAAAGCTATTTACAAAGGGGGGATGAGACTAGTGAATTTCCTCAAACAATTAGAAAACCATCATGGAGAGGGCCAAACCATAATGTTTATCAAGATCCTAATATGCAAGGTTTTGCCAAAAATTAGTCATGGAATTCTCAACCACCCTATCCTTCATGGCCTACTCAACCACCTCAAAACTCGCCTTGGAATCAGGGGTGGAGAGGAAGTCCTTATGGGAATACATTTCAACCTTAAAGCCAAGCATACCCCCAGTACCATTGTCCACCTTGCATGCCTTATGCACCTAATATTCCTCAATTTCAGGATGGATATAATTCATCCTATTATCAAAAACCTTGAATTCCATTACCACCTCCAACAGATCAACCCTTACCTTTACCTCAAAGTTCTAATTCATCTTCACAACAAGTGCAACAATCACTCAACCCTCCTCACCCAACTCAACTACCTGCACAACCAATTTCCAATCCTAATAATAGTCCTCCTCAACCTGTACAAAATATTGAGCTACAACCTTTTCCCACATATGTTATTACCGCTTTTCATCTTAACGAAATTAAATTAATATTAGGAAAACAAATCAGTTATAATTATTCAAGAGGAGGATCCCCATGAAAAACCTGAAAATAAAAATTATAAACAAACATAAAATGAGAAAAACAATTAACTAAAAGAATCACAAGAAGAACCTAGGGAGCCTCCTTATCTGAAGAGATTTCTCGTAAAGAAAACTAAAGCTCCCATGGAATACGACTTGGAATTTGAATTGAGGAAAGTTTGCATAAAAATTACTCTATTGAGAGCCACTAGAGACATTATTATTTATATAAAGATCATTAAGGATCTTTTCATAAAAAATCTAGGAAGAAAGAAAAGTAAAAATCAGAATATTAAGGTAATTAGCCAAATGTCAAAAATGATATTTGGTTTACCACCAAAATATAATGATCGAGGGAACCCTGTGGTAACCATAGAAATCCATGGAACTCTTTCGCCCAATACTTTAGTATACTTGGGGGCAGCTATCAATGCCATGACTATTGACACCATGACATTATTACAATTAAAAGAAGTAAGGCCTACACCCATAGTGCTGGAGTTGGAAGATAAGTCCATTGTTAAACTTGTGGGCGTCCTAGAAGACATAGTGGTAACAATAGATTCGTGGGAATACCCAATTGATTTCATTGCAATTTCCCGAAAAAATTATAAACTTGGACATCCAGTAGTCTTAGGGTGACCTTGGTTGGCCACTACTAATGTTGTTATTGGGTGCAGAAATGGGGAAATGACTATTTCTAATGGATCACAAAATCAAACATTGACTATTTTTCCATCTGCCCAATTGGCTGTTGAAGTACCTCTTTGGTTGGAGAATCCCTATGGGGAAGAATATTGTATGCTCCCCTTATTAACTCTAGAAAAATCAAGAGGAATTCAAGAACAATATGAAGAACATGTTTTGCAACAATTCTTGTCTGATATTAATTGCATTAATTATCTTGTTTCTTTTAATGGCTATCATCATGTTTTCAGCAGTGAATTTCAGGAAACCTGTCACCCTGTTGTGTTTGCATCATTTACTATGGTAGCCATGGAAGAAAATAGTGAAGCAAATGCTCAACTTTTTGAAATCAGTGTTGGGAAAACATTGTACATTGGTACATAATTATGTACAGAACATAAAGAACAGGTAATAGATATGGTTTGAAAACAGTTTGGACCATTTGCTTGGGATTATTTAGACATAAAAGGTATTCATCTTGACACTTGTACACATCAAATTTACACGAATGAATAATTTAGGCCTGTTAGGCATCCACAAAGATGAATGAATCCAACTCTAAAAGAAATTGTTAAAGATGAATTGCAAAAATTGTTAAGTGCGAATTTTATATATCCTATCTTTGACAGTAAATGGATATCTCCCTTTGTCGTAGTTCCTAAGAAAGATGGGAAATGGAAAATTTGTGTTGACTATAGAGAGATAAATAAAGCCATCTTGTGGGACTATTTTCCTTTACATTTTATTAATCAGGTGCTTGATACATTGTAAGGGAAAAAATATTTTTCTTTTCTGGATGGGTATAGTGGCTATAATAAGATTCAAATAGCCCCAGAAGAACAAGAGAAGACTACTTTTACCTATCTGTGGGGCACCTATTCTTATCAAGTTCTTCCTTTTGGTCTGTGCAATGCTCCAACTACCTTTCAAAGAGTTGTTTTAGCTATTTTTGTTGATTTTATACATGACTATGTGGAAATCTATATGGATGATTTCACAACGTATGGTGATGACTTTCAGCAAGCTTTGAAGAACTTAGAAAAAGGATTGATTCATTTTCAAGAAGCTCATTTATCCCTTAGTAATACTAATTGTAAAATGATGCAGACTAAGGGAATTGTTTTGGGACGTCATGTATCACAAGAAGGGATAAAAGTTGAACCTGCAAAAATTGAAGTAATATCACATATTCTAGTTCCAATGTCGCAAAAAGAGGTAAGAATTTTTTTGGGACATGCAGGGTACTATAGGAGATTTATTTAAAATTTTACTAAAATCACAACACCCATGTTTAAATTGCTTACTAAAGATATTGATTTTTTATGGGATGCTAACTGTCACAATGCTTTTCATGAACTAAAGGGAAAATTGTCTATTGCTCCAATGTTGAGAGGACCTAATTGGTCTCTCCCTTTTCACATTTGTATCGATGCATCAGAAACTTCCCTTGGGGCTATGTTGGGACAAATGGAGAATCACTTTCCTTATGCTAATTACTTTGTTAGAAAAAAACAGTTACTGAAAAGGAATTATTAGCAGTAGTCCATGCTATCAACAAATTTAGGCACTATATTACTGGTTATGAAACTTTTGTCCATACTAATCACTCTGCTATTAGGTTTCTTATGAATAAGCCCATTACTAATGGAATAATTACGATATGGTTACTTTTATTATAAGAATTTAAGATCACTTTGATTGACAGGATTGGATGAGATAATTTGGCTACAAATTTCTTATCTTGAATGAACATTGATCAAGACAAAACTTTAGTACGAGTTCCAGGTGATTTTTTGAATGAAAATTTGTTTGTTGTCTCAACACATACTCCTTGGTTTGTTGATGTGGCTAACTATCTGGTGTCAGGCAAGTTGCCACGAAATCTTTCCACCAGGGAAAAACATAATATTGTGCAATGAAGTGCCAATTATTCTTGGATAGAGGGGGAATTGTACCACACAAGAACTGATTTAATCATGAGAAGATGTGTGCGAGAAGATGAGATGTATGATATCTTGAGAGCTTTCCACAGTGAACCCTATGGTGGCCATTTTGCAGACAAAAGAACAACCTACAAGGCCCTACATTCAAGTTATTATTGGCCCACTCTTTTCAAATATGCCAAAAGGTTCATTTTGAGTTGTGATGCATGTCAAAGAATGGGGAGGCCAGTTCCAACTGATTAAAATCCTCACCAAACTCAGATACCAATAGAACCATTTGAAAAATGGGCATTGGATTTTGTGGGGCCCATTTCTCCCATGTCCAAGAAGAAGAGATACATATTGGTTTGTATTGATTATGTGACAAAGTGGGTGGAAGCTAAAGCTTTATATTATGCCACTGAGAAGTTTGTTGTATATTTCCTTTTTGAGGACATCTTCACTTGGTTTGGGGTACCTAGAGATATTTTCACCGATCAAGGGACACAATTTACATCCAAACTAGTGAAGGCTATTACTGAATAGTATCAGATCAAGCACCAGAAATCTACTCCATACCACCCTCAGGAAAACGGACAAGTCGAATCCACCAACAAAGTCTTGGAGTCCATCCTCACCAAGACAATTCAACTTAACATGGTGATTGGGTTGAAAAATTACCTGATGCTTTATGGGCCTACCTGATAACTTGGAGGAATGTGACGGGAAATACTCCTTATGAGTTGGCATATGGGAAGTAGGTGCTACTCCCCATTGAGTTTTAGGTGAAAACATTACGGACAACTACTCAATTAGGAATGGATTTAAATGAGGCCCAGAAGCAAAGGATACTTCAGTTGAATGAGCTTGATGAGATAAGAAATGATGCATTCCAATGGACCGTGTTAGTATAGGATCAGAGAGCTCAGTCGCCTGATAAGTACACTAAGAAAAAGGTATTTCAACTAGGAGATTAGGCATTGTTATATGATAGTAAATTGAAACATTTTAAAGGGAGATTTTCAACCAAATGGTTGGGGACCTATGACGTGGATGGAGTTTTTAATAATGGCTCAGTCAGGTAAAACCATTGATGATGATCAAACCTCATTCATGGTAAGTGGTCACAGATTGAAAATTTACCACCAACCGCTCTCTCGCCAAGAATTTTTGTAGAATGTGATGTGGGATCTAGGAATGGAGTTGGTTCAAAAGGGGGACCCTCCTCCCGCTGGTTCTTCAAACTGATATATATATATATATATATATATATATATATATATATATATATAACAGTGGGTTGAATTTTTGTTTTCCTCCACAACTCATGTAGAATAAAGAGGAAATTCATCAAGGGTAAGTTTATTCCTTTATCCGGACTTGACGAATTATTTATGGAAAAGGACAATTTGGAGTTTCCTATGAACATTTCAGACTCCCTAAAATTGAATGTTCTGAGCAAGGGCTGACCCATGCTCGTAAAATTAATGGGACAGTAGTAGTTAGGGATATGTTGAGTACAAAATTATTCTTTTCTGGGCTCAGCAGAATAAGTACGAAAAAGAAACCCCTTTGCAGTCTAATCTGGTATTTCCAGACTCTCTAAAAATGAGTACCCCAAGCAGTGGCTAACTCAGGCTCGATAAAATTATGAGGTAGCGTAGCTAGGAATCTGCTGTGTACAAAATTATTCTTTTCCGGGCTCAGTAGAATAAGTACGAAAAATAAACGCTCTTGGAGTCTTCTTCTGTTCATTAGACTATCTAAAAATGAAATGCCCGAGGCAGTGATCATTCCAGACCTGGTCAACATCCATGGAATGATAGCACCAAACTGTTCTACAACAACCGAAAGTCAAATATCAGTCAAAGTTTCTACAACCGATCTACATGAAATTTCAAATAAAGGTTCTGTTCATTTTTCAGTCCAGTCAAAATGATCAAGGATTTTGTACTTAATTCATTACTATGCTAAAACAGAATTTGGTACTAAATGATTTCTTACTAATTTATATAACAAGTTGAGAAAAGGTATTTAGGGATCAACTTCAGCCTACCAACACCAAAATTAATGAAGATGGTAATTGCACGTTCTCTGAATTATTTATAATTACATGAACCAAATCATCATCTCAGATTCAAAAATGAAGATCATACTCAGCCAAAGATAAAGTTGTCACGGTCATCATTGTTCTCGAGTTCCTGAACATTAATTGGTAGTCAAATCAAGGTATGGGGTAAATTTTCATTTGCTTAGACTATATTGAAGTATATGAATGATAGGCTAGTAATAATCTATCTCCATTTATCGTAATGATTTACATATCCTCCCATATTCGTACTATCCTATCCCCACTACCCTTTCCCTTCATTTCTACTTGTGTGGTACAAATGTCAAGTACCAATTCATCATTGTAACAACCAATCCACACCATAATTCAAATTTCACAATTGTCGTTCAAAAATAAATTTAAATTTGTGTGAGCCCAATAGGAAAATCATTTGTCTCATTGATAAGTTTCAGCTGGAAGTTGACCTGTGAGCCCTTGAATTCTTTGTTAACCTCCAGTATTGCTTTACCTTCGGCATGGGGGGCGACCGTCACGAACCCACATTTTCTCAATTCTCCAAGAGCCCCGAATATGCTAAGTGTCAGGCACTGTTTGAAGAAAAAGGTTGGATGGGGTTTCTTTAAAAGTTCCAGGGTTACAATGATAAAGTGGCTATGACCTTTGCACAGAGTTTTTATGGGGAAGTTGCAAGGGTTGGGAGTCTAAAACTCAAAGTGACCAAAAAATCTATAAGCAAGGAAATTGGGTTGCCACTAACCAGTGAGAAGTTTTTCAAAGGAGGGCCACTTGAGCTAGATGACTGCACCAAATTCCTTAAGCCAACATACAAAACCATTAACTGGTTAAAAGGGGTCCTACAAATATGCATGGAGGAAGAATGGGACCCACTCATTATTGCATTATAAAGATTCATTACTTGTGAAGGGAGGTATTCTGCTGTGTTTCTTTATCATATTTGATTTCTTTTTCATTTTTCAGATGTTTGAGAAGTAAATTTTCCATTTTCCCTAGATAACATTCTATATAAGGTTGCGAAGGGGGTTCAATATGCTCTCAAAAACCCTAAGACTAGTGTGTGCCATCATAGTCTTATTAAAACATTGGTTGTCCATGAGTTGAGTAAACGAAAGAAATCCTGGGAAGAGTTTCTAGCAGAAATTTTTCCATGGGAGGAAACCGAAGTTGAAGGCCAACAAAGACTCATTAGTTCCTGGTCAACGAAATTGAGCCTTGAAGTTGAAGCTCCACATAAATCTAGTTCTAAACAAGGTCAGAGTCATGTAATAGCACCTCTATCCATAAAGGAGGGGAGTTGTTCGGTGAAATCCCCAAAGAAGTCAGTGAACCCTAGTATATCTACAGAAAATGTAACCCTAGCATCGAAGAGGGATAGATGTAAAAAGAGAAAGGTATAGAGAGATGAACCTGTTCACAAGGAAGTAACAGTTGAAGAAGCCCAGCCAAGAAATAAAAAAATCATCAAACGAAAGTTGTGGAATTGGTCATCGCACTAGCAGAACAATAATATCAGAGGGCTAATGTTGCCTCTAAGAAAAGAAAAAGGAATCTTTTCAAGGAAGATCAGGCAGTGACATCAGTACCCTCTACACAAGTATAGAAGGAGAAAGCATCAGAAAAACCGACCTTGTTACAACATCAAAAACACACAAGAAGCATGTCCAAACAACAACTGTCCATTTCCGGTACTCAAGACCGAGAGCCTGTTACTATTCTATCTTCTCCGGAACAAGAGATGAAAATCCCTTCTCGGGCTAATGAGGAAGCAGGGGACCTTCCGCCTAAGGGAGATGGTCCAATAGATGATTTTCAAGACCTTTTGAGTAGTTCACCACCACATAATCTATCTAATAAGAATCCAGGCAAGAAGAAGTGAGTGTCTAAGTCTAAGAAGAGTCGGACATTGACTGGGTCAGCTCACGGGGGAAGTATTTCTTAGCAACACACAACACTGGTTATAAATGCCTTGACTTGTGGTGAGGAGAATCTACAACTACTAGTGGCTAAGTTACAGAAAAACAATACAAAGCTAAAGGATAAGGCTCACAAGTATAAGACCCTCTTTCGCTATGTGCAAACGGTTAATGAAAAATATTGAAACACAAGTTTATCCTTAGTCTCCAAAAATGATGCACTCATCCTAAGAAACAAGTGCCTTATTAGTTGGAAACTAAAACAACAGAGGCCTGCTAATAAGTTTAGTGCCTAGGAGAGAGCCCGACGATTCATAAATCCATTAATGAAATGAAACCATAGTTTGGAGGTATTAGTAAACGCAGCGGGAATTTGAAGTATGGGATTACCTAATTTTTTATGACCGGTTGTAGTTTAAGAGGAACAGTTGCATGAGGGCATGCATTGCCTTAGGCATGGGGGGATGTTGGTCCTAATTTTGTACCTATTTTTCACAGTTTATTTCACTATTTTTACCATCATTTACCTTACTCTACCCTTTTTGTACCCTAAAACCACTCCACACTAGCTAAATCACACTACTTTACAGTGGAGGTAAGATTTATTTCCAAGTGCTATTTTTCATATGTCTTTAATTGGTTTGAGTAGATTATATATGAACCTATAACTCTTGAGTTACTTTGACTAATATTTAAAAGGATTCACAGACATTTGAAGTGCATGGATAGGTCAACAAACACTCTAGCACACAGTCCAACAGATCACTCAACGATGCAACAGGCAATTGTTTCTATACTTAGTTTTATACCTCGTTCAATACTCCACTCAGTAGTGGGCACCCAATTAACCTTTAGCATCCCAGAATAGGCCTCCTCATTCTCAAACACGAAATCGGTTTTATCGATAGTGTTGTGATCGGGTTAAGTTCAATTGCAATCTCTACAAAGCTATCTGAGAGATTTCACATGGCTTAACTTAGTTCCGATTTTATATTTTTACTTTTCTTAGTCAATCAGTTGTAACCATTTTTCATCGGCTAAACTCTTTAAAAATCCTGATCTTTTGTATGTAAAAGTTACTCATGCATAGCTTTGTATAAGGAGATATACACTCAGGCTGAACTGAATTGTGGCACAACTTCTTGATTATGTTTGGTTAAGATCGAACTCCTGAACTGATGTTTTATTGAAACTTTAATATAATTATTGTCTCGGCTTCTATTTTCATGTAATTGTTATGTATTTTGATTCGTAAGGTATTGAATTAGCTTAAGACTTGCTTTGGGTAGTGGCAAGGGCCCACCACGACCTAGAATCGAGTCCTGTAACCATTGTAGTATGTAGGAATGTGTTTTTCTTCAGTAACTAGATTTGTGTTTCATTCCTAAATTGTTTTGTTAAATAGTTCTCAGAATTTCAGTACTTCATTTTGTACTTAAGCTATTACTCTGTTTTCATAAATCTGGAAAAGACAATGAGTATATTATTGTTGAGTCTTTGCAAGTTGAGGACATTGTTATGAATATCTCCTATACATGATCAATTTCGTGATTACACTTTTACAGTCATGAATGGTTAGCAAAGGGAACTTTTCAATTTAAAACGAATTCTTAAGAGAAGCAATTGTCGTGTTTCGAATTTAATCTCTTGTTTTAAACTGAAATGTGTCTTCATTTTTTATGAATATATATGTATACCAGTGACACGAGGCTCTTGTAACATTGTGATCTATGTGGAATGTCCAGAATCAATAGAGACAAAGTGTTATTTGTTAATGTAGGTTGTGTGTTAACATCTTAGGAATTGTGTGGCATTTACAACATAGTCATTTTGATTTCCTGTGTGAGATTTATTTGAGTTATAGTGTAATCATTATTTGAATAGATCACTGGTTATTTTCTCCTTTTTCGTAGAAAGTTTTGTACTTAGATTAAAGCTACCTGAACTCATTTATATTAGCTCTGAGTTAGAAAGGTAAGTTTTGTCTTTTGAGTTAAGTGTGTTGAATCATGAATATTATAGGGATTGGTTTGAGTTATCATTTAATTTCCTTAGATTTATAGAACCCTAGGATTAGTTTATGCAATGATTTCTAATCAAGTTACTATTAGTTTGGTTTGAGACCATTAGTAGTCATAGTTGTTAGTTTCATTTTGAATATAGTTCTTGAGTTAAGTGAATTATAGTTAAAATAGAATAGTGATTTGGATTTTGACTGAGATAGTGTTATGAAACTAGCTCACAAAAAGATAGAAAAGATATATCAACACCTTAGAAATAAGCCTCTTCGAGGGGGAAACCTCCTTTACATTACACAAATGAACAAATATTAGATGATTCAAATGAAAAAACCTCCTTTATATATATAGGAGTCTAAGGGGTCACAATATAACCAAAGCCGACCTAACAATAATAATATAAAGGTACAAAAATAACAATAGTGGGATTCTATGGGGCATAATAATAACAATATGGGGATAATAGGGGTACAACAATAACAATAAGGGATACAACGACAATAGTAATGGGGGAATTACTAGTATTATAAGGACCCAACATGCCCCTCTCCTTCAAAAAAGTGTTTTCCTCAATGCTTGAGTAGTTCTGGATGCTTCTGTATAAAATTCTCATCCTCACATGTGGAATCTTCAATGGGTAAGTTCTTCCACTTGATGAGATACTTTGAAATTGATTGATTTTGTAGCTATCGAGTTCTTTTTTCTTTGACTGCTTCAGGTTCAAATATGATTTTTCCTTCCTCATCAAGTTCTAGAAATATTGTTTGAACTAGAAGCTTGTCACCTTTAACCTTCTTTAAGCATGAAACATGGAAAACTGGGTGCACTCGGGAAGCTGCAGGAAGCTCCAATTTGTATGCCATAGTACCTATCTTTTACAACACCTTGTACAAACCATAATACTTTGGTGATAATTTATTATCCTTCTTAGCTTGCTTGAGGGATATTTTTTTATATGGTTGTAGCCATAGGAATATCCAATCACCTACATCAAAACTTCTTTCGCTGCGATGTTGATCTGCCTGTTGCTTCATTCTATTTTGTGCCAAGGTGAGGTTATCCTTTAAGAGTTGGAGAACTTGTTGCTAATGCTCTATGTGATCTTCCACTGCTTGAACCTTATAATTTTCTCTTAAATATGATGTGATGGATGGTGGATGATATCCATAAAGTGCCATAAATGGGGTCATTTTTGTTGCAGTATGGAAGGAAGTGTTATACACCAGAGGCAACCATTTGACCCATTGTGTCTGTTTATTAGATACAAAGAAACAAATATATCCTTCCAAACATTTGTTTACTATCTCAGTTCGCCCATCAGATTGAGGATGATAAGATGAGTTATGAGCTAACTGAGTACTAAGACAAGAAAATAATTTTGTCTAAAAATTTCCAGTGAAAATGGGATCTCTGTCGCTTATAATAATCTTTGGGTTTCCATGTAGCTTTTGAATTGTTTCCATAAATTCAGTAGAAACTGTACTTGCTTTAAATGGATGAGATAATGCACAAAAGTGTGCATACTTGGTAAGTCTGTCAACTACCACCATGATAACACTCTTTCCTTTGGACTTTAGTAAACCTGTGATAAAATCCATTGAAACCTCCTCCCGATGTTGGCTTGGAATGGATAAAGATTGCAATAATCATGTGGTCTTAATTGTTTCAACTTTATTTTGCTGGAAAACCAAACATTCCGCCACAAACTTTTGAATATCCAATTTAAGGCCATCACAAAAAAAATCCTTCTTAACCTTGTGGTAGGTTTTTAGAAATCCTGAGTGCCCTCCTAAGGGAAAGGTGTGCAATTCCCTAAGAATCTTTTGTTTGAGTTGGGAATTATTACATAGGTATAACGGATCCTTGTACCATAACAAATCATTTTTCTAACTAAATGTATCAGATGTACTGGGATCTTGTTGTATCTTTTGAATTAGTGCCCACACTTCCTTGTCATTCTTCCATTCATCCCTTGTTTCGTTTATCCAATCTGCTTGGATAATAGAAATAGCGCAAAGAAATGCTTCCACATCCTTATCCTTTCTTGAGAGTGCATCTGACACAACATTTTGCTTCCCTTTTTTGTAGATGATTTCAAAGTCATAACCCATCATCTTTGTGACCCATTTTTGCTGCTCTTCTAAAGATAATCTTTGTTCTAAAAAGTATTTAAGACTATCATGATCTATTTTTACCTTGAAGTGTCTTCCCATTAGGTAGGGTTGCCATTTCTTAAGTGCATGTAGTATTGCCAACATTTCCTTCTCATTAATATCTTTGTGTAAATAATTTCCTTTGATTGGACACCTTTCAAAAGTAATGGGTCTTTCTTCTTGCATTAAAACAACACCAATTCCATTTCCTAAGGAATCACATTCCACAATAAAGGTTTTTATGAAGTTCGGTGTAGCTAGGACTGATGCTTGGCACATTGCCTCTTTAAGATGTTCAAAGGCCTTCATTGCTTCTGGAGTCCATGAAAATGCATCTTTCTTCAATAATGTTGTTAGAGGTGCTTCTATTCTCCCATAATTCTTAACAAACTTGTGATAATACCCTGTTAACCCAAGAAATCCTCGTAGATGCTTTATGGATGTGGGGATTTTCCATCCCTAATGGTTTTAATTTTTCTAGGGTCTACCTTAACACCTTCATGAGATACAACATGACCCATATATTCCACCTCTTGTACTCCAAAGAAACATTTGGAGAATTTTGCATATAATTGTTTCTCCTCCAATAGTTTGAGCACCACGTCAACATGTTGGATATGATCCTTCCAAGACTTACTGTAGATTAGTATATCATCAAAAAATACTGACATCATTTTTCTAAGGAAGGGTTTGAAAATTGAATTCATCAAAACTTGAAATGTAGAAGGTGCATTAGTAAGGCCAAAAGGCATGACCAAAAATTCATAATGACCCTCATGAGTTCTAAATGTTGTTTTTGGAATGTCTTCAATCTTCATTCTGATTTGATGATATCCTGAACAAAGATCCAACTTGGTGAAGTAAATTGATTCATGCAGTTCATCCAATAATTCATGAATGACAGGAATGGGAAATTTATCTTTAATAGTGAGCTTATTGAGCTCCCTATAATTTGGACACATGCACCATGATCCATCCTTCTTGTGAACCAATACTACTGGAGCAGAGAAAGAACTTTGACTACGTTGAATTATACCATCCTCTAGCATTTCTGCAATCATACGTTCAATTTCACTCTTTTGGACATAGGGATATCTGTAAGGGATGATGTTTGGAGGAACACTTTCTGGAATCAAATTAATAGCATGATCATGATCATTGATGAGCCCCAAATTTGGTAACATTTTGGGCTCATTTGGCCTAACTACCTTTGCTCAATCCTTCATTTTTCATTACTTATGCATCATTTTTTAGTATGTTTATGTCATTTGTACGAATAAGGGCAGTCACTATTCCTAGGTGGCTAACACGTGTTCATTTCAGGTTTTTTGACACATGATTGGAACAAAACTGAGCAGATAAGGACAGAAGACAGCCAAGATGGGGTTGAGGATTCGTAGGAGGGTTTTCCACAACATTAAATGACCTTCCTCGGGATCTTCACCCCCAACTCCGAGCTACAGCAGCCACCACAACCGGATTTAAAGACAGCCAAATGAATTTTGAGGAAGCAGCAGTTCACTCTTAGTTTGGTCAGCCAAGCCCCACTAATTTAGGAGGCCAGCTTGGGGCCTCGAGATGTATAAATGATAGGGCTGTAGCCTTCGAAAAGGACTTTTGAAACATTGTTTCACATCCTGCACTACGAGCTGCTACCTTAGTTTTGCTCTTTTGTAGCCATTATTGGCATACTATGTGACTTATGATTATTATTTTTTAATGGAAAGCAGTCGGATTTGATCTCAGTTCTGAGCTTTTAAAGGAGCCATAGCTCTTGGGGTTGGGCCCAACCTGAGAGCCTAAGGCCTCCTTCTTCTGTATTGTTATCCTTTCTTTCAGCATTATGGTTTTTATTTACATGCATTCAGAACGCAGTTTGCTGAGTTAGATTTCTTGGTGTGGTTAAGTAGGTCATTTTCATAAGACAAAATTGCTTCAGCTGTTTAGAGTAGAGTGAAGAGATTGGAGTTGATAAAAGTTCTAAAAAAGGGGTTGCCTACACACTCATTTTCACCTCTTTCTAGGGGCTGGAATTGCAGACAGTGCTGCCCACCAAAAACATTGGTCTACAAATTCATGCAATCTGTGGTACAATATTTTCGTTTCTAGAAGTTGCCCATGCATTCAGACCTCTTGGAATATTTCCTTGCTTCAGTACTATACATGGTTTTCCTTAAGAATAACGTTGTTGTTCATTGGTTCCATTAAACAGTTAGGAATGTTTTGATTATATGCAGGACGTGGAAGAATTTGATTCAGTTTGCACTGTGCAGTGCTACTCCCTCAGTCTCTCATCCTTCTAAGCCATGCCCAGACCAACTACTCATCTTCCCATTAGGCCCCTTGTCTCTCAGCCACTCTACCACCCACGTTATCCCACCTTTTAGGCCTTCCATTCCCTCTACCCTCCTTTATACAAGCTAGCTTAGCACATCCCCTCATCATCTCATCTCTCTGTCACTAAGTCATTACAAACCCCTCTCCTACCTCCCTATCCACCCATGCAGCCTCTTCCACTCACCCATCACCCAAAAATCCGATTGTAGAACATCCTGTAGGAATTACTGAACATCCTGTAGAAGTTCTGAAACATCCTGTAGAACCCCTGCAGACTTCCTGTAGAAGCTCATAAACACGGTCTCTTGGGAGCCAAACTTTGTGAGACTCTCTGGAAGGGTGTTAGGGACCCCTTAGACCCTCTCTGAACTTTCCCAACCTTTTCCAAACCTTCCGCCTCCTTGATCCACCTCTGCACAGTAAAAAGCTAGTCAAAAGCACATGCATGATAATTCTAATAATTGGAGCAAAAATACAAAAAGTGTTTTCTTCAGATAGAGGTAGTCTAAACACCTGCATTTCACCTTCATAGAAGTAATGGCATCGCTTTCAGTAGTTTGCATCCCCATCTCTGCATCAGTAAGACTAGCTGGTAGAATTAGGGTTTGCTAGGGTTTGCGTTTCTTGTTGGCTTTCAGTTCCTTTTTGCAAATAGATTAGCTTCTTTTGATATTAGCTTTCGCCCATCAGTTCAAAAGCTTCTTCTAAGAGCTCATAGAAGTTGGCTTGAGCCCCTAGCGGACTTGTGCCAGCTGACCAAGTGACAGCTGCGACAAGAGCTAGTACTTTTGCATACAGCATCGTCGCTTCCAAGTTTGTTACGAACTACTGGGTTGATAAAACTAAAGAAGGAAGCTCCAGGAGTTGTAGCATTATTGCTACAATACTGGAGCCCACCATCATTTTGGCGCCGTTGCCGGGGAAGCGTCAGAGTATTGGTGATTGTTGCTTTTCTTCTACTTTCCTACTCTCGCCTTCTGCTAAGTAGTATTCCATTTCCATTCTGCAATTTCCTTTCTACAAGAGTAGCATAGACATTTCCTTCTTTCATAGATTAGCATTTCAATTCCGCAATTTCCTTTCTGCAAGCGTAGACTAGCATTTCAATTCTGCAAACATAGCTTAGCATTTCATTCCTGCAATTTCATTTGAGCAAAATAGATTAGTTCTTTCATGCTTTCATTTCAATTCCGCATTTCCATTTCAGCAAGATAGTTAGTTGCAGTTCAATCTGTTTTAGTTTTGCAGGTACCAAAAAAACAAAAGCAATCAGAAGTCTTTTCATTTCATGCCTCATAGAAATCGAGATAAAACAGGCAAATTCTTACCCAACACCCCCACCACATCACTGAGTCACCCTTCTCTCTTCTTTGGTGACAGTGATCCAGAAGAACCTATAGGCGAACCTCCTGAGATATACGAAGATCCTATAGCAGAAGAAGAGTTAGAGACCACTCCATCTAAAGCTATGGCTGAAAATAGGGGAGAAGATGAGAGAATTGAAGGTGCCTTCCCCATCCGAGAGACCAATGGAGACATGAAAATGAAGAACATCAGCCCCTCCGCTTTACCTCACTTCCATGGACTGACTACTGAAGACCCTGATACCTTCCTATTTGAGTTTGTCGTCCTGTGCCGAACCTATGACTATACTGAAGATGAGCAAAAACTGAAACTCTTCCCTTCTACCCCTAAGGATGCAGCACTACGCTGGTTCATGGGCTTACCTGGGAATAGTATCACCACTTGGGCCCAGATGCAGCAAGCTTTCAATACCAAATACCGGGACTACTGTAGGTCCAAGGAAACCAAGGGAGAAATCTTTCGGATGACTATGGGGAATGATGAGTCTTTAGAAGATTACGAGGAAAGGTTCCAACTCAGCTATAAACGGGTCAGGTGCACACTTGACCCTGAATCTCTTAAGTTGGTCCTGCTCTGAGGAGTCCCGGAAGACCTCTTAGATACCCTTCACATGCTAGCTGGGGGAGATATTTACCAACTGCCTTATGAGGACATAAAGACTGTGTTTAGAAACCACTCTAGGGCAGCCCGGAAAAGAGGTAGAGGAAACCCCCTCTCAGCTGGTATTCCTTTCTCCAAACATGAGTTTGCAAATCAATTAGAGGACCTCAAGAGTGAGGTGAGACAGACCATCGCCATGCAACTTGATACAGTCTGAATCCAGCAGAAGAAAGAGGAATCTGAGAGGGCTTTGGCTATTTTCTACCCTAGGTGTACAAGGAAACACCCTAAGAACGAGTGCCCATTACATTCGGTTGAGGTATGTTTTGTCTGTGAGGAGGACCACCCCACAAACCAATGTCCAACTTTACCTGGGCTTAAAGCCATGTATCAAGGGACAGAAGTGCCCACTGAACCTCTCTATTTCCTCAACCAAAGAAGGCCACATGGACCTAGACCTTACCAACAGGGGATGCAAGGGACACCCCAAACCTATTACAGCCCCAACCAATCTGCTCCTATGCCTTCCTGGGGACCCCCTGTTCATCCTTCCTGGTCTATACCTCCTCCATGGTCTTACCCACCTCAGTACCATACTCAGCCCACTACTCCTTCGTTTCACTCACATGCCCAGCCACAGCCTCAGTGGAATGCACCTCAACCGGGGTGGAGGCCCCAGTACAATACTCCTCCTGCCATTTTGCCTCCACCACCGGCTCAACCACAACCATTACCTCCTGCTCCTCCAAGGCAACCCCAAATGCCTGCTCAACCGAACCCGAACCCCAACAACAGACAGGCCCAGCAGGTATATACTGGGGAAACATCATGCCCTACCTATGCTGTGGAGATCCAGGAGATCAATCTACGATCTGGAAAGACTCTTCCGGATCGCCAACCTCCTCCCCCAGAGGACGAGGAAGATAAACAGGAAAGTGAACCAAAGGCTATTCCACCCTTTCCTGAGAGACTAACGGCCACCACACAACCCAACCCAGAGGAGGATGAGCTTCTGGGAGAACTCAAACAGTTGTGTGTGAGAATACCACTTCTCCAAGCCATCAAAGATGTACCGATATACAACAAACTGGTGAAGGAAAAGTGTTTCAGACACCCAGGCAGGCGAAAAAGAGATGCTTCAACCATCAATGTCATAGGACAACTGTCTGATCTTATGTTGGGGCAGGCCATCTGCCCAAAGTATCTGGATCCTGGGAGTCCTGTAGTGGATGTACACATCAATGGCACCATCATACCTCACACATTGATTGATCTGGGGGCTGCCATTAATGTGATGACCAGAGATACCATGCTCAAACTCAACCTTCAGGGTTCCTTGAGAAAGACCTCGACAGTCCTACAATTAGCAGATCGCTCCACCGTGACTCCCGAAGGGATTGTAGAGGATGTCTTGGTCTCTGTTGACTCTTGGGAGTACCCTGCAGACTTCTTGGTTCTGCAACCAAAGGCAAAGCTTACTGGATACCCTCTCATTCTGGGAAGGCCTTGGTTAGCCACTGCAGATGCTTACATAAGCTGCCGTGCAGGAAACATGACCATCAAAAATGGTCCTATGTCCAAGCAGCTAGTCCTGTACCCTCCTGCCCAACCCTTATTAGAGCATGACTTACCACTTTGGTTGGAGGAAGGAGAAGAGGATGAGGTGTACTCAGCACCTTTGTGCACCCTAGACACCACTAGGGGAGGCCTCCCAACCGAGGATGATTTGATTGAGACCTTGATCCAGACTCCAACTCCCAGTGCATTGTCCTTAGAGGAATTGGTGGAGGATGCCCAAGCCAGCACCTTAGTGGACCTTTGTGTGACTGACCCTGTCACTCCCAGAGTCAAAAATGTGGAGTTCGGTCCTGAGAGAACGTTAAAGATCAACTCCTCCCTATCTCCTTCCCAGGAAAAGGAGCTGTGTAGTCTATTGGCCAGTCATCTAGATGCTTTTGCTTGGAGCTATAAGGAGATGAAAGGAGTCCATCCTTCGGTCTGTACCCATCACATCTACATCAAAGAAGACCGTAAACCGGTTAGGCAACCCCAAAGGAGAATGAATCCAGCCCTTAAGGACATCGTCAAAGAGGAATTACAAAAACTGTTGGATGCCAGATTCATCTACCCCATCTCGGATAGCGAATGGGTGTCCCCTTTGGTGTTGGTTCCCAAGAAAAACGGGAAGTGGAAAATCTGTGTGGACTACCGAGAACTGAACAAGGCCACCGAGAAAGACCATTTTCCTCTACCTTTCATAGATCAAGTGTTGGATGGACTGGCAGGAAAGAAGTTTTTCTCTTTCTTGGATGGGTTTAGCGGGTATAACCAGATCCAAATCAGCCCGGAAGACCAAGATAAGACCACCTTCACTTGTCCTTGGGGTACCTTTGCTTACCGAGTTCTTCCCTTTGGACTATGCAATGCTCCTGCCACCTTCCAGAGAGCCGTCTTGAGCATCTTTTCTGAGCTGGTCCATGATTCGGTGGAAATCTATATGGATGACTTCACTCCTTATGGGTCCAACTTCCAGGAAGCATTGTCCAATCTGGGAAAAGTCCTAACCAAGTGCATTGAGATGAACCTGTCCCTTAGTCCTGAAAAGTGTGAATTCTTGATGACTGAAGGGACCGTGCTAGGCCATACCATTTCTCGCCAAGGATTACAGGTGGATCCCAACAAAATTGCTCTCATCAAGAAGGTTCCACCTCCTCAGAAGGTAAGAGATGTTCGAAGTTTCTTAGGATTAGCGGGATATTATAGGAGATTCATTAAAGACTTCAGCAAGCTAGCCTCGCCATTGTTTAGCCTCTTGGCAAAAGATGTTGAGTTTAAATGGACTGACGATTGTCAGAAGGCTCTGAATGAATTAAAGGACAAGTTGGTGTCTACCCCAATCTTGAGAGGTCCAAACTGGGCCCTACCTTTCCACATCCATACTGATGCCTCAAACAAAGCCATAGGGGAAGCCTTAGGAAAAGTTGAACAAAAACTTCCATATGCCATCTACTTTGTCAGCAAAAACTTATCCAAGGCAGAACTGAATTACACTGTAACTGAGAAAGAATTCTTGGCCGTGGTCCATGCACTGAACAAATTCTGACATTATATCACTGGATATCAAACATTTGTGCATACTGATCATGCTGCAATTAGATATTTAATGAATAAACCAGATGTGAATGCTCGTATTATTAGATGGTTACTTTTGTTGCAGCAGTTTGATCTGACTATCGTTGACAAACCAGGTAAAGAAAATGTTGTTGCTGACTTTTTGTCTAGATTGGGTTTACCTGCAAGAGAGGATGGAACAGTGGATGACCAGATGCCAGATGAACATCTGTTTGCTATCTCAATACTCTCTCCATGGTTTGCTGATATCGCAAACTACCTTGTCTCAGCACAGTTTCCTCCGCACCTATCCTCAAGAGAGAAGAGCCGGATCATACGGAAGAGTGCCTCATTTACTTGGATCGGGGGCAACCTGTTCAAGCTTGGCCCTGATCAGATGTTAAGGCGTTGTGTAAGGGAGGAGGAAGTCTTTGATATCCTCCTAACCTGTCATGACGGGCCTTGTGGAGGACATTTTGCAGCCAAAAGGACTGCCTTCAAAATCCTGCAGGCAGGCTACTATTGGCCCACGCTTTATCAAGATGTCAGAAGGTATATTAGCCAATGTGACCGATGCCAAAGGATGGGGAAACCGACTCCAAGGGATGAAATGCCTCTCCAACCTCAAGTGACTCTTGAGCCATTTGAGAAGTGGGGTATGGATTTTGTGGGTCCGATCAATCCTCCTTCCAGGCAAAGGTCTTACATCATTGTGTGCACAAACTACCTGACAAAGTGGGCAGAAACCAAGGCAATCAAAGCAACGACAAAAGAAAAGGTGGCCGAGTTCTTAAGAGAAAACATCTTCTACAAATTTGGCTACCCAAGAGAGTTAGTCACCGATCAAGGAAGCCAGTTCACCTCCAACTTAATTGAAGACCTACTCGCTCATCACAAAATCAAGCATAGGACTTCCACCCCCTATCATCCTCAAGCAAATGGGCAAGTGGAAGTCACCAATAGAGCATTAGAAGGGATCTTGACTAAGGTGGTGAGCAGCAGCAGGAAAGATTGGGCAGATCGCCTGGTTGAGGCCACATGGGCTTACAACACCACTTGGAAGACCACAACCGGCTTCACACCTTATGAGATGGTCTATGGGAAGAAAGCTTTGCTGTCAATTGAGTTTGAATACAACACCTTGAGGATGGCAGCTCAGCTGGACCTAGATCTCAGCCATGCCCAACAAGAAAGGCTATTGCAGCTGAATGGATTGGATGAGCACCGAATGCAGGCCCTTCTCCACTCAGAAGTGGTTCAACTTCAGAGGAAGGTGTGGCATGACCAACACCTCAATGACAAGCAATTTCAGCCGGGAGATTGGGCGTTGTTGTATGATTCCAGGCATAAGGATTTCAAGGGGAAGCTGAGAACCAGATGGCTGGGACCATATGCAGTGGAAAAATGTAATGACAATGGATCTGTTCTTATTCGGACCATTGATGAGGAGGCCATCCCTATGCTTGTCAATGGGCATCGACTAAAGATCTACAGGAAACCTCTCTCAAGACAAGAATTCATCAAAACTGTGGAAAAATCAGTGCTGGTCATAGATCAGGGTTCTGCCTCTGTTTTGGGCATACCTTGAAGATCTTAAAAAAAAAAATTAAAAATAAAATAAATAAATAAAATAAATAAATAAATAAAGATCCTTGGGTGAAAACCTTTCTGAGGCTCCCAAGGCAGATGGTAGGGGTGAAAACCTCATTGAGGCGTCCCTACTATCTTTCTGAAAATGTTTGAAAAAAGACCCTTGAGTGAAAACCTCTTTGAGGCGCTCAAGGCAGATGGTAAGGGTGAAAACCTCATGGAGGCGCCCCTGCTGTCTTTCAAAAAAAAAACAAAAAAACAAAACAAAAACAAAAAAAACAGGGAAAGCAAGTTCACAATGTGGCAATGCATGCAGGTTGCAGGTATTCTATGAAGGAAAAGAGGCCCCTCAACTCAAAGACAAGGGTCCTTACTATGCTACCAGGTGACCTCACCAGCACCCCCTCCGGAAACACCCATCTTCTCCAAGGTCTGGGCACGATTTGATCACAGTTTAGCCTTCTACAGGAAGCTACAAGACTTTCTACAGGAAGTTCTGTATTTCTACAGGAAACTTCCTGTAGAAGTTTTGGACGGCCCAGAACCAATTGTGTGGGGAGATCTAATGCCCGAGGTCCGACAAGGAGGCATGCAAGCTAATGTTTTCTCCATCACGCACTGCTGTCACCTCCTTCTACCACCCCAGTTGCCATGCAATGGAAATACCTGCACAGTCAAAACAACACATTGAATTATCAGAGGAAGCGCTTCTCAAATAAATAAAAAAGTTGCAGAGACACCATGCACTACTTATCAAAGCCATCCGAGGGTCCTGTGATCGTGACTGTGATGCCACCGTCTCCACTGTCTCAGCATGCACCCGAGGAGGAAAAACTGCTACAGGACATCCTACAGGAATCCCGTAGCAGTTCATCCAGCTAGAGTGTACACCATCAAAGCGCCTGCAACACATAGAGCGGGCACATGCACCACCCGCAGCCGAGTCACAAGCTTCTTCATCAGCGGCAGTCTGCAAGGAAGGACCCCTGGGCCTGTGCAAATAGCAACAGCAAGCAAATCCAATCACCCTCGTCCCGAAACCTGGAAACAACGTCGCGGCCGCACAGGTAAGTGCCTCACCCTTTCTTTCGTCAAATTACATGAATAATACTCTAGAATGTTTGCAAGTGTGGAAATGAACGGGTTGAGCAGTCGGGTAGCCATTCCACTGGCCACCACGACCAGTCAGATGGTCTAGTCAGATTTGGGAAGTGGTAGTCGTGGCAAGCAAAACGGGTAATGGACACGTGAGAAGTGTCCAGTCGGGGAGAAGCGGCGATTTAACGGAAATGGCGGCGGCAGATCTGCAGGGAATGATGCGGCAGTCAGGGAGATTTGCAGTGAAATGAGTAGGTGACGTCGTCCAACGGTCCGGCAGGGACAGCTCACCCCCGCGCCACGAGTTCGGCCGGGATTCAAATCCACCGCCTAGATCGTCACTCCACTCATTTATCACCAGCCGTTTGCAGTCGAGTAGCGTCCGAATTTCTCTGAAGCTCGTTACTCCAAGTCCTCGGCTCGTTCAGACGTCTGGTGGTGGCACAGAAGGAGCAGAACCACTGACGTGCTCTCTGGAACCTGTGCGCGACTTCTACAGGAAGCTGCGCTACAGGAAGCTCGCCGCTACGAAGGAAAGTTGGTCTATTCACGTCAAAGGTGGCGAATTGGAAAAGGTAAGCCTGAACCTGTTCCTCCCATGCAATTGGTTTAAAGGGTGGCGAAGTCGACGTCTTCAAAAATGTAAAACTACAGTCTTCCTTTTGCATGAAAGTTGTCGTCGAAGCACATGCAGGGTTTTCTACAGGATGTGGTGTGTAATCGAGCCCCTGTCAAGGCTCATCTGTAGCTAGCCCAGAATTCGAATTGTGTGCGTGACCGAGGCGTAGTTCTACGCTCTGTCCCAAAGAAATCCGAAAGACCATCTTTTGATATGCACCCGCCACCTCCGGCTAACATAGCAGGCTTTCACCATGCCGGGTGGATTCATCAGAAAAGAACCGACAGACTCAAAGAAACTACGGGAGAACCCGGAGGTGGTAGAATTGTTCACTCGTGCGCGATGGATGTCATTCTGCGACAAACTTCAAGGCTATGATGATGAGGTGGCAGAGGAGTTCCTGCGAGCGTTGAAACCAAAATCAAAAACGCTGGCCATTGTTAATTTCAGGGGTTTGAATCTCAGAGTCACCCCACAGCTCATCAGCAGAATCACTGACCTCCCAATGGGGGTACCGTGGGACAAGGAGGAGAGGAAATTAGGCCAAAAGGCTAAAAAGGAGTTCTTCCCACCAGAGGAGCAATTCTCAGAGGATAAGAACGGGGTTCGCAGAGCTAGCTTACAGCCACTTTGGAGTGAGGTCAGCCTCCAAATTATGAAATACATCACATGCGAAGGATGGTTCAGCATTGTCTATGGGTACCATTTCCGGCTACTCACAGAATTGAGGCACCAAATGGACCTACCCTCAGAAAACAAGCTCAGTATTCCTTACTTTCTCCTGCAGTCTATGACTGAATGTGCCACCAAGTTAAAAGAAGGCACGCCAGACCAGGTAGCCCACCATGGGCTCATTAAGCTCCTCGTGGAGGATGCACTCCACACCTACACAGTCCCGCTCTCGTGGGAAGCCTTCCGAAATCTGACTAAGGATGGCGATATCAAGATGTTGACCGAGGAGCTCACCACCTCCAGCAGCGAGGAGAAGGAGCCAGCACACACAGAGAAGAAAGGGAAAGGCCAAGAACCCGCGGCCAAGGCACCGAAGAAAGAACAAAAGGGGAGGCAAGAGAAACCCCAGGTTGCCGAAAAGGAGGGTGACAAATCCACATTGACACCCAGAGAGAAAAGGCTACAGAGTAGGATGGAAAGAACTGAACCCGTCCACGTCAGTAAAGGCACCTCGAAAGCAGCCTCAACCAAGTCAAAAGGCAAAGCGCCCTCAGTTAAACAAGCTAAAATGGTGCCACCTGTTTCTACAGGAAAACCCAAAACGGCTTCTACAGGAAGCCAAAAATCAGCTGATATAGGGCCTTCTACAGGAAGCCATGAGAAAGGAAAACTAAAGGAGAAGAGAGCCGAAATTCTTGCAAGGGAGGCAGCAGCCGTGCTGGCCGCCCTTAGTACACCTCCTAAGCCGAAGGAAAAACGAAAGAGGGAGATCCCTCTGTACTTCAAAGCCAGGAGAAGTGTGAGAATTAAAATAGGCAGGCCACAACCTCCATCCAGCAGCCCAATTACTATAGAAGATACTCCTACCTCGCCAAGGGAGAGGTCCCCCTCAAAGATATCAGTCACTTATGAGAGGGGGAGCCCGAAGACAACTACTTGGAAGGAAAGAATGGACAGGTTGGCTTCAAAAGACCGGCTACAGGATGCTGAGGCCGCTCTACAGGAAACCTTGGCCCGGCTTAAGGAGACAGAGAGAATGGAGGGAGAGGCACCCTCATCACCACCGAGGGAAGACGAAGTAGAGCCACCGAGGGAAGAAGAGAAAGAGCATATTCCAGAACCGAGTCCCCAGCCAAGCTTGAGCTCGTATTATAACTTTTTGGAGGCTGGGAAAATTATTCCACAAAAATTCACCGTGCCACTTTTCTTTGCGTTGGAGGAAGAAAGGGTAAGGACCCACACGTGGATGAAAATAGCTAAATCAAAAGGTGTGGCAGATATAGGCCCCTTGGAGGAACAACTCAAGGAGGCAAGAAAGGAATTAGCTATGGCTAAACACGTGGCAAACTGCCAGCGGGTGTTCCTACAGGAAGAGAACGAGAAACTTAGACTGCAGCTACAGGAGCTGAAGAAGGAAAAGGGCACATCCTCAGGGGACACTACAGCAGAACATTAAGGCAGAGAAGGACTGCAAGTTGGTCTTGGGGAGCCAACCTCACATCTACAGGAAGGGGAACTGCAAGCAAAAATCGAGATACAAGCTCTCAAACAGCAGTTGCAGCAAAAAGAGGCGCAACTGGCTTGCATGGCCAGTTGGGCCATGGATGCTCTCCAATGCAGACAACCGGCCAAATCCTATGGCCTGTACCTACGAGACCAGTGGCTGCAATTTCAGATAAATGCAATGGCACAGAGGGGTATCTCCCAACTCCAAGACCCCCAGCAGTTCACAGCGTTATGTAATAGCAGCTCATTAGAGGATAAGGCCAAACTCTCGGAGTTCTATCTCCATAATTTGGCCCTTCCTAATGTGACTACATGGGATCCCAACACAGTTGTAGGGCTGCAGTTGATGGCATTTCCCTCATGGTTGAACCATGAATAAAAGAGGGCAGCGGAAGTCAAAGAGGTCATGGACCGAGAATTACATGAGCCACTACTGATCAGAGCAGAGCCAGGGGATACCACTGCGTTGATATCGGCCCACCAACACTTAGCCACCAACCCTCAAACTTTATTGAAATACATGGATCAGCAGGCTCAGGCCATCGCACATTTCGAGGATATGGAGCGACTATTAGGGGACAACTGTGTTCATGCTTGCACCCGCCGATGGAACACATTGTCCCACAGCCTTAAAATCAGAGAATATCATACTCCAACTAGAATGAGGGAAGCTCTAGCACGGGTGCCCCTTTACAAGAAATCCATACAGAACCTCCAAGCCAATTGGATTGGCCTCAAGCTAAGCCCACCTCTGCTGTTAGGATTGATGGAAGGCAACACAGAAAAAGAAGAGCATAAGAAGTGGGAAGAGGTGGAAAGGAAGGCTGGGTTCCACGCTAGTGAGGAGGAGACCACTTCAGAAGCCTGGGATGTGAGGGTGGCGGTGAAAGCAATGAAGGACGAAGAGCTGGATTAGTTGCTCAGGGATGAGTAATCATTTTAGCTGGGGGGTGATGATGAGCCCCAAATTTGGTAACATTTTGGGCTCATTTGGCCTAACTACCTTTGCTCAATCCTTCATTTTTCATAACTTATGCATCATTTTTTAGTATGTTTATGTCATTTGTACGAATAAGGGCAGTCACTATTCCTAGGTGGCTAACACGTGTTCATTTCAGGTTTTTTGACACATGATTGGAACAAAACTGAGCAGATAAGGACAGAAGACAGCCAAGATGGGGTTGAGGATTCGTAGGAGGGTTGTCCACAGCATTAAATGACCTTCCTTGGGATCTTCACCCCCAACTCCGAGCTCCAGCAGCCACCACAACCGGATTTAAAGATAGCCAAACGGATTTTGAGGAAGCAGCAGTTCACTCTTAGTTTGGTCAGCCAAGCCCCACTGATTTAGGAGGCCAGCTTGGGGCCTCGAGATGTATAAATGATAGGGATTTAGCCTTCGAAAAGGACTTTTGAAACATTGTTGCACATCCTGCACTACGAGCTGCTAGCTTAGTTTTGCTCTTTTGTAGCCATTATTGGCATACTATGTGACTTATGATTATTACTTTTTAATGGAAAGCAGTCGGATTTGATCTCAGTTCTGAGCTTTTAAAGGAGCCATAGCTCTCGGGGTTGGGCCCAACCTGAGAGCCTAAGGCCTCCTTCTTCTGTATTGTTATCCTTTCTTTCAGCATTATGGTTTTTATTTACATGCATTCAGAACGAAGTTTGCTGAGTTAGATTTCTTGGTGTGGTTAAGTAGGTCATTTTCATAAGACAAAATTGCTTCAGCTGTTTAGAGTAGAGTGAAGATATTGGAGTTGATAAAAGTTCTAAAAAAGGGGTTGCCTGCACACTCATTTTCACCTCTTTCTAGGGGCTGGAATTGCAGACAGTGCTGCTCACCAAAAACATTGGTTTACAAATTCATGCAATCTGTGGTACAATATTTTCGTTTGTAGAAGTTGCCCATGCATTCAGACCTCTTGGAATATTTCCTTGCTTCAGTACTATACATGGTTTTCCTTAAGAATAACGTTGTTGTTCATTGGTTCCATTAAACAGTTAGGAATGTTTTGATTATATGTAGGACGTGGAAGAATTTGATTCAGTTTGCACTATGCAGTGCTACTCCCTCACTCTCTCATCCTTCTAAGCCGTGCCCAGACCAACTACTCATCTTCCCATTAGGCCACTTGTCTCTCAGCCACTCTACCACCCACGTTATCCCACCTTTTAGGCCTTCCATTCCCTCTACCCTCCTTTAGACAAGCTAGCTTAGCACATCCCCTCATCATCTCATCTCTCTGTCACTAAGTCATTACAAACCCCTCTACTACCTCCCTATCCACCCATGCAGCCTCTTCCACTCACCCATCACCCAAAAATCCGATTGTAGAACATCCTGTAGGAATTACTGAACATCCTGTAGAAGTTCTGAAACATCCTGTAGAACCCCTGCAGACTTCCTGTAGAAGCTCATAAACACGGTCTCTTGGGAGCCAAAATTTGTGAGACTCTCTGGAAGGGTGTTAGGGACCCCTTAGACCCTCTCTGAACTTTTCCAACCTTTTTCAAACCTTCCGCCTCCTTGATCCACCTCTGCACAGTAAAAAGCTAGTCAAAAGCACATGCATGATAATTCTAATAATTGGAACAAAAATACAAAAAGTGTTTTCTTCATATAGAGGTAGTCTAAACACCTGCATTTCACCTTCATAGAAGTAATGGCATCGCTTTCAGTAGTTTGCATCTCCATCTCTACATCAGTAAGACTAGCTGGTAGAATTAGGGTTTGCTAGGGTTTGCGTTTCTTGTTGGCTTTCAGTTCCTTTTTGCAAATAGATTAGCTTCTTTTGATATTAGCTTTCACCCATCAGTTCAAAAGCTTCTTCTAAGAGCTCATAGAAGTTGGCTTGAGCCCCTAGCAGACTTGTGCCAGCTGACCAAGTGACAGCTGCGACAAGAGCTAGTACTTGTGCATACAGCACCGTCGTTTCCAAGTTTGTTACGAACTACCGGGTTGATAAAACTAAAGAAGGAAGCTCCAGGAGTTGTAGCATTATTGCTACAATACTGGAGCCCACCAATCACGAATAGGTGGAAGGCCTTTGGGAGTCTCAAATACCTTGGAATGATTGTCCAAGACTTTTTGAGGATCTGGAGAAATGGATGATTTCGATGTGGGAACCTCTAGTGAACATAATTGTGTAATTATGCCTCGTTGTTCTTTCTTTAGAAGCTTTGTCATTCTGTTAGAGCTGATTATATTTCCTGGTTTCCATGCGATACCCCTTAATTCAACTTCCTTTCCTTCTGAAGAGAATTTCATGAAAAGTTCTTGAAAATTAAAATCTATTGCACCCAAGGATTGTAGCCGTTGGATTCCTAGTACAACATCAGCACCACCCATTGGAATGGAAAGCATTGGGCTATTCAATACGTATTCTCCCATGGAAAGCTTGAGATTATGGCACTTTCTTGAGCAGTTTATGGTTCTTCCACTTGCAACCATCACTTGACACTCTGGTGCTGGATATAGGAAGAAATTCAATTCCTTGGCTATCTTACAATGAATAAAATTATGGGTACTTCCAAAATCAATCAACACTATTACCTTTTTCTTCTTGATATGCCCTTCTATCTTGATAGTTTGAGGAGTGGTAATTCCACCCAATGGATTACAAGATATGGTCGGATTCATTTCTTCTTTTTCTAAGGTTGGTTCCTGGTGTATATCCTCTTATTTTGATGTTTCTTGTTCCTTTTCTTCCTCCTCTTCACAATCTATGTAAAATAATTTCTTCTCAGCATGCTTATGACCTTAAGTGTATTTGCTGTCACAACTGTAACAAAGCCCTTTTTCTCTTTTTTCTTCCAATTTTTTTGGTGTCAACCTTGTAGGTTGTGGATGGCTAGGGCAACAACACTTCCATCTTTAGAGATTGTGAGTGTTAGGCTTCCTCATTGCCATAATTTTTCTTTCCATTTTTCTTGCCAGCCTGAATGCCTTCTCCAATGAATATAGTTCCCAAAGGCGAACCTCATGTTGGATGTTATCTTTTAAAGTCCCTATGAACACATTAATCCTATGCTCCTCTAGAATATCTTTTACCCTTATATTCGATTTTTGGAAGTCCTCAATGTGCTCCATCGTTGAATCCTTTTCTTCGAGATTTATCAATTGGCTAAAAAAAGTGTTTCTTTTTATATCCTCATAATGTGCCATCATTTCATCCGTAAAAATAACCCAAGTGACAATTTGTTTATGAGAGCAAAGCGATCGATACCATACAAACTGATTTGGTTCCAAATATAAAGTTGCAATGCGTACCTTTTGTGTGTTTTGAACATTATGGAGATCGAAAAATTGCTCCATCTGTAGTATCCATGTTCTGGGATCCTTGCCATCAAACTTCCTCATATTGATCTTTGGAACATGGTGGTTCTTCGATCCAATGTTAGAGTCTATGAAATCGTGATTAACATTTATTTTGTTCTCATCATGTGTTTCCTTTACTACCCTTTCGCCATTTGTAAGCATTTCTTGTAGAAAATTTGTCAAATCTATCTTCAAATCTGTCTTCAAATCTTCCATACCTTTCTTTAAATCATCCATCTTAGCTTCCACGCCATCCATCTTAGCTTCCACGCCGTCCATCTTAGCTTCCACGTCATTCATCTTAGCTTCTACGCCTTTATTTAAACCATCCATCTTAGCTTCCACGCCATACATCTTAGCTTCTAAGTCTTTCTTTAAACCATCCATCTTAGCTTCTATTACTTTTTGTGTGAGTGAAATTTGTTGCACTTGGTCTCATAATTTTGATATATCATGTTGCATTTCTTCCTCTTCTTCATGAGTCATGCTAGATCTTTCAGGTTGCTTACTAGGTGTTTCCATTTTCTTTCTTCGGGGCATCAATTACCAATAATAATGCTTCACTATGCCCTTTGAATTCCTTCAAACTAATTTTCCAAACTAAGCTTATGCAAAAATTAAAAAAAAAAACTACACATTTTTTTCACTTTGTAGGAGCTTGATATTGAATATGATGTATCTCTGTAATTTTGGATCTCCAAGGTTTGAAATTTCTTCCAACAATAACCCTCTGAGTAATCTTTCTAATCCCGCAAGTCTGATCAAGATTGGATTCTCCGATGAAGAGTTATGCCAAATCTCCCATGATGACTTGAGTATAGACTGGTTCAATAGAGCAAACTTGTACGACGTGCTTCGGGTCACTATTTCAACCTTAGGTTTTGAAAATGATATACAAACAACTACAGTTCGTCCTCTTTTTGTAACTTCTTACGAAAATTCAATTTGATGCTCAGAGCGAAAGCTATGATGATTTTTCGAAGGTCACCTGTTTGGAATGTAATTTGAGGGTCTGCAAAAATCCTAACTTCCTCAGATTATATCTTCGAAAATATAGCGAGACAAGATCTGAAATTTGGGCCAGAGGTTTAGAACGATTCTATCTTAAATGGGTTTTGTTTTTAGCTTTTGAAACTTTGTAGCGAAAACTTTATAATGAAAATTCCACGATGACTTGTTTGGAGCAGCGAAACTCTAGAATCCGAAGCTCTGATACCAAATGTTGTGAAACCAACTCACAAAAAGATAGAAAAGATAGATCAATGCCTTATAAATAAGCCTCTTCGAGGGGGAAACCTCCTTTACATTACACAAATGAATAATTCTTAGATGATTCAAATGACAAAACCTCCTTTCTCTATATAGGAGTCTAAGGGGTCACAATATAACCAAAGCTGACCTATCAATAATAATATAAAGGCACAAAAATAACAATAGTGAGATTCTATGGAGTACAATAATACCAATATGGGGACAATAGGGGCACAACAATAACAATAAGGGATACAATGACAATAGTAATGGGGGAATCACTAATATTATAGGGACCTAACAGATAGATTAGATTACAGTAAAATAGGTTTATTCACTTTAGTGTTTCTGATTATAATCATAAGATATATATATTGGACATTTTGTACTTAATTCCCTACTAAGTTGTTTAGAACTTGAATCAAAATTTAGTGCAACTCGAAGTTTACAAACTTCGGTTGACAATTTAATTTAGGGAATCCAACAACATATAAAATCCCTATCACACAGAAACATCCACAATAGAATTAGTAAGTGATGTTATAATTATAAATAGCAATAAATCAAACATTTCAACTTCTATTATATAGAACAAAATTAAATATAACACATACATGCATTTATAAAATGTAATCCAACATATGTGCTAATACCTATGTGTGCATAACTCTAACTTTCCCACTTGCATACTTTTCTTAGCACATATTTATCCCATGCAATATTTCATTGATTCAAGAATGTCATATTTTCATGCCATGCATTCCACCATGATGAGTTGGAAGGTTAATAGCCAATTCCCTAAAAAATCAGCCAACCATCCCTACAATACTTGCTCAATCACTTAGACACCTTCTTCTTCTTCTAAGGAGGTTACAATCAAATATGTTGACACAAGGGAGGATACCATTAGACACTTGTGCAACATTATAACCTTTCCATATCCAACAATCAGTATGACTTCGTGCATGACTATCTCACGTGGCATTCGCTCTCACAACAAGATCATAACTCCCGAATTTCCTTGGTTATTACCTCACTAACAATGCAACATGACATGACATTCAAATTCAAATGAATGCATTCATAAATTTCAACAATTTTGTATGTCTAAGGCTTCTTTTATTTATCATACCCCACATAGATACCATTCACAAAATGCATTCAAATCACATAAACATATCAATTTATGATATCAACTCATGAATAAATGAATTATTACCTAAATTTATTTCAACACATATGCAGTGTAAGAATACTAAATCCACAATTGCATGGTTACGTCTCCAATCTTAATAGATCAATTGGAGTATTATGGAGATGTTCCACATCAATTCAATGACCCCTTGATCAACATTTCCCTTATCCTTATCCTTTCTTCATAAGGTTGACTATCATATGCAACAACATCATCAACACCTTCAACCATTTCTGATCAGTGGATCATAATTAATCTCAATTAATAAATTTTCTATACTCCTAACATATGTAACAACATAGTAATCCTAATCATTGTAAAGAATCCTATATGCTCATGCATATATATGTATACTCTACCACATGCTATTTATCAATATATTTACTAATGCATATTCATTCCAACTATTTTATTCTGTTGCATTCCCATTAGTAAATATAACAACCTTCTCATTCTTAAGAAATATAACTAAAAAACAAGAGACGGGTTAAGGAATTATCCCTTCCAACTCTTTTGCATAACATGGAATTCCATATTATAATTGATCCTTCTCTTGGCCATTTTACCAATCACATGAGTGAATATTAACTACGTTTTCTTCACCATGTAGAAATTCACAACATTTATAATTTTTATACTTTATATATATAAGCAATTAAGGTTGATTTGAGAAATCCCCTACTGTATCAATTTTGGCCTTGTTGAACATCTTTACCATTTTCTGTTATAGTAATTCCTTAACATCCTATAGCTTACTTTATTACTCCGTAGCTTCTTTTCTACCAGAGACTACCCTCAACCTTGCCTTGTTATGATAACACTCCGCTTTTGTTGGGTTTTTCCTCTACTTTCTTTGTTGTACAATCTCTTGCTACAAACCTTCCTTGACTAGAAGATAGAGCCATCTGAGAGACTAGCTTAAAATTTTTTATGCTCCAAAGTTATTTTACAAGTGATGTTATATACAACATGCATCACATGCAAGATTTTATTGAGTTCATCACTAATTTACTTTCCTTGCCTTTTTTTTTTATGTTTTATAGAAACATCAAACTCATAAGAAACACCTACCATATTGTTTTCTTGGAATTTAAAGTTTGTTTAATATATTTATATTTAGAGGCTAATATTATTATAATTATATAAACCATTTAATTATCAAATTGAAAAGGTAAAAAGAAATTCACAACAATAACTACAAGAAATGACACTCGTTGAAAGCCCTCGTTAAAGCCAAGAGCACATATTTTAAGCCAGCAACCACAACTATTTAGCTTTACAATTTATGACACATGCATTCCACATTTTGACGCTTCCCTTTACAGCACCCGTTTAGTGAGAGAGAGGTCGTGAGTTCGAATCTCATTGAAAGCAGTTGCAAATATAAAATACTAACTATTCAACATATCCACGTTTGCTCTGAAAGAAAAATGGGATTTCAGCTGCTCATTCATGCGGGGATAGCTCAGTTGGGAGAGCGTCAGACTGAAGATCTGAAGGTCGCGTGTTCGATCCACGCTCACCGCACTGGACACCTGTTAGCAAGAATTTGTCGCTTTCGTTATCCTTTTATTCCTCCCGAGAAATACGCTATGAACGATTTATGTTTGGTAAAAATTCTAACAGTATTCTTCTGACAATATTCTTCTCTTTGACTCATGTTTGGTAAAAATTCCAACCTATTCTTCTCTTCTCTGGTAAAAATTCTAAACCCGGTAAAGTGTTTGACTCATGTTTGGTAAAAATTCCAACCTTGGTAAAATGTTTGACTCCAAATCACAAGGTAAATACGCTATGAACGATTTATGTTTGGTAAAAATTCTAACAGTATTCTTCTCTTCTCTGGTAAAAATTCTAAGAGTATTCTTCTGACAATATTCTTCTCTTCTCTGGTAAAAATTCTAAACCCGGTAAAGTGTTTGACTCATGTTTGGTAAAAATTCCAACCTTGGTAAAATGTTTGACTCCAAATCACAAGGTTGTGCGTTCGACCCGAGGGCCAAGGCCTTCCTTTTCTCACTCCACATATAACATCAGCACTATTCTTCCAACAATATTCTTCCCTCTCTCGTAAAAATTCTAACCCTGGTAAAGTGTTTGACTCATGTTTGGTAAAAATTCCAACCCCGGTAAAATGACTCCAAATCACAAGGTTGTGTGTTCCACTTGAGGGCCAAGGCCTTACCTTTCTCACTCCGCATATAACATTAACACTATTCTTCCCTTCTCCATGCTTGGTTCATGATACTTAGCTACGTCTTTTCAACACTATTCTTCCCTTCTCTATGCTTGGTTCATGATATTTAGCTACGTTTTTTCAATTTGATCACCATAATAATGTGTAATCAACCTAACTCCATTTCATGTTACTTCGCTGCCTCTTTCTAATTTGATCACCATAACAATGTCTAATCAAATTAGTCCTAGTTCTTGTTACCTAGTAACCTCTTTCCAATTTGATCAAGTTCATGTTATCTAGTTGCCCCTTTCCAATTTGATCACCATAACAATGTCTAATCAAACTAACTCCAAACAAAACCATTGTGACTAAACCTCCGATTTATAAAATTTGAAAGGAATAGGACTCCAAACAAAGCTCTTGTGACTAAACTTCCTGTCTATAAACTTCAAAAGGAATAGGAAATGAGGTTTTCCTTCTACTCCAAGCATCATAGATCGATGCCAAGAAGACCCTCTTATAATAGGTAATGTGGCATCTTTGGCTTGAGGAAAGCAAAGGAGATAGGGTTTCCCTCTACCACACTAACAATTACAAATTTAAATGGGTATTGTTGTAAATGATGTGAGGAAACTTCAAGCCTTTATTAATTTTGATAATGCTTGAGGAGGTCAAGACTCCACCTAGAAAAACTGAAAAAAAAATAAAATAAGAGAGAAAACATAACAAATATGCAAATGAAACTAACCTTCCATGTAGCTCATTTCAAGTTTGAGAAAGCTCCTTCATCAAGATGTTCACGATGCACACATTATTTGCAAGAGCTTGCCCATGTGAATTCATGATACTAGCAAGGTAGTGTTTAATTCTCAAGTGAAGTGTGAAGCTACTTACCAAAAGGATTGAACCATAATGTTCTTCGACATCCCTTGAACCTATCTCTCGCGTCTCATCATGATTATGAGCTTGATACCATATGTTCATTAAGGTGATAGGTGCCCTCATTTTCTCCGAAGGCCATCCGTGTCGCCCAATACGAGGGGGTTTAGATACCATCGTTGATCCCCTTCAAATTTGCATTTCTTGCACTTCATTCCCATATAAAATTTGTGGTGATATTTATCCCCTTTGATTTTCCATTTCTCAAGAACATATCCATGTTTGATTTTGCATTTTTCAAAGTACACATTGTTGTTTACTTTACATTTGTGTATATCTAAGGTTTTTTTTACACTTTTGGAAGTACATATCCATTTTTAACATCATGCTCAATGGGAATGTTTAGAATTGTTCACTACACTAAGTATACTAGTATTAACAAAATTGTCTATATTCATAGGATCTACTACAACACTATAGAGATAATAGGAACTAACCATAAAAATTGACACTTCTTGGTAGTGCACTTCAAGCCTTTATTAATTTTGATAATGCTTGAGGAGGTCTAGACTCCATCTAGAAAATTTGAAAAAAGAAGAGGGAACACAACAAATATGCAAACGAAACTAACCTTCCATGTAGCTCTTGTGAAGTTTGAACAAGCTCCCTCATCAAGATGTTAACAATGTGCACATTATTTACAAGAGCTTGCCCATATGCATTCATCATTCTAGTAAGGTAGTGTTTAATTCTCAAGTGAAGTGTGAAGCTACTTGCCAAAAGGATTGAAACATAATATTCTTTGACATCCCTTCAACCTATCTATCATGTGTTGTCATGATTTTGAGCTTGATACCATCTATTCATTAAGGTGATAGGTGCTCTCATTTTCTCCAAAGGTCATTCCTATCACTTAATATGAGGGGGTTTAGATACCATCGTTGATCCCTTTCAATTTTGCATTTCTTGCACTTCATTCCCATATAATGTTTGTGGTGATATTAATCCCCTTTGATTATGCATGTTGAAAAGTGTGCAACAAGAAATGTAAATTTAAAAATTGCTAAAAATAACACTTCTAAAAATAGCAGTTTGGCCAATGAGCATTTTGGCCACCTTGGGTGAGAGGTGAAACTGCTAAAAATAACATCTTCTAAAAATAACATTTCTGGGTCCCTTCCTATTTATAGCAGTCCCTAATTTATCTATAGGAAGTAAATTCGAATTTGGTCTTGCCAGCAGTTTGGAATATTAATTAATTAATTATTCATGAGTTAATTAGTTAAGGAAAATCAAACTTGAAGTCTTTGTGAGGACATGCAACATATTATCCTTTAATAGATAAATTTAACCATCAGTTAAAGGATGAGGATGAGTTGTAATTAGTTGGCTCAGTTAATTGAGTCAAGTCCAGTTAGATAATTTAACAAGTTGTTAAACTAATGAGATTTAGTTTGTTAATGTTTGCATGCATGTAACAACTGGTATTTTCATATCACTACATATTATAGCTTAAATAACTCATGCATGTTAGTTCAGACAGAGACCCAGTTGAGATCAGAGAAGGGACAATGTACTATCAGTTGGATGAATATTTTTCCTATAAAGGAAGCTCATCCATGATGATGACTTATCTCCTTCAGGTTTGTGCAATTAGATCAGAGGTTAGTGAGTGTGTGAAGAGGCCAATTCACACAAGTGGCAGCACTAGACCCAAAAACTGCACATAGAAATAGGAGGCTTGGAAGGCAGAGGAAAAGGTTTGTGAGAAGCCTTTGACTGTCTATGAGCAGCAGAGGGATTGTATTGAGAGCCGGAGAGCTTCCGAGCTAAGGCTTTGTGTAATCCGGACTATATTTCCACTTGTATGATAATAAAGAGATGGGGTTTTAGGCAGGTGCTTTCCCTGGGTAAATTCTTTTGTGTTATGTGTGATTGATTCCTTCTTATCAGTTATATGTGTTCTTATTGATGTTGCTCATGGTTGATTAAGCTTCCGCTAAATTATTGTAGAAGTAGATCAAGTGTTTTGCTTTAGTACATTGCATTACCATGTGATCTATAGGTGAGAATTTCTACATGGTATCTGAGCTAGTTGATTTGTAGAAAAAGCTTTAAATGGTTTCAGAGCTAGCTAATTTGTAGAAAAATTCTACAAAATTCTACATGATATTAGAGCTAGCTGATTTGTAAAAAAATTGTACAAAATTCTACATGGTATCGGAGCATAGGTGATCAAGGAAGAACAATATACAAGACGAGGAGATTTCAAAGTTTTGAGTTTTGGGCCAAGAGTTTGCAGAGCAGATCTGAAAATTTCTGTACAAAATTTTCATAAACAAATAGAAGATTTGGATTCCTTGTGGAAAAATACCCAAAATCAAAAAAAAAAATCAGCTGAATCGAAGTTCGGATGAGGGAGATATCAACGATTTAAAATCAGCGCTTTTCCTAGAAAATTTCGTGATGGCAGGAAATATGAAATAGATTGGTGTGCTAGCCAAGAATCTGTATGCACTTGAGGTACAAGATGCATGCAAAGCCTTGAGGAGCAAGGAAAAGGTTAGATACTTGGTGGTTGAGAGGGAGATTAAATTACCTCTCAACATCCAGAGCCAGAAGAAGTCTCAGACAATTGTGGAGGAGCCACGATTGGTACAGCAACTTCAGGAGGTTGTGGAGCAGCCACAATAGGGGAAGTTGAGAGGAGATCGAGTAGAGACATCTACTCATGCAGAGACCTCCAGTAGGGGGAAACTTCAAGCTAGGTGGGCAGAGGGATCACATGTAGGCATACCTCCAGATAGGAGGTGGGGCGATGTGGAGTGATCGTCCCAAGGAGGAGGGGCAGGATCCATGAGGTACCCAACCTCTTTGATTCGACTTTGCTACGGGAGCCCCGATGAGGAGTAGTAGAACTGTCTGATTGGGTAAAGATAGATGCGGATGGAGTGGCAGAGAGAGCTACAATGCAGGGAATCTCAGGACAGCGCAGAGCATGCAAGTTGCAACAATGCGAAAGGCACAAGTGTGTTTCACAGTGCAGGGTAGCACAGAGAAGGGTGCAACGGTAAGAGATGCATGGAGATGTTGCAATAGCGCAGAGGTTAGAGAGGGAGCACTTGTCAACAGCAGGTAGAGCTTCAGCATCAGAGTATGTTTCTAGCCCAACAGAGAGGTCAGTTGAGAGTTTTTTGTACCGAGTGTTGCTAGAGCAACCACACTTGGTAGATGTGTTGCATGCAGAACATTCCAGAGTTACAGGATCAGGTTCGAGAGGAAGCCTTTCTTGTTGAGAGGGAGTGTTGAAAATTGTGAAACAAGAAATGTAAATTTAGAAATTGCTAAAAATAGAACTGCTAAAAATAACACTTCTAAAAATAGCAGTTTGGCCAATGAGCATTTTGGCCACTTTGGGTGAGAGGTGAAACTGCTAAAAATAGCATCTTCTAAAAATAGCATTTCTGGGTCCCTTCCTATTTATAGCAGTCCCTAGTCTATCTATAGGAAGTAAATTGGAATTTGGTCTTACCAGCAGTTTGGAATATTAATTAATCAATTCTCCATGAGTTAATTAGTTAAGGAAAATCAAACTTGAAGTCTTTGTGAGGATATGCAACATATTATCCTTTAATAGATAGAATTAACCATTAGTTAAAGGATGAGGATGAGTTGTAGTTATGGGTTGTAATTAGTTGGCTCAGTTAACTGAGTCAAGTCCAGTTAGATTAATTTAACAAGTTGTTAAATTAATGATATTCAGTTTGTTAATGCTTGCATGCATGTAACAACTGGTATTTTCAAATAACTGCGTATTATAGCTTAAATAACTCATGCATGTTAGTTCAGATAGAGACCCAGTTGAGATCAGAGAAGGGAAAATGTACTATCAGTTGGATGAATATTTTTCCTATAAAGGAAGCTCATCCATGATGAGGATTTATCTGCTTCAGGTTTGTGCAGTTAGATTAGAGGTTAATGAGCATGTGAAGAGGCCAATTCACACAGGTGGCAGCACTAGACCCAAAGAAAACTGCACATAGAAATAGGAGGCTTGGAGGGCAGAGGAGAAGGTTTGTGAGAAGCCTTTGACTCTCTATGAGCAGCAGAAGGATTGTAATGAGAGCTAGATAGCTTCCGAGCTAAGGCTTTGTGTAATCCGAACTATATTTCCACTTGTATGATAATACAAAGATGGGGTTTTAGGCAGGTGCTTTTCCTGGGTAAATTCTTCTGTGTTATGTGTGATTGATTCCTTCTTATCAGTTATATGTGTTCTTATTGATGTTGCTCATGGTTGATTAAGCTTCCGCTAAATTGTTGTAGAAGTAGATCAAGTGTTTTGCTTTAGTACATTGAGTTACTAGGTGATCTACAGGTGGGAATTTCTACATGGTATTAGAGCTAACTAATTTGTAGAAAAATTCTATAAAATTCTACATGGTATTGGAGCACAGGTGATCAAGGAAGAACAATATACAAGACAAGGAGATTTCAAAGTTTTGAGTTTTAGGCCGAGAGTTTGCAAAGCAAATCTGAAAATTTCTGTACAAAATTCTCATAAACAAATAGTAGATTTGGATTCCTTGCAGAAAAATACCCAAAAAAAAAAATTGGCTGAATCGGAGTTCGGATGAGGGAGATATCGCCGATTTAAAATTGGCGGTTTTCCTAGAAAATTTCGTGACAGCGGGAAATATGAAATAGATTGGTGTGCTAGCCAAGAACCTGTATGCATTTGAGGTACAAGATGCATGCAAAGCCTTGAGGAGCAAGGAAAAGGTTAGATACTTGGTGGTTGAGAGGGAGAGTAAATTACCTCTCAACATGCAGAGCCAGAAGAAGTCTCAGACAATTGTGGAGGAGCCATGATTGGTGTAGCAGCTTCAGGAGGTTGTGGAACAACCACAACAGGGGAAGCTGAGAGGAGATAGAGTAGAGACATCTACTCATGCAAAGACTTCCAATAGGGCAAACTTCGAGCCAGGTGGGCAGAGGGATCACATGCAGGCATAGCTCCAGATAGGAGGTGGGGCGATGTGGAGTGATCGTCCCAAGGAGGAGGGGCAGGATCCTTGAGGTACCCAACCTCTTTGATTTGACTTTGCTATGGGAGCCCCGATGAGGAGTAACAGAACTAACTGATTGGGTAGAGACAGATGCGGATGGAGCGGCAGAGAGAGCTACAATGTAGGGAATCCCAAGACAGCGCAAAGCATGCAGGCTGCAACAATGTGAGAGGCACAAGTGTGTTGCATAGTGCAGGGTAGCACAGAGAAGGGTGCAACAGTATGAGATGCATGGAGATGTTGCAGTAGTGCAGAGGTTAGAGAGGGAGCACTTGTCAGCAGTAGGTAGAGCTTCAGCATCAAAGTATGTTTCTAGCCCAACAAAGAAGTCAGTTGGGAGTTTTTTGTTCCGAGTGTTGCTGGAGCAACCGCACTTGGTAGATGTGTTGCATGCAAAACATTCTAGAGTTATAGGATCGGGTTCGAGAGGAAGCCTTTCTTGTTAAGAGGGAGTGTTGAAAAGTGTGCAACAAGAAATGTAAATTTAGAAATTGCTAAAAATAGAACTGCTAAAAATAGCACTTCTAAAAATAGCAGCTTAACCAATGAGTATTTTGGCCACCTTGGGTGAGAGGTGAAACTGCTAAAAATATCATCTTCTAAAAATAGCATTTTTGGGTCCCTTCCTATTTATAGCAATCACTGTTCTATCTATAGGAAGTAAATTCGAATTTGGTCTTACCAGTAGTTTGGAATATTAATTAATTAATTCTCCATGAGTTAATTAGTTAAGGAAAATCAAACTTGAAGTCTTTGTGAGGACATGCAACATATTATCCTTTAATAGATAGATTTAACCATCAGTTAAAGGATGAGGATGAGTTGTAATTATGAGTTTTAATTAGTTGGCTCAATTAACTAAGTCAAGTCCAGTTAGATTAATTTAACAAGTTGTTAAATTAATGAGATTCAGTTTGTTAATGCTTGCATGCATGTAACAACTGTTATTTTCAGATAACTGCATATTATAGCTTAAATAACTCATGCATTCTAGTTTAGACAGAGACCCAGTTGAGATCAGAGAAGCGACATTGTACTATTAGTTGGATGAATATTTTTCCTATAAAGGAAGCTCATCCATGATGAGGATTTATTTCCTTCAGGTTTGTGTAGTTATTTCAAAGGTTAGTGTTGTGTATGAGGTGAGAATCACACAGGTTGCAGCTGGAGGACCCAGGAAAAACTATGCATAGAAATAGGAGACTTGGAGGGCAGAGGAGAAGGTTTGTGAGAAGCCTTTAACTGTCTATGAGTAGCAGAGGGATTTTACTGAGAGCTAGATAGCTTCCAAGCTGAGGCTTTGTGTAATCCAGACATATTTCCACTTGTATGATAATACAAAGATGGGGTTTTAGGCTGGTGTTTTCCCCTGGTTATATCTTCAGTGTTATGTGTGTTTGATTTCTCCATATTAGTTATATGTGTTTTTATTGATGTTGCTCATGTTCGATTAAACTTCTGCTCAATTGTTGTAGAAGTAGATCAAATGTTTTGCTTTAGTAAATTTCATTACTAGGTGATCTACAAGTGGGAATTTCTACATGGTATTAGAGCTAGCTGATTTGTAGAAAAAGCTCTACATGGTATTAGAGCTAGTTGATTTGTAGAAAAATCCTATAGAATTCTACAATGCATTTCTCAAGAACATATGCATGTTTCATTTTGCATTTTTCAAAGTACGTATTGTTGTTTATTTTACATTTGTAAAATGTATATCTAATTTTTTTTTTGACACTTTTGAAAGTACATATCCATTTTTAACATCTTGCTCAAAGGGAACATTTAGAATTGTTCACTACACTAAGTATACTAGTATTAACAAAATTGTCTATATTCATGGGATCTACTACAACACTATAGGGATAACAAGAACTAACCATAAAACTTGACGCTTCTTGGTAATGCACTTCAAGCCTTTATTAATTTTGATAATGTTTGAGGAGATCTAGACTCCACCTAAAAAAAAAACGAAGAAGAAGAAGAAGCAACACAAAAATTATGCAAACAAAACTAACCTTCCATGTAGTTCGTGTCAAGTTTGAGCAAGTTCCCTCATCAAGATGTTAACAATGTGCACATTATTTACAAGAGCTTGTCCATGTGAATTCATCATACTAGTAAGGTAGTGTTTAATTCTCAAGTGAAGTGTGAGCTACTTTCCAATAGGATTGAAACATAATGTTCTTTGACATCCCTCCAACCTATCTCTCATGTGTTGTCATGATTATGAGCTCGATACCATTTATTCATTAAGGTGATAGGTGCCCTCATTTTCTCCAAAGGCAATTCCTATCGCTCAATATGAGGGGGTTTAGATACCATCGTTGATCCCCTTTAATTTTGCATTTCTTGCACTTCATTCCCATATAATATATGTGGTGATATTAATCCCCTTTGATTTTTCATTTCTCAAGAACATATCCATGTTTCATTTTGCATTTTTCAAAGTACACATTGTTGTTTATTTTACATTTGTCAAGTTTATATTAAGTTTTATTTGCCACTTTTGGAAGTACATAACTATTTTTAACATCTAACTGAAAGGGAATGTTTAGAATTGTTCACTACACCAACTGTACTAGTACTAACAAAATTGTCTATATTCATGCGATCTACTACAACACTATAGCAATAATAGGAACTAACCATAAAAACTTGACATTTATTGGTAGTGAACTGCTCTATGAAATTAGGTAAGGGAGTTATCCAAGTTACAACTAAAATAAGAGCTAGAAAAAAGAATTGAGACAAGGCAATAAAGCTACTAATCCTCACACTATGAAGTTGAGTCCACATAGATGTAAAGTGGTTGATTGGGTTAATGAATCATCATTGTGTATGTTTGGTCATTAGGGTTTTGTTTCTCCACCACAACTTCAATTCCCAAGATGGCTTTGAATAGATCTCATACTTCTTTTCCAGGAAACCTGATTTGTCAAGTATACCTTGTTGTTGAGTGTCTCGTTTCTCCACTACCTCACCAATACCTATGGAATAAAATAATTATTGTGCCAATATAGTTCTACCATCATGAAGTATTTAGTCTACTACAAGAGAAACCCTTGTTTGAAATCCAATCTAGAACTTCATCAATAATTTTCATGGAAGTATTTATACTCCTTACTTTAACTAAATTTTCAATACAATTTATCAACTCCTTAATTGAATTTGGAAACCTCCTATTGTATTATGTAGTGTCCATTGCCTCCACTTTGGCTTTGGTGTGCTTCTACGGAGAGGTTATGTCGTTAGGGATTCTATAGGACCAAGGGCCTACCATTCTTGTTTTACTTGTCTTACTAACATCAACTAAATTCTTCCCTTCTATCTAATTCGTGTTCAAGTTACCTAAATGGCTCTTTCTAATTTGATTACCACAGGTTTAACATGGTGAGTTGAATGGTGTCCAAAAAAACCAACTCCAAATAGAGCCCTTGTCACTCAACCTCCTATCCACAAAGTTTGAAATAACTAGGAAGTGGGATTTTCCTTCTACCCCTTGAATCACCTTAGCATGATGCCAAGAAGACCTTCTTACAATAGGAAACCTCATGCCCTTATCTCAAGAAAATCAGAGGAAATGGGACCCCCCCCACACCAAACCAATGATCATGAAATTCAAATGGATTAGCCTAAATGGGGATAGAAAGCTTCAAGAAATCCTATGTTCCTTTTGATAATGATCAAGAAGGTCTAGGATCTACCTAGAAAAACTATAAAAACACAATAAAAATACTAAAGCAACTAACCTTCCAAGGGGCTCATGTCAAGTTTGAGCAAGATCCCTCATTAATATTTTAACAATGTGCATATCATTTACAAGACATTACCAATGCACATTCATCATAGCAACAAGGTAGTGCTTAATTCTCATGTGAAGTATGGAATTGCTTGCCATATTGAAGGGTCTAAACATAATGTTCTTGGACATCCCTTTAACCTTCGTCTCACATGTTATCATGATTAAGCTTCATGTCACCTATCCATCAAGGTGATAGGTGCCCTCATTTGCTCCAAGCTTGTTCGAAACACCCTATATGAGAGGGTTTAGATACCATTGTTGATCCCTTTTGATTTTGCATTTATTACATTAAATCCCCATATTTTATTTGTGGTGATATTAATCCCCTTTGATGTTACTTTTCTTGAGCACATATCCATGCTTTATTTTGTACTTTTCAAATTACATAACTAAGTTTATTTTGCAATTTCCAAGTGTATATCCATGCTTTATTTTTCACTTTTCAAAGTACATATCCATGTTTAGTATCTTGTTGAGAGGGAGTTTTCAATTGCAATTTACCATTTTAACTAGAACCATAAAGTCATTCATAGTTGGAAACTTAACTATGATTTTAAGAACATAGATAGAATGATGAAATATCATAATTCAATTGTGAAGTTTGAAATTTTGACATCTCTCATATAAAATTAAACAACTGACATTGGCACTCTCATTTTGACCATATTCAACTATAAAATGACATTTTAAATAATAATTAGTTGAAATGACATATGAAAACAACTAAACATATTTTCTCATGGATTTTTATCGTTGATCTATAAACTGACGCGGATATTCCACTGGATAGTTTGTCACAACAAATCTAATAAAATTATATTCAAAATTTGAAATTCTACACTATTATAGTTTTATTACATTTCTAGATATGCAGTTTTACTATTAATAGTGCATACATGTGAATTTTAAATTATGCCAAAAATATAAAATAATGAAGTAAAATCTCTCATTCACATTTGACACATGATATGACATGTGAAACCCTTTCAAGAGAAAAACCCAACTGGAAGGTGAGGCTGCTCCACTCTCTTTCTATGAATGGAAATATGGTTGCAAGTACAAAGAAGTATGGTCTGTGGCCCATGGGATACCACAGTGCACAAATCCTCTCTGTGTGCTCTACCTCCTATCCCTCTTGGCAATTTTTTCTTAGCTATTGAACAAATGCACTTGAAAGGATGGAACTTATTTTCCTCCTAATGGTTCAGTTATAACACAACCCGATATCCTACTAGTGGTTAGGTTTGATTAGCTCAATTATTAACCAAAGTTACAATATAGACTATTCTAGAGTCTTATACATCATAATCACATGGCTAGACCCTTTTCTATGAATAGTGGGGGCTGGTGTGGGATCCTCTTGAATTATGGTGGCAAAAACATGAAGGTCAACTTTTGAGTGGCATAACAGTCACATACAAACTCCAATTGACACAATTGTTGTGCCCTTGGAAAGGCCTCTATGTGTGGAATAGGAAAGTTTCATGCTAAAGCGAAAAAGTTTTACCCCCCAAAAAATGTCATTTGATGCCTCAAAATGCTCTCAGAAGGTTTCAGACCCTAATTTGCCAAACTAGGCTCCACTGGTAAAAATGGTCGTGAGAGCTAATTCCTCCACTTTTTCCACTCTAAAATCATCAAGATGGATGACAAACAATATAATGATCTAATCAAGATCAGTCATTGTGTATATTGATTTATGAATACATCTTGCATTTCAATATGATTTATGTATGTGTTCCTTCTATTTATTTATTCCTAGAATTTACTATTCTTATCTACTATTCTATTGAAATAATTTTAATTATCAACAAATTCAATTGTTTGTTGTTGCATAGCTATCTTTCCATTAGATATTTTATGTCCTAAAAACTTGATTGATGTTTTAAATAATTCCTTCTTCTCTTTTTAGACTACCAAACCTTCATTTTTCATTAATTGAAGGAATTTCTTTAGATGTTTGAATTGTTTTTCAATAGAATTTGAGAAAGCAAGAACATCATCTATGTACACAATAAGTCAATCAAAGTAGGGTTTTAACACATCATCCATTACCCTCTGAAACTTTGCAGGTGCATGTTTCAGTCCAAAGGGCATCACATTCCATTCAACGTGACTTGCAGGAACACTAAATGTAGTCTTGAGTTTATCCTCCTCTTTGATAGCTACTTGCCAAAATCCCAATTTCAAATCAAACTTAGAAAAAAATTTGGCTCCAACAATCCTATTTACAATGTTGGATTTATACAAAATAAGATAAGTATCATTTTCTATTGCCTAATTTAGAGGTTTATAGTTTATAAACAATCTAGGTACTCCTCTAATCTGTTCTGAATTTTTATTTACATAAAAGCCATAACAATTCTAGGGACTTTTGGATTCTCTAATTAATCCTTTCTAAAAGAGTTCTTTTATTTCTTGTTGACATACTGTCTTATATTTTCCATTCATTAGAATAGCCCTACTCTTACATGGTTTCCACTCATAGGAGGACTTATATGGAATTTCAATAAAATGTTTTTTTCTTTTCTATAATGTTATTGAGCTCTCAGAACAAAGTTTGTCTTCAAATTGATTATGGAGTTATTGTACCTTCTCCTTGATTTTTTTTTTTTTTTCTATAGTTGTTCTTCAATCTTCAAATTAGCTTTGAACTTCTTGAGTTCATGGATTTTCTTCTTCTTCTTCTTTTATAGTCTCTGCTACTTGGACCATTATGGATAGTTGAGGGGTAGATACAAATGGAAGAATTATTTTGGTCTTGATTATGGCATTATTGATTCAAGGGTTAGATGGGATTGTGATGAATAATTCTTATTTCCCATATCTTGTTTTGGTAGATCCATGGGGTTCTATTGTTGCAAGGAATAAGGTCCCTAGAATGCAGGCCACTGGAATGCCTACAAGAAGAAATTTCATATCCAAACAATAATGATTAAAGCACAAAGTTTCTTTGGGCACCTCATAATCCATTTACATTGACTTATTCCCTAGTCCAATAGAAGAAATATTTGTATGGATCCAGTAGATACTAGGGATGATCTCTTTGTTTATAATGTTCATATCAGAGCCTAAATATATCAAATTCTTTCATCTTGAAACTTTGGCCCTTGATTTTTAATTTGATGAGGATATGATATTTTTGATGTTGTATAGCAAGTATCCTCATTGAATTAAGCTCTTCTATGTGTTGAGTATCAAACATATTAATATTTGCATTCTCTTTTTCTTCAAAATATTCTAGTGGAGGTCGAACTTGTTCAAGCTGCCTGATTTGTTATTTTATTTCTTGTATTACCTATCTATCCCACAATTTTTTTTGATAGCCACTTTATTTCTAACTATTATGTTCTAATATGAAAACTTTTTATTTATGCTTTTAAACCTCTTTCTTCAAGATATTTGTTTCTTTACCCAAGTCATTCATTGTAAAGGATTGTGTCCTCTCATTTCTATTATGTCTTATGAATGATCTATTATTTCTTTCAAAACATGCATCAACCAAATTAGGATTTCTATTTGCGAAGCTAGGAATTTCTTAAGACTTACAAGATTTTGCCATTATGTTGAAGAATATTCATTTCTCAAAAAATGCTTTAATTTGAGCCAACATTTGTGCATCTCCATATCATTTTGCTTGAGCCATGCAAGCTTTCATTTTTTCAAAAGTTTCTGTTCTTCATCTGTGCTCTCTCTTTTGCTGCTGCTACTCATACTTTCGCTATTGCAATTACAAGCATCTGGACGAACAATTATTAGTAATTAACAGGGCCCTTGTTCAATGTTAGATGAATATTCTGAATCGAATTCAAAATATGTAGTTGAGCACTTGAAGAGAAACATCCTTCCTCTATAACATGGAATTATTCTCTTTTAATATGGAAGGGACTATGTGGACATTGATTTGTATTGTTTCTATCTAAGGGATACTTGTTGTAGTGAACAAAATATATTTTTCATTAGCTTTCTACCTTTTTACTGATCCTTTTAAATCTTTCTTGTGATTCTTTTTCCTTTCCTATTTTCGACTGTTCTCCTTATGGGCATCTATTTTCTAGATGGCCTAAATGGCCACATAGCCAACAGGTAAGGCTCTTTCTAGCCTTCATCTTATCTGATTTTAGCTTTATATCCCCACAACTATAATAGTGATTCCTTTAGATTGTTATGCATCTTCCTTTTCCTTTTGAATATCTTTTTTTGAAGGTTGGTTTAGATTTATACCTTGTTTTATGAACCTTTTAAAGAATTTTCTTAGCCTTCTATTTCTTCCTAATAGGATCATCAATAGAAAGGCATACTTTTCACAGATATATTTGCTATCTAGAAATCTAGAAATATTTTGGATTGATTTGCTAACCTTCACATTTGTACATAATCCAACTAAGGAATTTGTAATTATGAAATATGTTTCTCCCCATGTATATAATTCAAATGATTGTTTCAAAACATTTTGTGCTTTGAACAAACTTATTGGGCAAAGAAGCAATACATATTTTCATAATGGATTTTTTTTGTCATTGGCTTCATATATCCTTTCGGTACACTCTCTATGGAAATATTCATAGTATAGCATTCTTTTGCACTTAATATTCACGAGGATGTTTGAGTGTGTGTCTACTATTTCTTGTTTTGTTCTACACCAATGCTCTAATATCATTGTAGTTAGAGCTCCTATCATTGTTCTAGGTAGTTCCATCCTCATTTAGGATAACACCACTAGTTTCATATTTCATGTTTTCCTTTTCCATTTTTTCTATCATGGCTATTGAGGACTATGTTTCCCACCATCTAGTTAGAGTTCTTGTGAAGCGTTGTATTATTGATTTGCATCCTTCCACTTTTATTTTTCCCTTCATGCACATTATTTTGTAAGAGACATGCATTCTATCAATCATTTTTTTGATTTGTCCAACAGATAAATTATCTATATTCCATTCAGAATAGTATTCATATCTAAAGGACTGAACTTCAGTGATTTTTCCTTTGCCATAGAGATCTGGTGTTGTTGGTCTATAGGAATGTGGTGCCTAAGGTTCCCTTACATGAAGAACATGAGTTACTAGAGCATGCTTCATTTCTTTAGGTGAGATCATTAGTTTTTCTTTTGGGAATAGGTGAGGAAACTTTTCAACTAAAGGAACATAAATATTTTGAATAGGATGATAAAACAAATGTGATAGGGTAATATGCTCACCATTTTCCTTCATAGGAATTTCCCTATGTATCTTTGAAACTTTTTCTTCAATTTCTTCTAACTTCTCATCAATGCTTGTTATAATTTTCCTTACTGCAAAGAAGGATTCTCATAAAACTTCAATTCATATCTAATTTTCTCAATAGTAACAACATATTTTATTATCAATTTTTTTGTCTCTCCCATTTCTTCTTTGATTTCAATAACTTTCATGTTTAGATTGTCCATGGAGGAGACCACTAAGTTTAAAGATATTTGCATGTTGTCTGTATGTATTTTTTGGGCATAATCGTTGGTGACATAAACATGATATGCCATGCATCTCAAAGCAATATTTGTCTAGTTGATTTGTTCTAAAACTATTTGTATTCTTTTACTAGTATTTGGCAATTGCTTTTCTTCTTTTAGTACTAAAGGAAGAGCTCTAGATTGTTTTTCTTCTTATTCTAATACTATTCCTCTAAAAGGAGGAAATGTAGAAGTAGATTCAATCTTTTGGCCATATATGATTTTCCACTTATGCCTATAGTTGCTATATTTTTCTTTAGATTTCTATTATGCTTCTAACATTTGAACAATTCTTTCTTCTTGTTTGGCCTTAAAAGCAAAGAAAGATATCCAACAATTTTCTTGTTGCATGAAAGCTTTCCACTTTGAAGATAGTCTATTTTTCATTTCATGTGGGGCTGCAATATTAAATTCAACTAACTCAAGATGAGTGTACAAATCCCAATTTATCATTCTTTTCGTACCATGAAGATCTATTTGCTTTAATTTGAACAAGTATTTTTGCAACTCCATCTACTTTTGCTTGAGCCATGCAAACTTTAAACTTTCAATAGGTTTTCGTTCTTCATATGTGCTCTCTCCTTCATTGTTTCTACTCATACTTTCACTATAGAGATTATAAACATCTGGACTTTTGCAAGAACAATGATTAGTAATTAACAGGGCCTCTTGTTCAATGTCAGATAAATCTTCTGAATCAACTTCAAAATTTGGAGTTTATGGACTTGAAGAGAAACATCCTTCCTCTAGAGCATGGACTTATTCTCTTTTAATATGGAAGGGACTATGTGGACATTGATTTTTCTTGTGTCTATCTGAGCCACACCTATTATAGTGAACAAAAGAGATTTGTCATGAGATTTATACCTTTTCAACGATCCTTTTAAATCTTTCTTGTGGTGATTTTCCCTTTCGTCTTTTGGATTCTTCCCCTTGTGGGAATCTATTTTCTAGATGTCTTGACTGGACACATAGCCAGCAAGTAAGGCTTTGTCTAGCCTTCATCTTATCCGATTTCAGATTTATATCCCCAAGACTATAATAGTGAGTCCTTTGGACTATTCTGTATCTTCCTCTGCTTTTGGATCTCTTTTTCTAAAGGCTGGTTTATATTTATACCTTGGCTTTTGAATCTTTTTTAGAATTTTATTGGACTTCTTTTTCTTCCTAATAGGATCATCAATATAAAGGCCATACTTTTCACAAATAGATTTGCTATCTAGAAATTTAGACATTTTCTAGATTGATTTGATAAATTTCATGTTTGTACACAATCCAACTAAGGCATTTGTAATTATGTAATAGATTTATCCCCATGTATATAATTCAAATGATTGTTTAAAAACATCTTATGTTTTTAGATATTCAACAAACTTACTAGGAAAGCAACAAGATATACTTGTTTCCATAATGAATTTTTCTATCCTTGGCTTCATATATCCTTTGGGTCCACTCTATATGGAAGTCTTCATAATGTGGCATTATTTTTCACTTCATATTCATGAGGATGTTTGAGTGCTTGTCTATTATTTCTTGTTTTTCTCCACACAAGTGATCTAATATCATTATAATTAGAGTGGCCATCATATTTTTTTAGGTAATTCCATCCCGATTTAGCATAATATCACCAATTTCCATTTAGCTTTATATCTTTTCCATGTCATGTTATCAGTGATTTTTCGGACTTGTTCTTGACATTGGTCCATTCTATAAAAATAGGTATGCAGTAATCCTCAATTTGATTTGGTTCACTTGGATTTTTCCCCCTAGCCTGAGATCTAGTGACAATTGCCTGATTTTGAAATTTCCCCTCACTTGCTTTATTTTAAACTTTTCCCTCACTTACTTGATTTTAAAATTTTCCGTTGCTCACTTGAATTCAAATTTTTTCTTCACTTGCTTGATTTTTCTTCTGGCTCACTTGGACTATTAACATGCTTGCTTGAGTGAGTATTTTGTAAATTATCTTTGCTAAGAAAATCTGGAATACAATTCTAGCTTCCCTTTATATGTTATATCCCAAAAACAAAATTTGCAAAGAGAGCATGCCAGCTAGCAAAGTTTGCCTCACTTTCCTTTTTGATTTCTTTTTTTAACACCTTCTTCATATCCGAAGCATCTGTTCTTAACACAAATTTCTTATTTACTAGAAAATTTTCAAATTTATTGACTGTGTTAAGAGAAACTTTAATTTATTTGTCTATTGTTGTATAGTTCTTTTCTCCTCCTTTTCTTTTCATTATGTCTTACTCGCTTCAGAACTGCTCCCCATCCTCCTTCACTTACATAAAATTCAACAATTTTAGGAAGCTCGTTATCTGCAACATAGAGTATAGGAAATTTTTTCACCTTTTCTTTAATGTTCTTTATTACTCAAGTATGTGCTTCAAACCATACTGTTGGATTTTGGATAACCTTTCATTGAGTATCTTTCTATCTTTGGCATAGTCTTTGTAAAAATGGCTCACATGGTTCAGGCTTCCAAGGAATCTTTGTAACTGAGTTTATTTGTAATTTTGTCAAGAAATTTATTAGCAAATTCAACTACGTGTTGTTGCAGAGCTATCTAACCATTAAATATTATATGTCCTAAAAAATTGATTGATGTTTTAAATAATTCCATTTTTTGTTTTTGGGACTACCAAACCTGCATCTTTCATGACTTGAAGGAATTTCTTCAAATGTTCGAAATGTTGTTCAACAGAATATGAGAAAACAAGAACATCATCTATGTACACAATAAGCCAATCAAAGTAGGGATTTAACACATCGTCCATTACCATCTGAAACTTTACAGGTGCATGTTTCAATCCAAAGGGCATCACGTTCCATTCATAGTGTCCGGCAAGAACACTAAATGCAGTCTTGAATTTATCCTCCTCTTTGATAGCTACATGCCAAAATCTCGATTTCAAATCAAACTTAGAAAAAACTTTGGCTCCAATAGCCCTATTTACAAAGTTAGATTTATGTGGAATAGGATAAGTATCATCTTCTATTACATAATTTATAGGTTTATATTTTATTATTAGTATCTTCGATTTTTATTAGTTTTTATTTTTGACCCTTTTTTAAACTTTTTTATAACTTTTATTTTCTTTTTAATTTTTTTTTGGACACACACAGACACACACACATATATATTGAATATTGTATAAGAGAATTAGTATGAGATGTGGTTACAAATAAGGGCCCGCTTATATACCTAGGCAGGTGCCCCTTCATGTCCTTAGAGATGTGCCTGATCTATACTAATCACTCATTAATCATTATTATGACTGTTTATATATATATATATATATATATATATATATATATATATATATATATATATGAATGGAATCTCTTACCTGCTTAACAATGATCCCTGAATCACCAAATACTATTGGCAAAATTTTAACATTCACATCAATAGTTTTTTTGAGTGCTTCGATGAGAACTTCGTACTTTGTGATGTTATTAGTGAAATTAAATTCTACCCTACAAGCAATGAACAATTTATTTCCCTTTGGATTGAGTAATAAGCAACCAACACCAACACCTTCCTTTGATTTTGACCCATCAAAATACAATGACCATACTTCATCATCATTACTTTTAATAGTTTTAGGAACAATCAAAGTTTTATTTGGTATAATCATTTTAGTACAAGAAACTAGTTCATATTGTTTTTCAGAGTTTAGGAAAGGGGAAATCTCAGCAGAAAAATTACCAAAAAATGTATCAAAGCTTTGCACAATAGAAATATTCATCAAGATTGGCTCATTAGGATCATTGAAACAAGTAAAAATATGTTGTATATACCATTCTATATTGATCCTAATATTATTTGGTTGTCCTTTTTGAGGCAGCCATAAGTGAAACCAATCAATAGCAAAATAGCCATTAAGACATTGTGACCAATCTCTACTAAAAAATGGACCATAAGCCTTATGAATATCAACAACAATAATATATATAATTTGATGAATGCTATGGTCTGAAGAGAGTCTAATAAGGAAATAATTTGACTCCCCAACTACTTTAACATTGGCGTGATCAAGCTATATAATTTTTACCCTGGATGACTTCATGTCCACATTCAAATTTTACAAACAGAAAGAGGCATCACATTAGAAAAGGCACTAGAATCAATCATACAATTGTGTACATTTCTATTGTAAATTTTGAAGGTAAGTAGGAAAGGAGGGACATTGGCTTTCCTGGTTTGTGTAGGGAAATTGTATGAAGGACATTTCTTTATAGTGCTTCAGCCTGTCCCATTTTTATCGAAGTTTTCCACTTCATTATTTGGGGTTGTTTTCTTACTAGAAATTTTAGCCAAAGAACATTGAGCAATATGCTGCATCATAGGAATTTTCAATAGCTCAAACACTAAAACATTGGCTTTGAGTCTTTTGATATCTTCAATCAGATCATACTCCAAATCTGGGACAACAAGGTTTTTGTAGGTTTCTACCTATTTTTTTACATTTTTACCTTTAACAGTGGTAGATTGCCCAGAATCATGAGAAACAATTTTATTATGAGTTTTGTAGGCATGCTAGTTCACGAAGATAGTTTCATGGTATTCTTCAAACATATCATAGGCAATCTGCTCTCAAAGTGACCCATAGTAGGAGGGTGTTGATATTCATCATCATTGACATCAATTTCTTCCTCACCCTTATATGTTTCATCAGTTTTATCATTAGAGGAAGAGTCAACCCCTAATATGAGTGATTGTAGAATATTCTCAAGCCCTTCAGCATACCTCACATGGCTTCATGTCCACATTCATCTTTTTACAAATAGAAAGAGTTGTCACATTAGAAGAGTCACTAGAATGAATCATGAAATTGTGTACATTTATATTGTAAATTTCGAAGGTAAGTAGGAAAGGAGGGACATTATCTTTCCTAGTTTGTATAGGGGAATTATCTTCAGGACGTTTCTTTATAGTAATTGGGCATGTCCCATTTTTATTGAAATTCACCACTTCATTATTTGGGGTTGTTTTCGTACCAGAACTTTTAGCTAAAGTATGATGAGTAATTTGTTGCATCATAGTAATTTTCAACAACTCAAACATTAAAATGTTAGCTTTGAGTATTTTGAGATCTTTAATCAGATCATACTCCAAATATGTGACAATAGGGTTTTTGGAGGTTTCTACCTGTTTTTTCACAATTTTACCTTTAGTAGTGGTAGATGGACCAGAATCATCAAATTTTTTTTTACTACAAGTGTTGTAGGAATGTTGGTTCCTGAAGATAGTTTCATGGTCTTCTTCAAATAGGTCGTAGGCTAGATCAACAAAGTTGTTGAAAATAGCAACAAGAAATGTTAAACATAGCAACAAGAAATCCTAATTTAATTTGTCCTTGAGTTAAATTAGAAATTAAATCAAAATTCTATTCTCATAGCAACTTGTAATAGTTAACTAAGTTAATTTGACTTAGTTGGCTCAATAAATTCGAGTTGGAAGTATATCTAGAGTCATGTAGAGTGATTCCTAAATTTTAGGGGCCCAAGTTGAGTTCTTTTGGGTTTTAATTAATTAACTCAGTCTAACTAAGTTAAAGTCAGTTAAAATAGTTCGCACAATTGGAGGAACTAGTAGGAGGTCCAATACTGGGAACAAGCACAACTGCAGCTTCACTGCTGCACCAATTAACTAAAGATTCACTCATAAATAACTCATGCATGTCAGTTTAGAGGAAGACCCAGTTGATATTAGAGCTCAGGGAAAGTGTACTATTAGTTGTATAAATTTCCGAGTTGTACAAATGGTGCATGCAATTAGTAGAAGGCCTATGATGGATTGCGTATGTGGTGAGGGATTTTCCAAATTAAATATGGGTTAATTCACTCAGGAATTTTGCAAGTAAGTAGGGGCTTGGAAAGCAAAAGAATTGGCTGAGTGTTGGCTTGATCTGGGTTGTGAAGTAGAGAGATAGATTGTACTTGTTCAAGAATTGTTCAAGGTTGAACAATCATTGTATTTTCTTCTCAGATATTATGACTAATGCAATATAGATAGTCGGGGTTTTGAGCAGTTGCTTTCCCCATAAAATTATTGTGTTATGTGCGATTGAAATTCTTCCTTTTCTACTTAATGTTTTCATCGATCAATTTTGGTTTACGCTATTGAGTAGAGTAGATTCTTGTCTTATGTTTTAGCATATCATATAAGTTTTTGAATCTACAAGTAAAAATCTACATGATATTAGACAAGGATTTTTTTGGGCGACGAGTTTGCAAAGCAGATCTAAAACTTTTTGTGAAATTTTTTCAAAAAACAAGTAGCAGATCTAGATTCCTTGCGGAAAAATACCCAAATTCAAAAATAGAAAATCAGTCAAATTGAAGTTCAGAAGAGGGAGATATCGTCAATTTAAAATCAATGTTTTTTTTTCAGAAAATTTTGTGATGGGAAGAAAAATGAAAAAGATCGATGTGTGAGTCAAGAACCTGTATGCACTTCAAGTACAAGATGCATGCAAACCCTTAAGGAGAAAGTAAATGTTAGAGACTTAGTGGTTGAGAGGGAGCATGAATTACCTTTCAACGTGTAGCCTTAGAAGCAGCCTCAGAAAGTTGTGGAGAAACCATGATTGGAGAAGTAGAGAGGAGATAGAGTGGAGACATCCACTCAAGCAGAGACCTCCAGTAGGAGGAAATTTTGAGCTGAGTGGGTAGAGGGAGCACATGTAGCCATACCTCCAGGTGAGAGGTGGGGCGATGTAAAGCAATAGCCCCAAGAGCGCTGAAAATTGGGAAGGATCCACTGATGTGTTTTTTGTCTCATGGATCATTACCTTGCTATGGGAGCCCATAGTACACAGTAGCATGATGGATCAATGGCAGTTGATGCAGTTAGATGTCAAAGCGATAGAGAAAGAGACTAGCAACAGTCAGATACTGGGGAGCGAACAATAGAGTTGGTAGCAGTGCAGATGGAACAATGTAGAGTCAACATAACTACAAAGTTTCCAGTAGACAGTTCAGTAGCTATTAGCAGTCAGAGACTCTGGTGATAGATGCATCATACTAATTCAATTTGGATTCTTTTTCAATTTCAGAAGTTGCAGCATCAACGACAATAGAGAGAAGTGTTGCATGCATAACATTCCAAAGGTAATAGATCAGGATAGAGTTGAATTCATTTCTTGTTGAGAGGGGGTGTTGAAAATAACAACAAGAAATGTTAAAAATCACAACAACAAATTGTAATTTAATTTTTTCCTTGAATTAAATTAAGAATTAAATCGAAATTCTATTCTCATAGTAACTTGTATTAGTTAAATAAGTTAGTTTGACTTATTTTACTTAGTAAATTTGAGTTGGAAGTCTATCTAGAGTCATGTAGAATGATTCCTAAATTTTAAGGGCCCAGGTTGAGTTCTTTTGAGTTGTAATTAATTCACTCAGTCTAACTGAGTTAAAGTTAGTTAAACTAGTTTAAACAACTGGAGGAACTAGTAACAGGTCTAGTAGTGGGGACAAGCACCAATGCAACTCAACTGCTCCACTAGCTAACTAAAGATTCACTCATAAATAACTCATGCATGTCAGTTTGGAGGAAGACCCAATTGAGATTAGAGTTCAGGGATAGTGTACTATTAGTTGTATAATTTTCCGAGTTGTACAAATGGTTCTTGAAATCAGTAGAAGGCCTATGATGGATTGCACAGTTGTGGTGAGGGATTTTCCCAATTAGGTATGGGCTAATTCTCTTAGGAATTGTGCAATGAAGTAGGGAATTGTGCAATGAAGTAGGGGCTTGGTAGGAAACAAAATTAGCTAAGTGTTGGCTTGAGCTGGGTTATGAAGCAGAGAGGTAGATTGTACTTTTGTAGGAATTGTTTGTGGTTGAACAATCATTGTATTTTCTTCTCAGTTCTTCTGGTTAATGCAATATAGATAGTTAGGGTTTTGAACAATTACTTTCCTCAAAAAAATATTGTGTTATGTGCGATTGAAATTCTTCCTTTTCTACTTAGTGTTTTCAAAAATCAATTTTGGTTTCTGTTATTGAGTAGAGTTGATTCTTATCTTATGTTTTAGCATATCACATAAGTTGTTAAATCTACAAGTAAAAATCTACATGGTATTAAAGCAAGGATTTTTTTGGTGGCGAGTTTGCGGAGCAGATCTGAACTTTTTTGTGAAATGTTTTCAAAGAAAAAATAGAAAATATGGATTCCTTGCGAAAAAATAACCAAATTCAAAAAAAACAAAATCAGTCGAATCAAAGTTCGAATGAGGGAGATATCGTTGATTTAAAATCATCTCTTTTTTAGAAAATTTTGTGACGGTAGGACAAATGAAACACATCTATGTGCGAGTCAAGAACTTGTGTTCACTTGAGGTACAAGATGCATGCAAAGCCTTGAGGAGCAAGACAAAGGTTAGAGACTTGGTGGTTGAGAGGGAGCATGAGTTACCTCTCAACATGCAGCCTCAAAAAGTTGTGGGGAAGCCATAATTGGAGAAGCAGAGAGGAGACTGAGTGGAGACATCCACTCAAGAAGAGACCTCCAGTAGGAGGAAATTTCGAGCCAAGTGGGTAGAGGGAGAACATGTAGCCATACCTCTAGGTGAGAGGTGGAGTGATTGAAGCAATAGCCCCAAGAGTGCCAAAAATTGGGCAGGATACATTGAGGTGTTTTTTGTCTCATGGATCATTACCTTGCTATGTGAGCCCACAATACACATTAGCAAGATGGACCAGTGGTGGTTGATGCAGTCAGATGTTAGAGTGACAGAGGCAGAGAATAGCAACAGTCAGATACTGGGGAGCACAAAGCAGAGTTGGTAGCAGTGCAAATGGAACATTGCAGAGTCAACAAAAGCACAAAGTTTCTAGTAGACAATGCAATAGATAGTAGCAGTTAGAGACTCTGATGATAGATGCAACATATTGATTTAGTTTGGATGCTTTTCAAGTTTCAGAAGTTGCAGTAGCAACAACACTAGAGAGAAGTGTTTAATGCAGAACATTCCAAAGGTACCAGATTGGGATAGAGTTGAATTCCTTTCTTGTTGAGTTGGTGATCCAAAATGGATTTTGGATGGACCCCTAAGTCTAAGTGTTCCTCACTAAGGAAAATGAAATTCCAAGGAAGTTTCGGGAAATAACCCCATTGTAAAGATCTTCTCCTCCTGAATCTACTGCAACTTGAATGGGAAAAAATGGACTTAGGATGCAAAAGTTATCGCTCAAGGAAGATGCCCTTTGTTCCTTAGAAAAAGAGGCAAAATCCTTTAAAAAGGAAAAAAACCTTCAAAAGGGGAAATCGCATCAGACCAGGGCAAAAGAGCGGATTTAAGTGAAAAAGGGAAGCCACCCCCATTCGCCGATCCTCGACATATCGGGTTGGAGGCAGCTATGCGATATGCCATAAGGATCAGGCCGTGCGATACTGCGATCGCCAAAATCGATGGATCGACAATGGACGATAGCATAGGACATAAGGAAAGGACTGGGCCAAGCGATGTTGTGATTGTTGATATCGACGGATCTCAATCAACGATGTGACGATCAATACAATGGAGCAGGTATATATATATATATATATATATATATATATATATATATATATATATAGATATAGATATCGGACCCGACGGTTTTATGAATGCAAATATGTAATACTTCAAGTCCGCCATAAGGTCCTCTGATGAGATTTTGCAATGTTTAATGTATTTTTAAAATACAAAGGGAAAGCACAGAATAGGGCATTTGCAACATGCGATAGCGATTTAAAAGGCGGACCCAATATAAAATAAGGCGGAGTTCATAATTTTTGAAGTCCGATAGATGCATTTGGGCAGATTTTTACAGGATTTCTGTGTATTGTGTAAGCTGAGAACGACCATCTTTGGGATTTCAAGGGCATCAATGGTCCATTTCATTACGGAACAAGTGGCCACCTCCCCTGAATACGTTATGCCATGATTGCTAACGATCAGAAGGGGGCTTCGAGTAGACAGAGGCCGGGAGATATAGAGCTTGAGGAGGGGGAAATGAACAGACAAGAGCTGATAGGCTTAAAAGCCACTCCATGATAGAGCAAGAAGGGGGTTGCTAAGTCTGAGAGCATGATTGAGAGGCATAAGCAGGTAGCAAAGCGAGCTGAAAGTGCAATTGATAGGTAGCAAAACTTAAGAAAGGTCGCTGGAAGGTTGTCGAGGATCACTTGGAGGTCAAGCGGATCATAGAGGCACGCAGAGGTTGAGACAGAGAGCTCAAGATAGCCAGAGCCGAAGAGCCAGAGCTAGCGCGAGAGACTAAGAGCCAAAGCCAGAGCAATAAGGTCAAGAGCTTCAGAGCTGAGGACCGAATGGTATTCTAAACCCATTGTTTTTGTGTAAACCGTGGAGTTGAGCCAGAGAGCTTATAAAAATATTGTTGCCATAATCCCAGAGAGCCTAGTCGGGTTGACTAGAGCTCAAGGAGATGTAGCCCAAGAGTTCTGGGTGAACTCCATATTAAATTATTGTTCTGTGTGTTTTTCTTTATTGCTGCATTGTTTACTGTTATCTATATATATATATATATATATATATATATATATATATATATATATATATATATATATATATATATATAGATATATATTGTATCAGCATAAACAACAGAATATTAAAAGCACATAAACAGTTCTAAAATAGACATAAGCATACACCTTATTTTCAAGCACATATTTAATTCCGCATTAGTTAGTCATAGAGACTTGGGAATATTTAAGCTTTGGAAGTGGGAGAGGTTCTTGTAAGTTAAACAAGAAGCCTAAGTGCCCCATTTTCAAATCAAGTAGTATCAGAGCCTAAGTTTGGTTAACCCAACCTTCAAAGAATGTTATATCATAATGCTTGATTGACAAAGCAAAGACTGCTTGTCTAAAAGGTGTTTGAATAGCAAGAGGCTGATTGTATGCTTGTTGCAGACTGACTATTTTCTGAGTTTGCAGAGGAAAAGGGGAAGCTACTGATAGCTAAGTCCAGGAAGGACAAATAGGAAGAAGGGCTGAAGACATTCTTCTATTCCAAAGGACCTCAAGGCAATCCTTGAAGCACAAGAGGTTTGTTGCAAAAGGTTGCTTAATAAAGCACTTCATTAATATTGTTTGAATTTCTTTTGTTCATTGGTATAATGACAACTTCTACAAGTGAATCCTCAAATTCCTCCTTCATCACAAGACTTTGTGATGGAGACTTGAAGCAAGACTTGTTCATCATGATGGACAAGGTGAGAGAAATGTATGAGGATGGAAGGAAGAGCAACATACTTAGAGAGTAGCTGAATTCCATGAAGGAAGAGAAGTAGATGCTTTTTGACAAATTGCAGGAAATGGAGAGACAACTTCATATTGCAAATATGAACCTGAAGAGGATGCATGAGTTGGAGTCACAACTCTTTGCTATGCAAGAAGCCTTAGTCAAGTATCAGTTGGAAGAAGAGGTAAACCATTCCAGTTTGTCTTCAAATTTTTCTAAGAACGCTTATATTGGTTCTTTTGAAAAACATATTAGAGGCATAGGTTCCAAGCTAATTTCCAAGATGGGCTATGAAGGAAAGGGCTTGGGAAAGCATGCACAAGGTATTGTTGAGCCAATAATGGTTGAGGAAAAGCCTAAGTATTTGGGTCTTGGCTATGGACAATCTTATGGAGAGAGTTCCAAAGCTGCCATGAAGGTCATCGAAACAACTCCAAGAAGGGGTTGCATTACAGAGTGTGAAGATTGTGTTCAGGAGGAATGCAATAGCTTGAAACATCACTTGCAGGATGCAGGTGTTCAGAAGCACACACTTGAACTAGAGAGTTGTGGAAACTCTGATAGCCTTGAAGAGATTGATGGTGTTCCAAAGGGAGTCACTTCTTCATTTGCTTCACCTCCTCATGAAGGCAATAAAGGTGAAAGAGGAAGGTATAAATCTGGTTCTAAACACATTCCTTTTGATTTTGCAAAGCATGGTAAATTTCCACATAAGCATGGGAAAAGAATTGCATGTTCCTTTTGTGGTTTGGATAACCATCATGTTTCTAGATGTTGGAAGAGAATGGCCACATACAAGAAACTTTTGAAGGAAAAAAAGCAAAGAGCCAAAGGTTCATTGGACAAGGAAAATCATGCTATCAAGAGGATGCACATGCAGTGCACTTACTGCCATAAGTAAGGACATCTTGCTGCAAAATGTTGGACTTTGAATCCATCGATGCTTCCACAAAAGTTGAAGAAAGTGGAAAGAGAAGATGGCAGAAATGGAAACGAAGTTTCCATGGATGATGTGTATCAAGATGATTCACATGTTGATGCTGATGTGTAGACAAAGGAAAAAACTTTGAATTGGATTGGTAAGAAATGGTTAGAGTTCTTTTCCAATTAAGGATTGCATGTCTATTGATGCATCTATTGGCATTTCTTTGTTGATGAGATGTAAGTTGTACGTTTCTACCAAGATGGTGAATGGGAAATATTGAGTGGGAGACTCACTTTGTTGTTGCAACATTATATTTCATTTCAGCTTCGAAAGTACAGTGTGCTTAAGTGAAAGTTGAAGGATGAAATGCATGCATAAGCATGAGGTGCATGAACATAGGGATGTTGATGTTTTCCTTGTATTTGAACATGTATGTGTAATTAACTTGAATGGCTAATTTCTTTAAACATGCATGTAATGTTGACTTGAGAAAAGTTGACTTGGTCTCCAAGATGGAGATAGTGATGAAATGTTTCATCTTTTGAAAAGAGTCCTAATGGTCTTTTTCTACATGCTTGACCTGAAGGACCATTTGTTTTAAAGGCATGTTTTGTGGGCTTGTTGTCTAGTCCATCATTTGTATGCAGATGTAAGACATGGAGGTGTTCACAAGATGTGAAATCTATTTATTTGTTGAAGCAGGAGCTTAGTCCATCCAGTTGTTGTCTGTATACATGTTGATGTTAACAGTTGTTGTTGACAGCTTTTCAAACAGGTACAAATGAAAGTTTTGTGGAGTAGATGTACTTCACATTTGTTGAACCACCTTGGATCAATGAACAAGGTAGAGAAGTTCAAACTACTTTCTGTGACCATCTAAGCAGGAGTTCTGTAGGAAGGCAAAGAAGAAGGCAACTCTTCCTAGGAAGACCAACCCATCTAAGAAGGGAAGTGGTCAGAAATTTTGGTTCAGAGGCACTATGCAAGGCAAGTGTAGGGAGGCTAAAAGAAGAGGGTGAGTCACTCTTGTTTATTGCTCAGATTAGTATATCAGTCTTTTGGAGACCAAAAGTTCTTTTAGTGGGAAGGCATGATCCAAAATGGATTTTGGATAGACCCCTAAGTCTAAGTGTTCCTCACTGAGGAAAATGAAAGTCCAAGGAAGTTCCAGGAAATAGACCCATTGCAAAGATCTTCTCCTCTTGAATCTACTACAACTTGAATGGGCAAAAATGGACTTAGGATGCAAAAGATATCGCTCAAGGAAGATGCCCTTTGTTCCTTAGAAAAAGAGGCAAAATCCTTTAAAAAGGGAAAAAAAACCTTCAAAAGGGGAAATCGCATCGGACCAGGGAAAAAAAGAGGATTTAAGTGAAAAAGGGTGTAGGAATTTACAGGGTAAGTTCCTCAGAAAGAACATCAAAAGGAAACCGCTCACAACCAGATCTCAAATCAATACACCAGTATTTTTGACGTGGTTAAAACCCTCAAAGTGCAAGGAGGGAAACAGTCCACGGCCTGTCCCAACATGGGTACTACAGGCAATTTATTAATCAAAGAATGAAAATTTACATAAGCTTCTCTCATGCACGGATTACCCGAACAATGACCCTCCATGCGCTTTAAATAGAACTCATGGACCAATCGGGTGTCAAGCCACGGATCAAGTGTCGGTAATACCGAGGTGAGAGTGAACCGTCGGATCACTACATATCGTGACCGTCGGATTGTAAGTTACAAAATGTACAACGGTAAAGAAACACACTTTACCTAACTCTAACCTAACTCTATACTAGACCAAGTTGAACTTAACTATATCCTATGTGTCGGAATATCCTAACATCCCCCCTTAAGAACAACTTGGGATAGGATTGAAGGATTTACAAATATGACACAATAGGAGAAGGAAGGAGGCACTAGAGCCTATCCCCCCTTAGTGACAACTTCCTGAACTCCAAGCATATATCGAAGTTTAGTGAACTTCGCCTCTGTGAGAGCCTTTGTGAAGATGTCTGCAACCTGATCATTTGTTGGACAATATTGCACTTCAAGAACATGGTCATGAATGAGCTTTCTGATGAAGTGCATGTGTAGTTCAATGTGTTTGCTGCGCTGATGCTGGACTGGATCTTTGCATAGCTGAATGGCACTTTGATTATCACACCAAAGTGTGGTTGGATGCTGCTGCTCAAAGCCAAACTCTGATAGGATCTGACAAAGCCACAAGGCTTCCTTACTAGCTTCCACGGCACCACGATACTCTGCTTCTGCTGACGAAAGAGAAATGGCAGCCTGTTTCTTACAAGCCCATGTAATAGGTCCTGAACCAAGAGTGAAGACATAGCCGGCAGTAGACTTCCAATCATCAGGGTCACCAGCCCAATCAGAATCAGTGAAACCAACTAACAGAGGAGCTGCTTTGGCACTGTAATGAATCCCAAACTGTAATGTACCTCGAACAAAATGAAGTATTCTTTTAGCTGCTTTCCAATGACTTTCACGGGGGTTTTGCATAAAACGAGCAACAAGGCCAACAGCAAAGGAAAGATCAGGACGAGTATGGGTTAAATACAAGAGTTTTCCGACAAGTTGACGGTATAAGGTAGCATCAACTTCAGGAGAAGTACAAGAGACTGAAAGTTTGACTCCAGACTGAAAGGGAGAAGGGGCTGGCTTACAGTCTTCCATGTGAAAATGATGAAGAATATCACAAGCATACTTGGACTGGGAAAGGAAAATACCCTCCTGGGATTGCAAGACTTGAAGACCGAGAAAATAGTGTAAGTGTCCTAAGTCTGTCATTTCAAATTTCTTTTTAAGGCTGGACTTCACATGGTTTATAAGGTTGGGATCACTACCAGTAAGAATAAGATCATCAACATAAAGAACAAGGATGATAAGAGAGTTGCCCACTTTCTTGGTGTAGACAGTATTGTCAGAATGACACCTAGAAAAGCCAGATTCTAAAAGAAAGCTATCCATTTTGGCATACCAAGCCCGAGGAGCTTGCTTGAGGCCATAAAGGGATTTCTTAAGTCGACAAACAAGGCTGGAGTCTGTTTGTATGAAGCCAATGGGTTGTTCCATATAGATTTCTTCCTGCAAGTCCCCATGCAAGAAGGCAGATTTAACATCCATCTGATGGACTTCCCATTTTAAAGAGGCAGCAAGGGAAAGAACAAGGCGGATAGAGTTCATTTTGGCAACAGGGGAGAAGGTTTCAGTGTAGTCAATGCCTTCAACCTGTGAAAAGCCCTTAGCAACGAGACGAGCTTTATGTTTATCAACTTTCCCATCTGGTCCATACTTGGTTCTGTAAACCCATTTACATCTAACAAGTTTGCGTCCCTTTGGTAGAGGAACAAGATCCCATGTATCATTTGTCATCAATGAATGATATTCTTCATTCATAGCTGCTTCCCAATGTGGATGGCCTGAAGCTTCTGCAAAAGTGTCAGGATCATGATTTACTGGAGCTTGAGCCAGTAAAGAAGAGGCTCTTTCAAACTGAGAACGTGTACGTCGCTGATCTGTAGGATCACCGGCAAGATCACCTGCTGCATCCCGAGTAGCACGGACCCATCTTGGAAGTTGAGGATCCTGAGAAGGTGGGGGAGGATTATCATCCTCGCTTTCATCATCTGAAGAAGAAATGTTTTCAAAAGTAGAAGAGATAGGAAGAGGTGGCACATCCGCCGGACTAGGCTCGCAGGCCGATTTATTTTCATCAAATTTTACATCTCTTCTAATGATAACATTTTTGGACTTAAATGGAATAAGTCTATAACCTTTTACATCTTCAGAATATCCAACAAAAGTACATTTCTCACTCTTAGGTTCTAAAGCTTTATGCTTTTCATCTGGAATATGGGCCCATGCTTCACTTCCAAACACACGAAAGTGACTTACATCTGGTTTAATGGAACTCCAAGCTTCTTCTGGAGTGATATTCTTTAGAACCTTAGTAGGAGTGCGATTGATTATATAATTTGCACAATTAATTGCTTCGGCCCAAAAACTAAGACTGAGTCCTTTAGATTGCAGCATACAATTAGCCATTTCCTTTAAGGTGCGATTTTTCCTTTCAGCTACACCATTTTGTTGTGGAGTGTATGGAACAGTATGTTGCATTTGAATTCCATTTTCGGTGCAAAAGTTGATGAATGTGTTTTTAACATATTCTCCACCATTATCAGTTCTTAGCTTAAGAATTTGATGTCCAGATTGTTTTTCAACAAAGGCTTTGAAGGCCAAAAAGGTGTTAAATACTTCGCTCTTGAGTTTTAAGAAGTATACCCAAGTGCGTCTGGAGAAATCATCAATGAAAGTTAAGAAGTACTTGCAGCCAGAGAATGAAGCAACAGGAAGAGGACCACATAAATCACTGTGCACAAGCTGTAAAGGGGCTGAGGCGTGCCAAGAGGCACGTTTGTCAAAACTGTCCCGATGATGTTTTCCGAGTACACATCCGGAACAAACACCATCTCTGCAAGATACCATAGGAAGACCTGTCACCATATTTTCTTTACATAGATGCTGAAGGGAGCGATAGTTTAAGTGACCAAATCGCTCATGCCAAAGTTTGCTCACTTCATCATTATGAGCAATAAATACTGAGAGAAGATTGGATGACCCAAAGTTGTGAAACTTATACAACCTTTTGGAATCATCAGCAAGACCAGTAGCTAGAATCTGTTTAGGATCTTTTAGATCCTTGATTACAACATCATGAGGTGAAAATTCAACAATTTTACCTTCACCTGAATGAGTTATCTGATAGACAGATAGAAGGTTGCAGGATAAGGTTGGAACACATAATACATCATTAAACTGACCATTGTCTAGATGAACAGTTCCAGTCCCTACAACATTAAGAGATCTATCATCACCAACATATATATTTTTGGTGTTACAATCATTTAAAGAAGAAAACATGGCTTGGTTTTTGGCCATGTGACAAGAGGCTCCAGAATCAATGAGCCACTCATGAGAATGAGAAGAAGAAGAAGATACATTTAATGCATAACCAGACTGAGATGATTGACAATGACATGCAGAAAGTGCCATTCCGGAAGTTGAAGTTGAAGTAGGCTCCACATGGATGTTATGTTTCTTCATTGCGGCTTCCAAGGCTTCCATCTTCTTAAAGCATTTAGATTCTAAGTGGCCATCTCGATTACAAAAGTTACAATGTCTATCAGTCTTCTTCCATTTGTTTTTATTGGTCTTATCATTTTGCTGAAATGATCTTTCATTTTGAGGCTGAGATGGTTTAGGACCATTCTTTTGAGGATATGACTTCTTAGGATTCTTTGAATTTGGTTGCTGCTGGGCGGCTAACGCTTTTGTGGAAGAGTTTCCAAGATTAAGAAGACCAAGGTGTAAGAGTTTTTCTTGTTCTCTTATTAAGGAATCACAAAAGGAGTCAAAGGAAGGGGCCTTGTAGTCTTTTCCTTGACAAATGAAAGCTTCCCTTGTAGAATGGAAAGTGGAAACAAATACAGAGTAGGCTGGTCCCAACTTAGTAAGGATGGAATAAATAAGGTTACCATCTTCTTTCTTAACTTTAACACCTTCCAAGAGATATCTAAGGGTCTTGAATTTGGACAAGAAATCTTCAATGCAAGAAAAATTATTAGGATCCAAAGTAAGCAGCTCATTTTCAAGTTGATGGGCTCTAATTTCATTTTTAATCCCAAAAACTTTAGCGAGTTTTTCTAATGCTTCATGAGGAGTCTCAAGTCCTGCAATGTGGAATCTAAGATCAGGAGAAATAGACATCCCTATCAAACCACGTGCTTGATCTTGTCTATTTTCCCATTTTGCAGCCTTGTCTTCATCTTTTGGTTTCTTCTCTTGGTCTGTGGCTATTCTAAAGAGACCTTTACTTCTAAGTAAATCTTCCATGTAGGCTACCCATTGGAAGTAGTTAGTGCTGTCAAGAATGACTTGGCATGGACTTTCCATTTAAAAAAAAAAAAAAAAAAATTGAAGCTGAAGATGCTGAAAGTAAGTGTTCCAATGGATAAATCTCGAAAAAATAGGCGGTTTTAAAAAAAACGGCTCTGAAAAAGGCTTCTGGATGAAGAAGTTATGGCTTTTTGAAAAAAAATTGTTGACGTTGCCGGCAAAGTGCGCGAATGTGCGGAAATGAAAAAAATCCGCCCCCACAAAATGGAGACTTGAACCCAAGACCTCTACTCTCTTAAAATAGCTTTGAACCAATTGATCTATACAAAAAATTTGAGAGAGAGAGAGAGAGAGAGAGAGAGAGGGGGGGGGGCCTTGGTTTGCGTGCTTGCCTTGAGAAAGCTCTTTTTCCCTACAAAACACAAAACCCAACACAAATATGCAAAGAAAAACGAACCTTGTGGCTCGAAGTTAGCTTTAGCCAAAAAACTAGAAATTTAAAAAAAAAAATCTCAAAGTTAGCTTTAGCCGAAAAAATAAATATTTTTCTCAATGTTTCTGATTTTCCGAGATCACACTAAGGTGCAGGGAAAAGAGCATACGCATGAGAAAAATCATTCCTTTCTGTTTCTGATTTGCCCAGATCGCACAGAGTCGCAGGGCAAAGAGCATACGCAGAAATGAAAAGTATAGATCTGGTTAAAAAAAAAGGCTAAATAAACTAAGACCGAAATAAGCAGAGAGAAAATAACAGTAAACTGCAAAAAAAAACACTGTATACCTCCCGATCTGAAAAATGACGCAGCTAGGGCTACCGGAAACCTTTTCGCGTGAAACGAAAGGGGTTCCTCACTGGAACAGATGCTCCGAACGCAACAGAGCAGTCCTCTCGGCCCGAAAGCAGTCAGAAACAGCAGATCTAGGAAACGACAGCCGCATGCAGTTCTACCGGCTTCAGATTTGGATCACCAACGGACGCGGCCCTCAAATAGCTCTGATACCATGTAGGAATTTACAGGGTAAGTTCCTCAGAAAGAACACCAAAAGGAAACTGCTCACAACCAGATCTCAAATCAATACACCAGTATTTTTGACGTGGTTAAAACCCTCAAAGTGCAAGGAGGGAAACAGTCCACGGCCTGTCCCAACGTGGGTACTACAGGCAATTTATTAATCAAAGAATGAAAATTTACATAAGCTTCTCTCATGCACGGATTACCCGAACAATGACCCTCCATGCGCTTTAAATAGAACTCATGGACCAATCGGGTGTCAAGCCACGGATCAAGTGTCGGTAATACCGAAGTGAGAGTGAACCGTCGGATCACTACATATCGTGACCGTCGGATTGTAAGTTACAAAATGTACAACGGTAAAGAAACACACTTTACCTAACTCTAACCTAACTATATACTAGACCAAGTTGAACTTAACTATATCCTATGTGTCGGAATATCCTAACAAAGGGAAGCCACCCCCTATCATTGATCCCTGACATATCGGGTCTAAGGCAGCTATGTGATATGCCATAAGGACCGGGCTGTGCGATACTGTGATCGCCGAAATCGATGGATCGCATCAGCATCGACCACACCATATGGCTTACCCTGGGTCCACGCGATATTGCGATGTGACGATCAATACAACGGAGAGGGTATATATATATATCTAGACCCGACGGGTTTATGAATGAAAATATGTAATACGTCAAGTCCGCCATAAGGTCCTTTGACGAGATTTTGCAATGTTTAATGTATTTTTAAAATACAAAGGAAAACCACAAAACAGGGCATTTGCGACATGCGATAGCGATTTAAAAGGCGGACCCGATAGAAAATAAGGCAGAGTTCATAATTTTTGAAGTTTGATAGACGTGTTTGGGTGGATTTTTATAGGCTTTCTGTGTATTTTCCTATGTAAGCCGAGAACAACCATCTTTGGAATTTCAAGGGCATCGATGGTCCATTCCGTTATGGAACAAGTGGCCACCTCCCTTGAAGACGTTATGCCATGATTGCTATCGATCAGAAGGGGGATTCAAGCGAACAGAGGCTGGGAGCTAGAGAGCCTGAGGAGGGGGAAACAAACAGACAAGAACCGATAGGCTTAAAATCTGTTCCATGACAGAGAAAGAAGGGGGTTGTTGAGTCTGAGAGCACGATTGAGAGGCATAAGAAGCAGCGCAGCAAGCTGAAGGGGCAAGAAAGCCTGAGAGTGCGATTGACAGGCAGCAAAGCTACAAAAAGGTTGCTGGAAGGTTGCCGAGGATCGCTTGGAGGTCAAGCATATCACAGAGGCACGCAGAGGCCGAGGGAGAGAGCTCAAGATAGCCAGAGCCATCACGAGAGCCTAAGAGCCAAAGCTAGAGCAAGAAGGCTGAGAGCTTGAGAGCTAGGGACCGAATGGCATTCTAAACCCATTGTGTCTGTGTAAAACGTGGAGTTTAGCCAGAGTGCTTGTAAAAAGATTGTTTCAATAATCCCAAAGAGCCTAGTCAAGTTGACTAGAGCTCAAGGAGATGTAGCCCAAGAGTTTTGGATGAACTCCATATTAAATTACTGTTCTGTGTGTTTTGTTTTATTGCTGCATTGTTTACTATTATATATATTGTATCAGCATAAACAACAGAATATTAAAAGCACATAAACAGTTCTAAAACAGACATAGGCATACACCTTATTTTCAAGCACATATTTAATTCCGCATTGGTTAATCATAAAGAATTGGGAATATTTAAGCTTTGGAAGTGGGAGAGGTTCTTGTAAGTTAGACAAGAAGCCTAAGTGCCCCATTTTCAAATCAGTTGGAGTGTTGAAAATAACAACAAGAAATCCTAATTTAATTTTTCCTTGAATTATATTAAGAATTAAATCGAAATTTTTTTCTCATAGCAACTTGTAATAATTAAATAAGGTAATTTGACTTAGCTGGCTCAGTAAATTTGAGTTGGAAGTCTATCTAGAGTCATGTAGAGTGATTCCTAAATTTTAGGGGCCCAGGTTGAGTTCTTTTGAGTTGTAATTAATGAACTCAGTCAAACTAAGTTAAATTCAGTTAAACTAGTTCAAACAATTGGAGGAACTAGTAGGAGGTCTAGTAGTGGAGACAATCACTAGTGCAGCTTCACTGCTCCACTAGTAAATTGAAGATTCACTCATAAATAAATCATGCATGTTAGTTCAAAGGGAGAATGAGTTGAGATTAGAGTTCAGGTATAATGTACTATCAATTGTATAATTTCAGAGTTGTACAGATGGTGCATGCAATCAGTAGAAGGCCTATGATGGATTGCACAGTTGTGGTGAGGGATTTGCCTAATTAAATATGGTCTAATTCTCTTAGGAATTGTGCAAGGAAGTAGGGGCTTGTTAGGCAGCATAATTGGCTAAGTGTTGGCATGAGCTGGGTTGTGAAGCAAAGAGATAGATTATACTTGTGCGGGAATTGTTCAAGGTTCAACAAGGATTGTGTTTTCTTCTCAGATATTCTGGTTAATGCAATATAGATAGTTAGGGTTTTGAGTAGTTTCTTTCCCCAGAAAAATATTGTGTTATGTATGATTGAAATTATTCCTTTTCTGCTAAGTGTTTTCATCAATCAATTTTGGTTTCCACTATTGACTAGAGTAAATTCTTGTCTTATGTTTTAGCATATCACATAATGTTGAATCTACAAGTAAAAATCTACAAAAGTGACCCATAATAGGAGGTTGTTGATCTTCATCATCATTGACACCAGTTTCTTCCTTACCCTCATTTGTTTCAATAGTTTTGTCATTAGAGGAAGAGTCAACCCCTAATATGAGTGCTTGTAGAATATTCTCAAGTCCTTCAACATGCCTCAGGTGGATTCATGTCCACATTCAACTTTTTACAAATAGAAAGAGGCATCACATTAGAAGAGGCACTAGAATCAATCATGCAATTGCATACATTTCCATTGTAAATTTCGAAGGTAAGTAGGAAAGGAGGGACATTAGATTTCATGGTCTATATATGAGAATTATCTAAAGTACGTTTCTATATAATCTCTAGGCATGTCCCATTTTTATTGAAAATTTGCCACTTCATTATTTGTAGTTATTTTCTTACAAGAAATTTCAACTAAAATATGCTAATCAATCTGCTACATCATAGGAATTTTCAATAGCTTAAACATTGAAATTTTGGCTTTGAGTATTTTGATATCTTCAATTAGATCATACCCCAAATCTGGGACACTATGGTTTTTGGAGGTTTCTACCTGTTTTTTCACATTTTTACCTTTAGTAGTGGTAGATGGACCATAATCATCAACAATATTTTTACTACTAGTGTTGTAGGGATGTTGGTTAAGATAGTTTCATGATATTCTTCAAATAGATCATAAGCTATATCAACAAAGTGACCCAATATAGTAGCAAGGTGTTGATCTTCATAATCATTAAACATCAATTTCTTCCACACCCTCATCTATTTCATTACTTTTGTCATTAGAGGAAGATTCAATCCCTAATATGAGTTCTTGTAGAATATTCTCAAGTCATTTGCCACACCTCATATGGCTTCATGTTTGTATTAAGATTTTTACAATAAAAAAGAGGCATCACATTTGAAGAGGCACCTGAATCAATCATGCAATTGTGTACATTTTTGTTGTAAATTTCGAAGGTATAAGAAAGAAGGGGCACTAGCTTTCTTGGTTTGTGTATGATAATTATCTGAAGGATGTTTCTTTATAGTGATTGGGCATGTTCCATGTTTATCGAAATTTGCCACTTCATTATTTGGGGTCATTTTCTTACCAAAATTTTCAGCTAAAGTGTTGGCACAAAAATGTCTTCAAGGAAAATACCTTCGTTTCAGGCATAAGGGGCCAATAAGGATCCATTGTAATCTGGGCCAATGCCGAAATTTTCACCTTACCCAAGGGGTAAGGAGTCTCACCCGAGGCATGCCGTGGCCAAAACTAAGAAGGGTTAGAGGTAGAGGGACTCATTGTACTGTTGTTTGGAGTCTACTTCCATTTCTTCTATTGCCACACATGTACCAGGGGGAATGGATTCAGACAGGGTTGCGGAGGTGGAGGTTGTATGTGGCGATGGATCCTGCAACCTTGGTGAGATTGTGGATGTGGATGGAGGATTCTCTTCAACTATGGGTGAAGTAGATACTGATTGGGCTGCCTCGCCAGTGAGGTCAACAACCTGAACTATAGGGGTTGTCTTGGGCTTCTTAGTAGCTAGCTTTTTGGTTCCTCTTTTCTGTTTTGGCTTAGGAATTGTTGGCTTGGGTTGTGCATGAGGGCTGATGTGAGGAATTTCTACAGATAAAGGTGTGGTGATAATTGGGTTAAACAATGTAGATCCTTGAAAAGGTATGGATTGCATGCTCTTACTTGAGGGTTCTGTGAAACTTGCAATTATCTGTTTGAGGGAAGACATCTATTTTTCCATTTGAGTAAACATGGGCTCTAGATCATCCTCTATTTTTCTCTTCCTGCTGCTTCCTGGTACTTCCCCTACTAATGGTTGCGGTTGCATGCTTGCAAATAGGTACATATATCTGCCCTCCGTAATCTCGCACACAACCCCTAGCCATGAACTAACTTCAGCGTGGAATGCCGCTTCTACTAAAGCAAACTTTTGCGGCCTCATTTGGAATTTCTCTGGATGAACACATCGTGGTTTTATATAGGTATGCATATGGGTAACCCCAAACCAAGTATCCTTTGAAAACTCATCTAATAGCACTCTGGGTATGCACTCCGCCTCTCTAATTGTAGCCAACATCGTTGCATACCATTCGTTGAAGGACACGTCATTGACTTCTTTGCTACTCAAGTCTCCTAAGGTTCTCCATGGCGTGTACCTGAGTGCTATAGGTTGGTATTCTCTAATTTGAACCAACTCTCTTCCTTTTAGCGGATGCCATTTCCACATTGCCAATGTCATGAGTATATATTCACAAGCTTCAAAGAGTTCATTTAGTAGGAAGGCTGACCAATTAAGAAAATCCCCTTCGCAGCAATGTTCTGCAACTGAGATTGCATCTAGAGTACACTCATTCGGGGTGAAATGTCTCACAGTCTTCCCTGCTATTATATAACAGGTGAATTTTATCTCTTCTTTGTTCACGAATTCAATATTTACGCCTTTGCCTCCACGCTTGGTTTTATACTTTTCATAGTAATATTTGTCTCTTTTCTTTTCCCATTTCATTCCTCCATGGAATGTGGAAGAAACTACATTTCCTACTGCTGAGAGTCATGTCAATTGCTAGATGTCATCGACATGAATTGGGTATTCTCTGTCTAGCCACAGTGATCCACCATGCATCTTGCTTGCAAGGAGCTTAGTACATTGCATCACAGCCAATTGTGTACCAAAAACTGGTAGACTTCTGAGATTAATCAATGTTGATCATTGGAGGCCTTTGAATGCAACTTTAACTTTTGTGGTCATGGTGCCATCTCCCTTGGGAACCTCTGTATATACTTCTCATTTCAAATCTGGGAATTGGAAACAATATGAAAGGTCATTTTCCATTGTTGTTGCCTTGTAACACTTTCCATACAGAGTTTCTAAAACTGTAATTCATTCATGCAATCGATCCTCCAGCACTGAGATAATTGCCTTTATCATCTTGTTGTGCCTCTGATAAAATATTATTGTTTTGAGGCTTCTGTGATTAGTACTTTGTGTGTAGTTTTCTTCTGGAGTTATCGCATCCATAATTGTTTGAATCGACGTTTTGAGCCATCCACTATGGCTCATCATCAGGATAGATCAGTAAGTGTGTAAGACAGATCTCATCAGAAAGAATAAATAGAGTTAAGAGATGTAATGGAAATGGAAGCCAACCCTGCCATAATTGTTTTATAATATTTGGACTTAATTTAATTATATAATAAGAATAAAATTATTTAAATTGAAATATTTAATAATTAAGTATTTCAATTTAAATAATTTTATTCTTATTATATAATTAAATTAAGTCCAAATATTATAAAATAACTATGGCAGGGTCAACTTCCATTCCCATTACATCTCTTAATTCTATTTATTCATTCTGATGAGATCTATCTTACACACTTATTGATCTATCCTGATGATGAGCCATGGTGGATAGCTCGAAATGTCGATTCAAACAATTATGGATGCGAGAACTCGGGAAGAAAACTACACATAAAATATTATGACCGGAGGTTTATATTTTCTCCATATCTACTGTTTCTGGTTCTCAAACTAAATTTTGCTCTCTCCTATCACCTGCATTTGAAACTCTAGAACTTCTTGCGTCGTCATGCAGATTAAGTAGACGAGCTTTGACACGACATTTCTGACTAGAATAGGTATCTAATTAGTATGGAAGCTTTGTCTATGCAGACATACTCGTGTTACTCCATCGTTTACTAACTTGGATCTAACTCAGATGATGTAGCACGGGAAAGGACAGAGTGGGGCTGTTGGGGGGAAAAGTATCTAATGCAGAATGCCTCTATCCCACTCTGAAGGTGATAGTACTCCAGCAACAACTGAATGCAAAGCTATTCAAAGTTTCTTCTTTACGAGATGAGAGAGGGAAGAAAAGGATGATCTACTAACCGTTATCTTGCGCTAATAGTCGATCCAGTCTTCACTCCTTGCCGCTTGCTCCTAGCTCCTTGCCCTTTCACCGGCCCAGCTACACACAGATCCTGTAAAAGCACAAGAAAAGGAAACTACAAGAAGCATACATCCATAATCGATTATAGGATTAGCATAAATCAAATATACAAGCATCCATTCATCATAAAGACACATGCATATAGAAGAACCTCAAATACTTTATTGATAATAGAAGTAAAGTTCTGAGAGAGTTACAACCACAATGGGCCCAATCCAGCAACACCTCCCAGCTGAAAGAAATCTCCTCTTCACCTCCTTCAAGCAAAACACCCAATATTTCTATACACAAACCAACAGCACTTCCTTACTTGCACAAAATTCCAGCCTCTCTAGACCTCAAGAGAGAGCTCTATATATAGGAGATTTGGAGAAAGGATGAGTCAGCTTGAGGCTAGCATGAAGCTGACTAGTGTCCTCTCCCACTTTAGTTAATCTTCAGTTCTTGAGTCCACTTGGAGATTCTTGCTTCCACTTGGAGATCAAGACCCTCTGACTCATCACAAGGCGAATTTCTTGACCCAAGTGTCAGTTTGGAAGCTTCCTGGGCAATTGACACCTTGCAGAATGACTGTGCCACTTGGCCAATCTCGCCCAGCGCAGGTAGCCTTCATTAGTTTTGACCTTCAGCGCAGGTACAAGGAGGAGCAGTTGACATTCAGCGCAGATGCTCAGTGGAGCAGCTGACATGATCCAGAAATAGCCTGTTTTTGAGTGTTTTTGGGTGGAGAATTGATTCTCAGTGCTGTGGTTTGCAGACCTTGTTCCTCTAAGGGTAAGAACAACATGTTTAGGGACTTTGGATCCCTCAGATTATTGACATTTCATGCTCCATGCTGTTAGGCACAAAAATGTCTATAACAGTTGCCCCCTAAAGTATGATCGTTTATCGGGTGAAATGCTTTATTAGGAGGATCCGAAGTTCATTCAATCGCTGAGAGGTGCCCTGCAGTAAAATACAATACAATACATTATTTTTCATTCTGCTTTCATGATCTAGCTGAGGCGGGCATTCCCATGCTTAGCTTTATAAATTCATTTTGGTACACATAACAGACAACCGTCTGATTATAGACTGATAATTCTCTGCTGAAATTATCATCCTTTGAGTAGGATGATCATCTGCTGCAATGATGTACATATCAAATGTCTTTATATTTCCTGAATATATATCGCAGCCCGGATGGATGAAACTAGATCCAGGGTCTTCAATCTCGTTCGATCTTCACTCTAAGTACAAGTCGATCCATGTGAGAATTTCGCTGAAGTCGAACATGGAAAGACATCACTTGATTACCGGTCAATAATGTAAACCGTTAACAAGCGCGAGAGGAATCACCAATAATGACAATGACCCTCAAGGTACTACAGTACAATTCACGTGGTGTGAATAAAGGACTTGGTGTCGAACACCACGCAAAATCTTCTGGTCGAAGGTCATTGATGTATACCTGTCGCCGGAAGTGAGAAACTTGCCATTGAGGCATGCAAGCTTCAAAGTACTAGGGGGGGTGTTCCTAGATCAACTTCTTGGATAATGAGCTGAAGTCGACAAGAAGCGAACCGTCAAAGGAGGGCCTTAATGAATCCCACATCAGTGACACGGAACGGAGCTAATGACTTTAGTGGAGGTGAAAACAAACTGTGAGATATGATTCAGGGTGGCGATCATGGGTGGATGAAGGATAATGTATGGCAGTGGATGGGACACGGTTGACTCTTTCTGAACACATCTCTTGAACATATAACGACACTAATGTGATGGATCGGTAGCATTACCCCAAATACGGATGGTTTGGCGAAGACCATGGTGATGAGAACGGTGAATGAAACAAACCAACCCGATGTGATACAGAGGACAAAGTGTCATGTTCAAGAGCGACTTGCTACCATCAAAGCTTTGAGGTTCTCCCAATTTTTCCCCAGTCATTTCTGACCAGTACCTCTTTATTTTTGTCAAGCTTGAGGAGGATAACATATGCTTGTTCTATAACCTGCCCTTCGGGCAAGCCCATCGCTATGTTTTAACGAATCTAGCGATAGGGAAACTCGTTCTCGTCTAAAGACAAGTTTGTCGCTATTTAATCATTTTAACGAGTCTAACGACAAGGCAAACTCAGTCCTTTTCATTTTTAGAGAGTCTAAAAAGGTACAGAAAGTTAACTCCAAAATTCCTTTTTCGTCATCTAATCCCTTAAGTCCGAAAAAGTATAAAACAATACAGAAGGGATGATTTTTCGATAATTTTAACGAGCCGAATAAAACAAGCACTCGACCTTTTTGTGCAATAATCCCTCAGGTCCAAAAAGATTAAAATCTAGAGGAGGGATAGCTCTTCCGGTCACTTTAACGAGCTGGAAGGCCAAAACTCGGCAAACTTTTCATTTTTTACGAGTCAGATGAAAAGAGCTCAAAGAAGACTCGTCTTTTGAGGAACGAGTGATAAACAGGGATAGCAGCAGATTCCAGGTACAGGTTGGAATTTTCCAATCACGGCAGTGTCACAAGGATGGCTAAGTGAAATCACTCTTCGCAGTTGTTCCTCAAAATGGGTAAACAATCATATGGAGGTGAACGATTGGCCAAATGAAATGGAGGTGGCGGGTGTAAACACGACCAAGGCTTTTATGGCTAATAAATTTACGATCACAATGGTTATTTACCGGAATAGGTTCATTTTTTAATGAGCTTGAACTCTGGAGGAAACTCTTGCTCAAAAGCTTATGTTTATTTTTTAACGAGCATGAACTATGACGCTAAAACTGCTCGGATCTCGCTTTTCTATTTTTTAACGAGCATAAATTCCGCGGTAAAACTGCTCGATATACCAGTCATAAGATAAGAATGTCTCCTGAAAGATCCCATTTTTTATAGAGCTTGCGCCTTACCAAAGCTATGCTCCCTCTCATCCTTTCTTTATGTAAGTTAGGAAACGATCAATGACCGCTCTTTGATTACACTCCAAAAGGTTTGCATGCCCCCGGGTATAAGGTACAATTTCAAGGCTGCCCCTACTTATCCTTCAAAACTTTCGTTTTGATGGGTGAGGCTTGCCTCTTTCAGGTTATCCAAAAAATGGTTTTATTTGCTGCCGCAAATGAAACTCTTTCTTCGGCGATGTCTATCATTAGGTTACTCAAAGATGGTTACTACTTGTTGCAGCAAAGGAATCCCTTTCTTTGGAGGCTGCCCCTACTTATCCTCTAAAACATTAGTTTTAATGGGTGAGGCTTGCCTTTTACCCAAAGATGGTTACCATTTGCTGCCGCAATAGAATCTCTTTCCTTGGTAGCCTACTTGTTTAGGCAAAGGTGAATGACTAGAAATCATCAAACACATAACTTTGACAAAAGAATCTTGTTCTAGAACAACCCCTTTTCCTTCCATGGAGGGGGTACGGACTAGTCATATTCTTTCGCGGAAATTCTACTTTATACCCAAGGTTTCCTCTGCCCGAAGCAGACCAGGATGCATGCCCCCTGGGTTCCAGTTCTATCTTTCTGAATCACTCGCATTCATCGGGAAGGAGGACTGGGGGTGGAGACATTTCTTGGGTGAATAGACCATTGAGGATTGGTATTTGACTATTTGCGATGCGTGATCCCGGAAATGAAAGTTGGTCTACGAGCTTGACCAGCCTTCCTTCGTGTGGAAAACACATTACTCTAAAGAGTGAGGAGACTATAGCTCCCATGCAATATATTTAGTCTCGTCCAAGGAGTAGGTTATAATCCAAGGGTCCTTGAACGACCATCACGTTCAAATTGACGGTCTTCCCTTTTAATGTAACAGGCACATTGGGGAGGATCCCTAATGGTCGACTGGTTCCTTTATCAAAGCCTGAGAGATTTCTTATCTCAGGCAAAAGCGCCGGAGAACCCAGTGCTTTCCAAGCAACAGAGGAAAGGATACTCACAGATGCCCCTTCATCAATGATAGTTCCAGCCATCACCATTCTATAAATTTGGACTATGATTCTGAATGGTATACTGGCTGGTAACCGGGGTCTGCCTAGTTGGTTCCAATCAAAGGACACAACCAGGTTGCTTGGTGGTGGGACCAAATATACGGCCGGATACGACCCTGACGATGTTCCTTCCTGCGATAAAGGAATGGGCGCATTGCCCTGATGCTCATCAGAATCTGTGTTGATGAAAAGAATCTGGATGGTGTCATCCTTATTCTCTTCCGTGAGGGTGTCATTTGAAGATGAATCTTCAGTGACGGTGTCATTTGAGAATGAAACCTCTGAAGGAGGAACCGGGTCAACTGCCGTATCGACCTTTAGACTTTCGTCTGGTCTGGATTCAGTAGTTTCATTTTCAATGACTGACGCTTCAGCTGACCACTTGAGCGGGCCAGATGTATTCTCAACCAACGAAGGACTTGGCACGAGTTTTTTGTATCCAGGAGGAAGTACTACCGGAGAAACCGGACGATCTTCCAAAACTCTCTTCGCTTCGTCTAAGAAGGGACAACGGTGGATGGCGTGACCGCCTTCACACAGTCTGCAGGGGGATTTTTCTCCCCCTCTTTGTCTTGAACCTTCACTTTCGCTGGTTGACGGTAAACAATCAACATGGTTATCAGAGGTTGATGCTCCCGAATTGTGCAGACGAGGGGACCAGTCCCTTAGTATCCGGGGAATACAGGGACAATCTCTATGGAAGTGGTCTCCTCTACATATGACACATGGTGATTCAGGCCCGGTCTGTGCTGTGTGTGGGTTTTTGTCAGATGTCTTTTGCTTGCCCCCAGTCGCCTTAGGCTCCTTCTTCTTCTTCTCTTTCTTCTTCTTTTCCTTCTTCTCCGTAGGAGCTTGCCTTTTGCCAGCTTTACCTTTTGAAGATGAAGGATTGGAGGAAGGGTTAGAGGAAGTAGAAGGCTGGTGGGAGGTTCTAGACTCATCTAACTGTTGACTCGACTGCTCAGGAACCATGGTGTTCTGAACTACACTAGTTGAGAATAGCCAAACAGGCAGGCCAATTGTCAGTCCTGGAAGCGACAATGTGGCCATGTGGGGCGCACCAACTTCTCCCCAAGAGGAGAAAGGACCAGGATTTCCATCATGTGGAGTTCCTTGATTGGGGCGTTCCATGTTCTCAACTCAAATATCAACGCGGGAATAGGAGGTGATTATGTTCCGTTTAAAATAAATTTTATAACGACGCTTAGACACAACTTGCTTTTTCACTTTTTAAGAGTCGAGAAAAAGCTAAAGATGACTCTAGTCTCCTTCGATGTTTTAACGAGCCCGAAGTGACAAATGCTCGGATGGACTTTTTCAGTTATAGAGTTTGAAAAAGCCCAAAAGAAACTGCTCTGGAGTTCTAGGTAGAGGGTGTGCCAAACCTTTCGCAAAACCACAGAATACGTTTTACGGTACGAGTGGTCGATCTTCGTGAATGCTGTGTTCACTGCATTGCGATCAGTAGGGCGGCCGACACGGTTTCCTATGGATAAAGGCTTTGATCCTATAGGGGTCTCCCAATATATACGCGACGGTACGTGGGAGCACAAGTCCGTATTGATACTTATCGCTTCACCGTGGAGGAATCACCCAACCACTCAACGCTAAGATATCACGTTTAACGACGCCGGAACACGTCTCTAGCTTAGACCTCTAGATGTTTGCGTTATGTTTCAATGCGTTGTTATGTAAATTCAATTTATTTTAAGGTTGATCTTGTTTAGCAGTTTGCCTTTATGGATCACCACGAGATGTATAGAAACACTCCTGAATGCAATCTAAGATGATAAGCAAGCTTTTCAATCTTTCAACTTTGAAAACCTTAACTACTGAGGGAGAAGGAAGATAACACCTTTTCACACAGATCATAGAGCACACACTAATGCACTTTTCTAAATCAACATGCAAACTGTCATAATGCACATGCACAATGCAAGTATTTCTTTTCTCTTTCTTAATGTTGATGAAATGCAAAAAGAAAGCTGTTGTATAACTTTGAATTCAATTTCAAGCGGAAGCAAACAAGTTTGTCCAAAATCGAAAGACACCTTACGATTCACTTGTTTCAACACTTATAAATATATAAATTCAAACCATATAACGAAAGCGACAAACTCAAGCAGCTATGAACAACAAATAAACTAACTCTTAAGATCAGAACGACACTTAATCACAGGTCTAGATCTAAGAGGTCAATGCAAGACTGGTTCACTTTCGTTATGGGAAACTGTAATTGACACAAGAAATACAAAAGAACAAATACAGTTTCTTTATACAACTGAGGCAGAATAATGACAAAGGAAGATGGTTTCAGATAGGCCCACTGACTGGTAACAAACAGCAAAAACAAGAGTGAAAACAAGGCAAGACACAGCAAGAAACCTCAGTAGCTCAAGCCAAGACTGGTCCAGCGCAGGTGTAACACTGCCTGTTTGACCTTCAGCGCAGGTAGCCCCTTCGGGAACTACGCTGAAATGCAGACTGCCTTTGTACAGCCTGCAATGAAGAACGAGACTTTCGTCCGTCTTGGTTTCTGGGTCACAGATTGCTCAAAAATTCACAGTTTTTGCTCAAATCAGAAGCTATTAGTCAAGGACACGCTAAGGGATGTAAAGGAGGATGAAAAGCTATCACTAAGAGCTTATTAGAGTCCTTGTGGATCAGCTCTTCAAATCATAAACTTGCCCAGAAACTGAGCTAGAGTAGCTGCCCTCTACTTTGTGTTTGATGGATTCAAACACAGTTCGATTCGGTACTCCCTTTGTTTATGAAATGAATAGCAAAAAACCACAAACAACCAACAAGATACGGTCCCCAGCGGAGTCGCCAATTTGTTGGGGGGAAAAGTATCTAATGCAGAATGCCTCTATCCCACTCTGAAGGTGATAGTACTCCAGCAACAACTGAATGCAAAGCTATTCAAAGTTTCTTCTCTACGAGATGAGAGAGGGAAGAAAAGGATGATCTACTAACCGTTATCTTGCGCTAATAGTCGATCCAGTCTTCACTCCTTGCCGCTTGCTCCTAGCTCCTTGCCCTTTCACCGGCCCAGCTACACACAGATCCTGTAAAAGCACAAGAAAAGGAAACTACAAGAAGCATACATCCATAATCGATTATAGGATTAGCATAAATCAAATATACAAGCATCCATTCATCATAAAGACACATGCATATAGAAGAACCTCAAATACTTTATTGATAATAGAAGTAAAGTTCTGAGAGAGTTACGACCACAATGGGCCCAATCCAGCAACACCTCCCAGCTGAAAGAAATCTCCTCTTCACCTCCTTCAAGCAAAACACCCAATAGTTCTATACACAAACCAACAGCACTTCCTTACTTGCACAAAATTCCAGCCTCTCTAGACCTCAAGAGAGAGCTCTATATATAGGAGATTTGGAGAAAGGATGAGTCAGCTTGAGGCTGGCATGAAGCTGACTAGTGTCCTCTCCCACTTTAGTTAATCTTCAGTTCTTGAGTCCACTTGGAGATTCTTGCTTCCACTTGGAGATCAAGACCCTCTAACTCATCACAAGGCGAATTTCTTGACCCAAGTGTCAGTTTGGAAGCTTCCTGGGCAATTGACACCTTGCAGAATGACTGTGCCACTTGGCCAATCTCGCCCAGCGCAGGTAGCCTTCATTAGTTTTGACCTTCAGCGCAGGTACAAGGAGGAGTAGTTGACATTCAGCGCAGATGCTCAGTGGAGCAGCTGACATGATCCAGAAATAGCCTGTTTTTGAGTGTTTTTGGGTGGAGAACTGATTCTCAGTGCTGTGGTTTGCAGACCTTGTTCCTCTAAGGGTAAGAACAACATGTTTAGGGACTTTGGATCCCTCAGATTATTGACATTTCATGCTCCATGCTGTTAGGCACAAAAATGTCTATAACAGGGGCACATGGTTAATAAAGTTTCCATAATGGCAGACACTTATTACTTAATTACTTCCCCAACGGGAAAAGATCCTACGAAAATTTGTTTGACAAGTGTATTATTGCCTACTTATTTCGGAAAAGACGCGGAGTATGGTAGATAAGACTCGTAAAATGTGTGACTACCCACTCCGACCACAAGTGGGCTATGGTGTCATGGACTTGTTTTCACCACCCAACTGACACGCACTATTTATTTCTGGGAAAAAGAAAAATAAATCAAAATGCAACTGACTAATTATTATTGACTCTAAACCTACTTGCGGGCTCGTTTCTAAGACCCTTTCAATTTGATGACATGACTTTGGACTTGTGGAAAGGTTTCAGGCATGCACCATTCACCCATCCTGGTAACATTATTCCATCTAGTTGCGCTAGCTTCACTGCACCAGACTCTTTGATCTCCGCAACTATGAATGGCCCCAACCAATGCATTTGTAGTTTGCCTGGGAATTTTTGAAATTTGTTGTCATATAATAGAACATGATCTCCCACCATGAAAGCTTTCTTCTTAATGTGCCTGTCATGCCAAGCCTTCTATCTCCATTGTTCGACTGATTGGTGGAATTTAGCTAAAAATCTTGATTCATCTAACTCCATTAGTTCTTCCAACCTCTCTTTTAAGGATGCATTGTCTGTCATTTTAGTGGCCTGAGAAATGAAGATGCTTGGTACATGAATTTTGTTGGTACTACCACTTCTCATCCGTATACCAATTGGAACGGTGTTTTCTTGTGTGATCGCTTTACCGTTGTTCTATAAGCCCACAATGTGGCTAGAACCCACTCATCCTAGCCATCTCAATTTGCTAAGACAATCTTTGTCAGACCCTTATTGAGTATCTTATTTAAGGCTTCGACCATTCCATTGGCTTGAGGATGGTAAGGGTTGTTCTTTTGATTTTGTATCAGAAAATTATTCAGGAGAGAGGCAACAATTTCATTTATGAAATGAAGCTGTTGATCGTTGGTTAGTCTCTTCAGACATCCAAACCTAGATATTATGTTTTTGAGGATGAATCTTGTTGTTGTATTAGTTATACAATCCTTTATTGGCGCTACCTCTACCCACCAAGTGAGGTACTCTGTAGTTGTTATAATGTATCTGGCATGGGAATGACATGTTGGCGACATAATTGGGCCAATAAAGTCTACTACCCATTTCTCAAAAAATTGTACTGTGTGTACCAGATGTAAAGGCAATTCATCCCGATGCGATGGATTTCCAACTCTCTGACAAACATCACATCCCTTTGCATACTCCTTAGCATCCTTGTGGAGGGTGGGCCACCACAACCTGGTTTGTAATATTTTCCTTGCGTTAACATTTCCCCTAACATGGCCCTTCACAACCCCAGCGTAACCCCAACGTGGAATTCCCACAACACGTATTTCCTTTTGTGTTGAAGGAGACAACGTCGCAGAACTTGATCAAATCCCAGCTCGTACAGATGTCCTACAATTAGTTGATATCTGTCACTCTTAGTATCAGGTTCCTTTTCTGTGTCATTGTGTCTCCCTCTGGGAAGTGTCTTGTTGCTAATAGAACATTAATCTCCTCCAGATAATCTAGTATGGCCTCTATTTGGAACAAGTCGGTGTTTGATAGTTGGTCATCTAGTGGTCCTTCATTCTCTCCTACTCCAATCTTGACAGGTGGTTTGGCCCCACATTTAACCTTCCTAGTTTGATAACAACTTCAAATGTGAACTCTTGGAACAATAACAACCATCTACAGATCCTTCCTTCTAAGACTGGCTTGTTTACCAGATATTTCAAAGCTGAATGGTCCATGAAGAACTTGAATGGCGCTCCCAGTAAATAGTGCCTGAACTTTTGTAAGGAGTAGACCATGACCAATGCTTCTCTTTCTATTGTGGTGTAGTTCTTCTTTGCGGTTGACAACTTCCTACTAGCAAAGTAAATTGGGTGGTCTAGGTTCCCTTCTCCAAGTTGCACCAGTACTGCTCCTAGTGCAATTCCTGATGTGTCAATGTGTACATGGAACTGTTTATTCTAGTCTAGATATACTAGGATGGGAGTGCTCACTAGTTTTTCCTTTAGTTTGTTCAACACTATTTGACAGGCCTCCATCCACCTGAAGGCTTCCATCTTCTTTAACAGTCTCTCCATGGGAGCAGTAATTGAGGCATAGTTGTAGATGAATCAACGATAATATCCTATGTGGCCCAATGATGATCATAGTTGCTTCACATTATTCGGTGGATCCATATTTACAATTGCCACAACTTTTGCGGGATCTACACAAATGCCATCCTTGCAAACAATATGACCCAACAATGTTCTGAATGGAACTGAAAAGATGCATTTCTTCAGGTTTAAAGAGATTTGCAACTGTCTGCACCACTCAAACATCACTTGAAGGAGGCTGGTATGTTTCTTTAGCAAGTTGTATACTATCCAATCATCCATGTATACTTCTAAGAATTGGTGGATGTAATCTTTGAAGGAAGCTATGACAATCGGGAGAAAACAACAGGTGCATTCTTCAGACTGAATGGCATGAAATTATATGCATAAGACCCCCATTCCATGGTGAATGTTTTTTATTCTTTTCTTCTTCCACTATGCGAACTTGATGATATCCTGAGAATCCATCGGTGAAAGAGTAGGCTCATTCCCCACAACGTTATCCAGGACCTCATCACTAAAGGGTATTGGAAATGGGTCATGTACACATGCATTGTTTAAGCTCCTGTAATCTACGCAGACCCTGATTTCATGGCATCCTTCTTATTTTGTATTACAATTGGGCTGATCCATTCTGCTTCATCTACTGGGAATATAAGTCTTGCTTCTAACATCTTATCAATCTCTTTCTTGACCTTCTCTTTTACCCTTGGGTTGAGTCTGTATGGTCTATTCTTTACTGGTCATGCATCTGGCTTCAACATAATCTTCATTTCCCCAATGTCCCCTTTTATTCCTTTTAATTCAACAATGGAGGCTAGGAATAAGTCTTCATACTCACGCAACAAATAAAAAATTTCCTTAGTTGTTTGCTCGTCCCAATAATCCACAAGGGGTGCCATATTAGGTTTATCTCTTGGGCCAATGTTTTCCTTCCACAAATTTATTGGGAGAAAATGGGGGGTTTCCTTTGAAGGCCCATCTTGAATATCTCACTCTCCTTCATTTTCTTGAAATGTCAGTTGTCTGAGTCCTTCAAAATCCTCCTCCTCTGTATCTGTGTTTACTTTTCCGCAAGACATGAATTCTGCATACCCTGCTTCATAGAAATATTGTGGGAATATCTCATCAATGCACCCTTCCCATAGTTGTCCTGGAGTAAATAGGATTCTTTTAATGGAATGCAGGGTTTCAGTCAAACATCAATCAATATCTCTGAACGATAAACTGATGTTGAACTATTTAGCCATAGCATCCCAGTATCTGGTTTGTCTTTGGAGTTCCTCTTGTATATACCATGCTTGGGGAATTGTACCTAAGGTATGTTTGAACATGTGTACCCAAAGTTCCTTTGGGATTCACTTATTTCTGCATCTCTCTGTATAGTTCTCTAGATCTTTCCTGGGATCAGAGTTCCCCCTATAGTTCACCATTTATTACAGGTGGTCTCCTTCTTTTCTAAATCTTTCCTTCATGGCCCACTTGATTTTCTCCCAGTCACCCACAGTGTTGTGATGTACTCCCCACCATCTTGCTAGGGTGGATTGTAGGTAAATGTCCAATAACAAGACCTTGTGGCTCTCCCTTATAGTTCTATCAATATTATTCAGAAAAATATCTACTGATTCTATGCCATGAAAGGTTGGATAATTACTTACCTCTATCCCAATCCAGTTTACTTGGCATATATTGGCACAACATCTGGTATCAACCTCGTATCCTCCCTGTTGCCAATCATCCCAAGCAGCTTCCAAGATGGCTTTTGAAATTTGTATACTTCTCCAACTGACTGATCCTCCTGCTGTGGGATTGATGTAGTCTTCTGTTTTTCCTGTAGTTAGCTTGTACAATTGATCTAGCATTCCAGGCTCATCTCGATCATCTACAAGTTCAGTGAACCTTGGTCCCTAATATGGATCTAGTGGTTGTATTAACCGCATCCCTTCTACTTCAAAAATCATAAACTCATTCTTTAGATCAATGATGGCATAATTCTCATATGCCCAGTCGATACCAAGGAGTGCTCGATAAGGGTCCTCGTCACCCATTGTATCTATTTCTTCAAATTTGGCATGAGCCTTTACTTCTGCTACATCTACTTCTACGTATTCTAGCCTTCCGATGGGTAAGATGCAATACTAGTTTGCCATTCGCAGTTGAATTGGTGAATACTTCAGTTGTGGCTTCCCCAACGCTTCCCATGTTTTTTTGGGAAAGATATTTACATCAGATCCCATATCTAGCATTGTATCTTTAATCTGAAACCTTGCGACTTGAGCATGAATACGGAATTCCCTATCGGTCATTTTCTTGTTCCTCCGGATCCTCCTCATATGTCTTTTAGGTATATTTGCTGATATTATTTCTCATCTCGCTTCTTTTTCCAACAATATTGCTTTTAAACTTCTGCGCAACTCCCTTAGCATCTGTTCATTATCAACAATTTGTAGGAATAGCCTAAACCATTCTTCAATTGGTCGAGAGCTTGTAGCTATGCCTAAGTCCTACCTCTTGTCCCTTTTAGCTTCTGTTAAGTTATCAAACAACTTGGCTGCTTCTTGATAGTATTGCTTCTGTTGAGTGGGATCGTATGACCACTTTGGGGATGCCACCCGAATAATTGAAGGCTAGTCTACCACATCTCGATCATCCCCTGTCTTCTTACCCCCTCTGGTAACTATGTTTATATTAGTTACTGGAAGAGTGTCAGTGGTCTGTGGTTCTGTGTTGATCAAATTAGTTCCCCATTGTCTAGTCCTTTCTTCCCATCTTGCAATCAACTTGGGGCAATCTTTTGTGGCATGTGCATTGACTCGGCACTGTGAGCACCAAGGCCTTCTTGGGAGTGGGAAGTCTCTAGCGACATGTCCCTCTTGATTGCAATTGTAGCACCTTATGGGTCCTCTACCCCTTGTTCTTCCTCCTCTCATACCTCCTCCCTGTCCTCCACAACCAATTTCATTAATTTTGAATGTTGACCTATCTAGCCGTTCTACTAGGGTGTTTAGTGCCTGACACTAATCGATGTGGTGAGTTTTTGATGCATATAACTCACAATAATTGTTGTTAGGTACATTGGAGTACTTCTACAATATTGGACATATTTGCGGAAAATTTCCATAGTTTCTACAAACTTCATAATAGTCTTGTGAATTTCGGCCTAAGAAGGCTCCTTGTGATCCTACCGCCGGAACGCCTGCTGTTGGCAAGGCTCCTAATGATCTTGCAAGGCCCGCTGAATTATTTGTGCCTCTTAGTCTTGGGCATTCAGTCACTACATGGCCTTATATCAAGCAGTGAGTGCACCATACATTGGGTCTCACCGGTCGAACCGACTGTAGATCTTTTAGTTTCTCTATTAGATCGACGATCTGATTTTGGAGGCCCATGATCGATGGATCTTGAGATCCCATTCCTCCCTGATACTCATGTGGGTATCCTGCCATGGCCTCTATGTGTGTTTCTTGCTCTAGGGCATCTTGGAGGGTTTCGATATTTTGTTGCGTCAGTGGTTTCCTAGTAAGGGGCAGGAGTGCTTTAATGAACCAATCTCACAGGTGATTAGGATCTATTGTATAGATTAACTTGTTGACTGCATCTTTGAACCTATGAATTAATTCCCAAGAAATCTCTCCTTCCTTCTTCTTGATCTCCCATAGTTCTGACAATCCTTGTTGATCTGTTTGCGGTACTTTGAACTCTTGAACGAAGCTCTTCTTGATGTAATCCACAGAGGGATTATGATTCAGCTCTACCCATTTTATACACCACATTAGATCTCTCTCCCTTAGCGTAGTCTAGAACTCAATCAACCTCACATTGTCCAGTGTTTGGAAATCTCTCCATATAGCTTCACATAGGTACCAAAGTTGTTCCACATCTTCGTTCCATCTAGCAGAGAACTCCAGGTATCTAGTAAAGGAGCCTGCCATGTTGATTTGAATATGTGCTAGGAGAGCAAATCCTTGGTCTTCGGGTTGTTGAGATCCTTGCGATCCCAGGTTACTAATACTGTTAGGCCCACTACTATTAGATGTATTAAATATTGTCTTATATCTATCATGCACACTGTGTACTCGTATCACTTTAAGCAACTTAGCAACAATTTTATCAGGGTTATTGTAAAGCACCAAGGGAAGTTCGGGGTGAACACTACCTGAAATTTTGGGATTCTGTTGTTGAACTTCATTTTACGTATCATCTTCTACGAACAATCTCCTCATCACATTGCACATCTCATCTTCCATATCTTCCTCGTAAACGTTGTGATTTCTTCCTTTCGGTATCTTCCTTGCAACCTGGGAGGGAGGGTTCATGCCATTCTCCTAGTTCCCATCTGTCATGTCGACATCCCTCTCTTGCTCTAGGTCCTTTTCCATCTTATTTCCCTTTTTCAGACTCTCTGACACGTTGGTGGGGTCCTATACGTCTCTCCTTCAACGCTTGTACTTCTCTTTCCTGCTATCAGCGCTCTCCTTTGCGCCCTGATATCTATAGCTCTTCGTGATCCTTCTATATTCATTCCTTCCGCATCATCTAAGTTCCCCAAAAAGTAGTATTTTTGCCTTAGATCCTCCCCCTAGTATTGGGGTTTTATTCTACCATACTTACTCTATGTAAAGGTATCGACCCTTCCTCCACCATCACCATCTTAATCTAAAAGGGTACCTCTTTCACTAGTTTCCCTCTCAACCTCGATCTGAACTCCACATCTGCTTTCGAGAAAGACTGGTATCTCTCTATTGTGAACTCAACAACATACCCCTCTATGGTAGTCTATATGCAAAAATCTATTGCCCTCGTCAGGTCACTATCCAAGAGTTGGAGCATTGTGAGGTCTGCGGGGACCTAGTCACAACGTGCTGGTGTAGGTCCTTCTAGTCAGTTCTTCACTTTCAGTATCCTTAGCCAGTTGTACAATTCCTCCAGAAATTTACACCAGAAGATCTCATACTGATCACTCGTAGCCTCTGAGTACAAGATTTCTTTGTTCACCTTAGTAGTAGATTGGCTTCGAAGGGTAGCCTATTCTGACATGAATTGATCCACCCGATTATCCCACCAATCCTGTATCTTCTTCTTCTTAAATATCCTTGACACCATATTCCAAACCGATTCTTATGATTTTAGGTGCCAGCAACAGAACCATTTGTTGGCACAAAAATGTCATCACGGAAAAGATCATGGGTTCAGGCACAAGGGGCCAACAAGGATCCGATGTAGTCTAGGCAAACACTAGCATTTTCACCTTACCCAAGGGTCAAGGAGTCTCATCTAAGGCGTGTCGTGACGAGAACTAAAAAGGGTTAGAGGGATATCAAGGGTGATCCAGACATTAACTTACCAGTATCCTAAAGAGATCATTTATCACAACATTATGATGTTATAGTTACCATATTCATCCATTAAAATCCCATTAACTAAAATTTTGAGTAGGTCTATAAACTATAACAATACAATTGATCATAATGCCATGAAAACAATTTCATTCATTATTTCATATCAATTTAAAGGAAGATTAATTACAACGTACATTAGGCATAAAGCCCTTAATAGATACATGAAATATGATAGCCACAAGATGCCTTAGAACTTTGGTCGAATCTAGCTCTGGCCATTCCGCAACTGCTCAGGTCCTCAAGACCCTATTATTCTACACTTCTGACCCCTTCTAGATACCAATCCCCTCTGTGTGTTGTCTTTTACTTTTCTCTTCTGTTGTTCCCATTAACAGTTTTGTTCGTTTGTATTTTCCCTCGGCTGCTTTTTTCTCTCCTCCTTGTCCACTCAGTTGTTCCTATTTCTCTTGAAACCTTGCCGCAACTAGCCATCTACTTTATGCTCTTGCTTCCCTCTAGCTGCCTACTTTATGCTCTTGCTTCCCTCCCTGACTATCATCTCCGCAACTTGACCGTTGCTCCCGCCACCTATTCTCCACCTTGATTTTCTCAAAACTTTAAAATTCAAAACGAAGTCCCCAACACAAAGTACACTGAGAAATCTTCCACATCATAGGAATTTTCAATAGCTCAAACACTAAAATGTTAGCTTTGACTCTTTTGAGATCTTCAATTAGATCATACTCCAAATCTGGGAAAACACAATTTTTGGAGGTTCTACCTTTTTTTTTCACATTTTTACCTTTATAGTGGTAGATGGACCAAAATCACCAGCAATTGTTTTACGAGTGTCGTAGAGATGTTGGTTCATGAAGATAGTTTCATGGTCTTCTTCAAATTGATCATATGCCAGATCATCGAAGTGACCCATAGTAAGAGGTTGAAGATCTTCATCATCATTGACAACAATTTCTTCCTTGCCCTCATCTATTTCATTAGTCTTTTCATTAGAGGAAGAGTCAACTCGTGATATTAGTGCTTGTATAATATTCTCAAGTCCTTTAGCACTTAACCCTTCAACAAGAGGGGTAGATTTAGGTGGAAATTTTTTCTTGAAGGGTATGAAATTACCTCTGTTTCATGGTCCTTCCCATGTGTTCTTCTTCAGGTCAGTAATCTCAGTTTATAACTTATTTAGGACCTTCTGAATACTATCAAGATCTAGAGCTCCCTATTTCTTCTTAAATGAGGGTGGTTTGGAGGATGACACATATTGCTTCCTAGAGGATGAAGCCTAATCACCATGGGCTTTAGGATTAGCCTTGAGGCTAAGAATATATTTTTCAATAACAATGGCCTCTTCAAATACTACTTGAAGGGTTTATTTTTGGGCTCTTTTCACCCACCTGTAAATATAAATAGATAAGGATTGCACATAATAGGTGATCATGAGGTTTTCAGCAAGCATGGACTCAACGTGATTTTTTTTTTTTAAATTAAGGAATATCACATTTAAATCTTTAATTCTTTCCTTTCATTCCATTTTCATGTTAGAAAATTCCATGACTAGAACTTCAAGTGTTTTATCATCCCCAAACTTTTCTAAAAATGAAATTTCAAATTGACTTCATGATATAATGCTTTGGGGTTATTGGTAAAACTACCACGTCGAGGCCTTTCACTCAAAGGTATATGGGAACAGTCTACAAACATCATCATGCCATACACTCTTTTGTCTAATAGCTAGCAGGAATATTTTTATGTGATCATCTACAGGCTGTTTGGAGTCAAGGTCAAATTTGGGAAAAAATTTTGAGGATTTATAGGTAAAGGGTGTTGTACACTTGACACAACCACTGTGTCTTGGTCAAGCCATGGAGTAGAAAGGTTGTTGCCCTAGTTATTGCCTTAATTTTTTCCTTGGTTTTTGCCATACAAGGCAAACCTTGTGAATTAGTTGGTTCTGTTGATGAGGAACTTTCTTCACCAGAGGAATCCTCAACGGAAGAAGATGAAGAGGAATTAGGTGGTGAGGGTGGCAAACTAGTTCCTCCTAGGAGAGTAGGTTGTGATTGTGTGGATTCACTATCAAGAATTCCAGCTATGGTTGATTAGGGTCAATTTAACTAATCAAGATGTCATATAACCTGTCATTAATGGTTTGAAAATTTTCTAGCTAGTGATCAAGCACAATGGGATCATCTAGATGTAAGTGAATTAGTGTCAGGATATGTTGGGAATTTTGTTGCTAAATGTATCTATTTCTTGCTAATCTTTCTTAAGCCCTATACAATACTTCGCAAGAATTTTGGAGTAAATTTACAATATGAGAATTATCTGATGAAGGTGCATGAGTAATAGGTTCACTAGTGTCTTGAGGCTAAGAGGGCAATGTGAGAAGTTGTAGAAGTTTCACGAACAGAGTGATTATGAGTAACTATCAGAGAATGAGTGGTAGGATATTTCTTGTGGCTCCCTCTATCCATTTAAAGCTTCAGAGGCCCTCCCCCTAATGCCATTTGTTGATGCACCAATATGAACACTCATCAATAGGAGGAAACAACCCAGACCAAGGTTCTTTAATAACCCAAGTTGTTTGGTATAGTTGTTCCTGACAGGTTTTATGGCTCAATTAGCCTGATATTCCTCCTCTTTCGAGAAACCAATCATTAGATTTCAATCTAGGTATCATATCATATATATTTACAACTAGTTAGGGGGAGTTAATAAATTATATACAAATATACACTAAATGGGAATCACTAGAAGGATGACCCTAATTGGCATGAGATAAATTATAAAACATTAAAAGAACAAATTATATTTTACACAGAAATAATGATTATAAAATACAATTGAATTTAATGTAACATAAATGAAAAGATAACAACCAAGAACACACTATACTTGTTATTACTTTAAGAAAAATGAAACAACTCTCAACTTGCTTTAAAAGTTTTTATATCAAAAATAAGAAATGAAATACAAAAATATTATTTATTAATTTGTCATGGCCAAATAAATATATTAAATTATATGACTAATTTTGTTTCCTGAATAACTGAGATTAATCATTCATTTAGCATAAAGTAGAGACATCCCTTTATAATAAACTAAATACGATAAATAAATCCAGAGAAAAAAATAGTCTAATTAATTATGTTTGCATTAATGTATAAATTTCAAGACATCTTGAAACAAAGTCAAGCAAACCTTTGAAATCCTAAAGGAACATTGAACTTATTGAAACAAAACCGTAAATTACATTAAACTCATTCAATGTAGACTCACAACATATAATTGCAAAATATCATTGTCGCCAAAAATTAACTTCTTCTATCTATGCCACCCGTATACAGTATTTGGGTTCCCCCCATTTTTTAAAGCCTATCATGTATTTATACTCGGAAGGGTCCCAATACAAAATAATTACAAATGAAAATAGAGATTTATGTTCCTATAATCTCGGTATTAAGATCCATTTAACATATATGAACACATTGGTAATAACAAGAATGATTTTAAACATAAACAAATATGATAACTCGAAGTGCCATACTAAGTAGGCAAGGATAGCTGAAAAGACCAAACAAGAAACTGATGTTTAGCTGTGTAGTTGCAAGCAATACCTGTAGGATAAGAGATACATATAATTAACATATAATATTCTAATTTAAATAATGGATACATAATTAGAGCTTTTGTAGTTATTATTAACAAAGTTAATAAAAAAATAGATAATAATTCATAACTTTCAAAGGCACAAAATAGAGAAACATTGAGTTTGAACAACATTCATTTTGACGTAGTAAATACTTGCAAATCTAAAGTGATTATCACATTGACATCGAAGGATTTGATAACAACTTTATTTTCATCCACTTACAATTTGTAAATTTGTTTTTCATGTTGCTCTGTGAGGTATTTATTCTATGACCTTTGTTATGCATTATGTTCCTATACATGATAAATTTTTTCTTTCGGGTAAGGGACTACAACCATATATTTTTCTTGTTAATACCACATATGGAAACACTTAAGAGAGTATTTATGTTTTCTATATTCAATATCAACATTGTTATCAGATTTATTGAAAACAAATTTGTTTCACAACCCTCAATAGGTTCAACTTGTGGATTATCATGTTTTGGTGAAGACCCTTAAAGAACCTCTTTATGAATGGTTGGAGATAACTTCTTCTTATACCCATTTCTTTTATATCTAGAAATAATTCTAGCAAGTTATTTAATTTTAACCTAAGTTGATGAAATTGCATTTTCTCACATTCGACTATGTCATTTGCAAGTTCAGAATGGTTAACTTGGATAAAGTCATTTGACTGGGTCTCAAGATTTTCTACAAGTTTTGGATCATGGTTTTGCTCGGAAAATCCCACTCTCATCCTTTTGGCCACGCTTCGAGTAATTTAGGCAAGATATGGATTGAAAAATTCTTCTTTCAAATAATAAGGTGTGTGCTATAAAGATAGAGAGCTAGGGTTTTCTGGTCGAGGTGGATAGGAAATATTTTATGAGACATATTTCTAAAAACCTTGTTCATTTTTCTCATCTAGTGGCAATATCTTCTCGTGATCATTGTCTAAGGGTTTGAAAAAATTATTTCGACATAGAAAATTATCCCATGAATCCCCCAACTAGTTTAATCTAAATTCGACCAATATGTAGATTAGATTGTAACGAAATAACTTGTGTTAGGGGTTCTTAAAACCCCTTAAAAAATTTGGACATTTTCGTGCTTTTGTGCAGAAAAAATGGAAGATTCAATTTATAACTTGAGAACACCATAAGAAATGTAAAATGCTATTGGCCTTTACATGTTATATGCTATATAACAATCAAAGCTAGATAATGCCACTTGGGTTTTAATAAGTTCATAGGAGTACCTTTTATATTGTATGCAATTTTCTTTGAGAAAAAGAATTTGTCCCACAACACATCCTTAACTGGGGAATTATTTGACCACCGCTCACCTTCCGCATCAAACTTTGTAGCCTCCTAGATGAAAGCCTCATTCACCATAATCTCCATATCTCCAAATCATGTGACTTTGCTATTATAAGCCTGTGCAAACGCTTTCGCCACTTTGACATTGTGTGCCCCGAATGACTATATAAACTCCTGCCAACCCACTTGCTTTAATAGGGTTAATTATTCTTCATATGCCTCAACGATTTCACCTCTAATAGGTTCGACTCTTACAACCAAAGCAATGGAAAATATGGCCAAATTATTTGTAGGGAGATGGTGATGGGCCTCTAAATTAGACATAAATTAAGGCCCATGCCTCTAATTTAAAACATAAATTAAGGCCTATGACCATCCTTCAGCACATTAAACCTCTCTTTTTACATTAGATAATTTATTTTTAACTTTAATATATTCATTAGTATGAATAATTGAATATTTGTGCCTAATATTATTTATTTTTTTTGGAATATTATGAGAATATTGGGCATATTATGAAGAGTTGGAGGAGGAGATAATTTAGGACTTGTTCCCTACTATCATAGGATCAATCACAAATAATAATTCAACAAGATATTATAGAATTATGGCACAAATTATGGAACTCCAATGATTGAGAAAATCTAGGAATGTGTTCCACTATCAAGGGAGCAGATCCACTAATGAAGGGATTTCGGTGGGGAAAGCTTCCTCCATTCATGGGGAACGATTCTTAATCATTTTGTATAAGTACCAAATCGAATTTTCCTCTAGGGAATGATTGAGAAAATCTAAGAATGTGTTCCCTGCCATTTAATGCAAATTCCTAGTATTGGGGACTAGATCCACTAATCAACGGATTTTGGTGGGGAAAGCTTCCTCCATTCATGGGGAATGATTCCTAATAATTTTGTATAAGTACCAAGTTGAATTTTCCTCTAAGGGGAGATTTTCATTAGTGTTCTTGTGGAGAGAACTCGTATTTTTGCAACTCCATTGTATTTTCTTGCAGGGATGTAATTCTATTGATGAAAATAATGAAGATTAGTGTCATGTTCAGCTTCTAAATCTTCTTCTCCTCCATAGGTCTTTGATTTTCCTTGGTCTTGGCCATCCCAGGAGCCTTAGAGCCCTTTTGTATCATTTTCTTTCCTTTTTTTCATTGCTTATTCACGTGCATCTCTAGTTTTTATTTCTTTCTATTTCTGCATTTAGTATTAATGATTTCTTGTTGTAGGATTGAGTTAGTGTTTGATGTAAGTTATTTTGTAGGATTACAAGCATTATTTCATCCTTGGAAAATCTTTGGAAGTTCATAATAATCATTGAGTTTCTTGAATTAGTCTTCTCAATCCCAAATCTAGATTGTTGGACCTCCCTTTTAGCAAAGAACAATAAATTTTTGCTATTTTTAGAGCATTCTAACGAGCTTCAATAGAATTTATTCCACTTGAATCGATCACAAAAACATTATAGTTCATAACAAAATTACCCCATTGCATTTTCACTTGATTTGGTTAGGAATTTTTTAGATTTACTAGCTCACTAGTTCTCAAATTTCTAGATTTTTGACTTGTAATGTTTTTGTATTTTTTTGCATTGGTTAATAGAGGTCTTTTTGAGTGATTCCACTTGGAATGGGGACCTAAGACATCCTAGTTAATACCAAAACTTGTCCCATCAAATTTTGATTTGATTTGGTTGGTCATTCAATGAATTATAGTAAATCTGTACATCTAGTAGGAAATCAGGGGATCCTGTAGGAAATCACTATAGCATCCTGTAGGAAAGCCTGTTTTGAGGCCGAATTGAGGAAAAAGCCTCTAGGAAGCTAGCAAAGGGTCCCTACTTGTCTCCCAAACCTTCTGACCATTCATCATCATCTCCAAGCCACCTGCCACATCACCAAAAGAGATTAGCTTTCACACTCTCACATGAAAAAAGAAAAAAAGAAAAACAAATTTATTTTATTCATTTACATGCACAACAGTAGAAGGTTTGATGGTTTGAATTTGCATTCTTAGGACAATAGGATTGCATACATGTTAACTTAGCATTCTTTTGAAGCAAAGCCTCTTAGCAGTTAGTTAGAAAATGGTGTGTTTTAGCATTTGATTTCATTCTCTTTCCTTGTACTTTCTTTCTTGCAATAGGTTAAGGTTCCATTTCAAACATTTCATTTTCTGAAATTAGTTTAGGATTTGACTTCAGTACATGCACTCCATTACATCATGACAGCAAAGGAAGGACACATTGTATGCTGCACATATAGTGCCGACACCTCTTAAGTTTGTACGAACCCCGGGTTGATAATTAAAGTCGGTAGCCTTGGGAGTTGCAACATTCTTGTTGTAATACCGAGGCTTATCACTTTTTGGCATTGTTGTCGGGGAGGTGTCAAAGTATGCATTGTTTTCTTCCCTAGTTGATTCATTTCTTTTTAATTTTTGCGAAAAAAAATAAAAAAATTCTTTAGGCATATTTAATTTCAAAGGTAGAAAATTGCATTGCATAATAATTTTCATTTAATCATAAAAACAAAAATAAAAAATCTCCAACACCAACCCACCTCCCCATTTGATCACATGGTGCAGTAAGAGCCACATCACCATTCACTTTTGCAGGTAGAAGAAGAAGATGAAAAAGAATGTAGAAGAAATGGATGGAGATGATGACAATGAGGAAGATCCTCTTGGATTTCCCATTCAAGATACTGATATCAATGTGCACATGAAGAACATCCCTCCATCTTTTCTTCCAAAATTTCATGGTCTAAGGTCAGAGGATCTGGAAACCTTTCTCTTTGAATTTGAAATTTTTTGTAGATCTTATGGTTACTTATTAAAAACTAAAAGATTGAGATTGTTTCCGGCAACATTGAAAGATAGGGCTCTTAAATGGTTCATGAGTTTAGGGACTAATCCAATAAGATCATGGAATGATATGCAAAAGATATTTATAGAAAAATATAAAAATCATGATATTAAAGAAGAAATATTTAGAATGAAACAAAGAGAAGATGAGAGCCTTGAGGATCTAATAGAGAGGTTCATGCGCGATATATATCAATTATCATTTGAGGAAATTTGTGAAACATGCAAACACATATCAAGAGGAAAGTAGGAGTAGGTAAATCAACATCAAGATCGATAAGTCAAGCTAAACTTGGAAATTTGTTTGATGATTTTTAAAACATAAATTCTTAGCAATCTAACCGAACAAGTAGAAATGTTAAGAATACAAAATGAGCAAAAAAAAGATGTTTGTGTTGTCCATGCAGAATCACATGATGTTAAATGTTGCTCCTCATTACCAAGGTTGAAGGAAGTTCACCAAGAGGACAATGGAACAAGTTGATTGCCAATGCAGCTATGTTATGTAGCTCCAAGAGGATCATGGAAGCCTATTCAGCCTGATATGATGCAAGAGCCTAATTCACAATTTCAAGCTTATGCACATCCACTTCAAAGTAATTGGGACACATCCTCTCCTTGGAAAAATTGGTCATCTCAACCCCAAAACCAATCTTGGCAACAAGGTTGGTAAGGAACTTATGGGAGCCATCCACAATATCCTCCATACCCAACTCCATGTTATCCTTACCATTCACCTCCACCACATCCATCTCAAATATCCACTCCCACTCAACTACCTGTACCACCATTTCCAAACCCACACATTGAAGTAGCTCAACCCACTTAAAATACAGATTTAAAACACTTCCAAACATCTCCTCTTGAGCTCAATGGTATTCACCATAGCTCAGGAATATTATTACAAAAAAGTGATTCTCTTGATGCCATTGAGGGACAACATGTAGAGAAAGAAGATTTGAAAGAGAATATCAAAGAATCATGGGCTGCACTTGATGAAGAGTAGACAATAAAATTAGAGATTGAGAAAGATCCCTCATGGTTATCATCAAGTCCTCCATGTGTTTAAGAAAACAATTAGCAAAAAGAGGAATATTTGAAGGTCATAGAAGAAGAAGACATCCAAGATGATCGAAATCAGCAAGTGGACCAGAGGCATCACAACTATATTGAAATATGGTTCCAGATAGTCACTAAGTTGCAGCATCACTCTCTTCCTCAACTATGCTTGATCCTTTCAAAGTCAAATCATTTGGGCTCCGAAATCCAGGTACATGTCAAATCATACATTCCAAGCCTCAACATCATTTTGTTTGTCATCTTGATGTGCACATGGCTCATACTTGAAAGTGATTTTGTTTTTCAAGTAGGGTAGGGCAGAAGGAATATATATATATATATATATATATATATATATATATATATAAACAATAAAAATCTAAGGTGAAAACCTCCTTTGAGACGCCTAGGTAGACCTACTAGTTGAAAACCTCATTGAGGCGGCTAGTAGGCCTAGAAGGAAAAAAATAAAAAAATAAAAGAATCCTTGCTCTATGCATGCATGCACTCTCCAACATCTGCAAACAACAAAAATAAGTTGGTACCAAAAGAAAAATTGGTTAAGCATAGTCAAAAGAAGTCAAATTTTGACTTTCTCCTACTCTTCTCAAATGCTCCAACAAGGCCAAGGCCATGCCAATCCATCGCCCTCATCTATTTCTGCCATCCACCCATCATTCTCAAGCTTCTACCATTTAGTTTGCTTGTTGTCCTAAAAAACTACAGGATGCTTTGTTTTACTACATGATATAAAAATACATAGTGCATAAATTTGTTTTTTCCATAACTTGAAAACCATGCATCCATTTTCCAAGCTATTTCAGGGGGAGATGCATATGGATGATGGTAACATGTTCAATCAATTTCAACAAATTCTAGTGCATGGTTTCCAAGAAATTGGCCTCCATCATCTTCAACTAGTTTTGCATTTTATCAATATCTGTGCATCCATTTAAAAAGTTGTTTCATGGGGAGATGCATATGGATGGTGGTAACATGCCCAAGAAATTTCAACAAATTCCAGTGTATGGTTTCCAAGAAATCGGCCTCCATAAACTTTAGACATTTTTAGTTTTTCTCAAGATCCGTGCATCCATTGACCAAAATTTTTCTATAGGGAGGTGCATAATGATGATGGCAACATGTTAAAACAGTTTCAGCTCAATCCAGTCTACCGTTTGGGAGATATGGACAAAAGAAGTTGTTGTCTTGTAAACCTACAAGATATAGAACAACACCTATAGGATTGGTAGTGAGCAGTTTTAAAGGAGATCCAAAGGTCAAAGAAGCTCCTACAGAGCTTAGTAGCAGCGTCACCATCCAACACCTGCACAGCAGCAGCATGCATGTCTCTCCAACAACCATCAGGTAGGTACAGGTATGCAATATTCTTGACCTCTTCTCTTGAGCATATTATAGTTAGAAATTTGTTGTCAATGCATGAGAGATGAGGTTTTATAAGATAAGGATTGGTCAGCAGTTGGTGGGCTCCAGTATTGTAGCAATAATGCTACAACTCCTGGAGCTTCCTATCTCTAATTTTATCAACCCGGTAGTTCGTACAAACTTGGAAGCGACGGTGCTGTATGCACAAGTACTAGCTCTTGTCGCAGCTGTCACTTGGTCAGCTGGCACAAGTCCGCTAGGGCTCAAGCCAACTTCTATATGCTCTCAGAAGAAGCTTTTTAACTGATGGACGAAAGCTAACTCAAAGGAAGTTAATCTACTTGCGAAAAGAAACTGAAAGCCAAAAGGAAACACAAACCCTAGCAAACCCTAGCAAACCCTAATTCCACCAGCTAGTCCTACTGATGCAAAGGAAAGAATGCAAACAACGAAAAGAGATGCCATTACTTCTAGGAAGGTAAAATGCATGTGTCCAAGTTATCACTATCTGAAGAAAACATCTTTTTGTATTTTTGATTAAGTTGTTGAAATTATCATGCATGTGCTTCTAACTAGTTTTCCACTGTGCAGGGATGGATCAAGGGATGAAATGCTTTGGGAAAGGTTGGGATGGTATAGAGAGGGTCTAAGGGATCCCCAGTATTCTTTCTGAGAGTTTCACAAAGTTTGGATGACATGCAACCGTGTTCATGAACTTCTACAGGAAGTCTGCAGGGGCTTCTACAGGAAGTTTCTACAGGATGTTCTGTAATTCTTCTACAGGATGTTTACGAATTGGGTTTTTGAGGATGGATGGTTGATGGAAGATGCATGGATGGTTATGGAGGTAGGATGGGGGTCTGAAGTGACCTAGGAACTGATGGATGGAGTGGTGAGATGATGTGGAAGGCTGACTTGCATCAACGAAGGTTTAGGCAATGGAAAAGCAAGAAGGTAGGGTTACGTGGCAAAAGAGCAGATGGGAGATGAAGAAACAGACTTGGTGATGGAGGAGCTGACCTGAACGAGGCTCAGATGAACGAGGAGGTGATGAAGGTGATAGAGATGCCCTGCATAATGCTTATTCAAACAAATCAATGAATTCTTGCAAGCAAACCAAGTCCTAGCTAACTCAATCCAACTGTTAATGTATGAGTAAACAACAGCCTTGTTTGAAAAGAAAACCATATACATCACATGAGCAAGAACATGCCAAAAGATCTAAATGCATACAAACTCCTACCAATTGACTCTAAGCATAAAAAGCTACGTTACCCATCAAAACCAACTACAATAACAAAGCAAGATCTAAAGAGCAGATTTGATTTCAAGAACGCAGCAAACACATAAATATAAACAAGGGAGGTACTGGGCGCTTGAGATGGGCCCAACCCCAAGAACTACAGCCTCCCAAGAGAGATTTAGAGCTGGTGCAAAGCTGGATCCATCTTTATTAATCAAGAAATGAAAAGTACATCAAAGCTGTCCACAAGGAGAACTTGAACATGAGCTGAAAGCAAAGCTAATCTATTGCATAAAAATCGAACTACAAACTAGCTAACTAATGGCTAAAACGAAATGACTATCTGGCTACAAAATGACTAACCACTAGCTAACCAAAATGAGGCCCCAAGCCTTCTTATTTATACAATTTGAGGACCCAACAGTCCTCCTAAAAGTTAGGGACTTGGCTGCCCAAGACTTGGAGTTAACAGCAGTCCAACTTGACTTGCTTGGCTGCCCTTGAGCTGATTGATTCGGTGGCCCTTGAACTCCGAGCTGATGGTGGAGAATTCGAGGTAAGGGCCCATAGATGAGGGGGACACCTTCCTACAAATCCTCTAGCTTGTTCTCCCACGAATTTGGCTGCCAAGTGCTCATTAAGACCTTCAAATTTGTCTCCAAGTTGACCAACAAGGCTACACAAAGCACCCATTAGACTTGTTGGCATAATGACTAACCAAATTCACTCTATTAACATAAAAATAATAAAAAACATGCAATAAACAAATGAGAATGGTGGATTAAGTCAAATTAGGAGGTTGAATGAGCCCAAATAATTGTACATTTTTGGGGCTCATCATCACCCCCCTACTGAAAGTGTTGCTCATCCTCTGAGCAACCAAATCTCTCCCCTTGTCTTTGATGGCCCTGATGGCCTCCTTGTCATGCCAAGCTTCTGAAGTGATGTCCTCTTCTCTATCATGAAACCATGCTTCTTTGCTTCTTCCCACTACTTGCTCCTTTTCCTAAAGAATTCTCAGCTTGGGTATGATTGTGCAAGTATATTCAATCTGATGGTGGAAATGGTGGTGAAAGGAGATGAAACCAGTGGAGGATGGAAGAAAAGAGTGGTTGCATGCCTCCTCAACAGACTTCAAGCTTCAAATCCCTCTCCATAACTGATTATGGCCTGCCAAAAGGCTTCTACAGGATGTTTTTGGTAAAATACAGAACTTCCTATAGAAAGTCCTGTAGCTTCCTGTAGAAGGTTGAACCGTGACTAAATTGTGCCCGAACCTTGAAAGAAATGAGTGTTCATGGAGGGGATGGATGTGCTTAGGGTGGCCAACACAGGTGCTGCCTCCTTAGCTAAAATCTCGGCCGATTTCTCCTTTTGCTGCCCTCTTTTCAAACTTCCTGTAGAAACAGTCATGTAGTGGCTTTTTCTGTCTTCCTGTAGAAACAGTCTCTGTCCATCAACTGCAAGGTTCACAGTAACAATCCTTCCATCAATGGTTTTGTTTGGTTCCTTACGGGCTTGCTTAGTAGCCTCCACAGTCTTGGAAGTCACAAATGCAAATCCCCTGTTGGTGAAAAATACCTGCAATATTAACCAAGACAAATACAGCCAAACAATCTAGGCTTCGGAAAAACATGCATAAATCTTCTAAGAACAGAGGCATTTTAAACTGCCCATCATAAAGAAATATGATGTATATTAGATTTGTAACCTAGATTCGTTGGTATTCTCATGATATGCAGCTGGACCTTCTACCTCTTTACTCATTTCCATTTGACTCGGAAGCTTCCAACTTCACACAAGAGTTTCTAGTCAAGCTACTTGGTGAATATCTTGACCGATCTTTGCACATAATTTCAAGGTCTGAGCCTTCACTCACATATGATTGATCAATTTCTTGATCAGATCCACTTTCAGGGCCCTGCAACTTCCTTCCGCTGCTAGAAGGGCTGATATGTTTTGGAAATAGCTGGAGATCACTATTGTAGACTGCTCCCTAACTAGCTGTGTATATCTCCCTTGAAAATCAGCGTTCATCCAACTGTTTGTGCATATTCTTTATGGCTGTCAAGTGCATATGTATAACTAACGTAAATGGGAGACAAACTCCCACCCAAATCTTCAACTACAACCTATGATTTGACACGTCTGCAACCAAATGCCAATGCAGCCGATCAAATTTGTGTATAGCAGCCAGCGTAGAGGTTGATCTGCTGTGCATGTTTCTCTTGAAGATTATCATGCCATATTTTTACTGCCAGGTGTGAGTTTGAGTGGAGATAAGGGGGAGTTTAACTCCCATCAATCTGTTGTCGTAAACTGCCACCAAACCAAAGTTTTGATTGCTGTGATAAATCCTCATTTAAATGACCACTGCGTATTGTCTCTTGCTGGTCTGCGTGGACTGCTGTAGGAGTGAGGTGGCAAAGACGTGCTGGCCCATGTAATTGTGCATGAACTGCAGTTGTTAACTGTGTTCCATGCCTGTGATTTCATCCACCCGTTGCACTGGAGTTTAAACAACCAACACTGTCCGTTTTTCCTTCACGTGCATGGCTGAGCGCACGTGTCTCATTCACCCACCAAGTGCTGTTGAACTAGATGTGGGTGGCTAGTTAGCTGGCCACCGATTTTTTTAATCCTAACCATCTCATTCATTCATGCAATGTTCAGACTAGATTCATGCAAACAGAGGAATCGGTTTTGTCACGTACCTGAAAGTCAGTTGGCTGCTGTGAAGCTTTGCTGCATGCATGTGTTGATGTGGTTGCATGGTGGCTTGATTGATGATTCATGGCTGTTTTTTTTCTGTGCAGGTGTCTTCTGGACGGATCCAAGCTCCAGACAATCGTTTCCACGTTCAACTCTGCCCATTCAAGCTGCTGCCATTGACTTTTCTCAGGACCAGAACTTCTTTTTGCCATTTCTCCCAAACGGTAGATCGGTTTGATCTGAAACTCGGTGAGCATGTTACTACCATAATTATGCATCTCCCATAGCAAATTTGTGATCAATGGATGCAAGGATTTCGAGAAAAATGGAAAATGGCTGAAGAATTCAGAGCTCGATTTCTCGGAAACCGTGCCTCGGAATCGGCTGAAACTGCTTGGGTAGGTTACTATCACCCATGTGCATCTCCCCATGAAACAGGTTTTGAAACGGATGCACGGATATGGAGAAAAGGAAAAAATGGCTGATGGTGATGGAGGCTGATTCCTTGGAAACCGTGCACCAGAATTGCATGAAACTGCTCAGGCATGTTTTCATCAACCTTGTACAATACCCCATAAAACAGTTTGTCAAATGGATGCATGGTTTTCAAGTTATGGCAAAAACAAATTCTGCTCTATGTGTTTTTGCTTCAAGGCACTTTGCATTTTGGTTGCATGGTATGACAAAATGAATTTTGGCTGTGATGCAGGTGTGGAGATGATGGAGGATGAGTTGGAAGACTGCATGAGGGCTTCTGAACCCTTGAGGAAGCTAGCATGTTCGCCAAACCACTTTTTGAAATGCATGCCTAGTTTCCCACAATTTCTACAGGAAGTTCCTGTAGAAGCACAATGAGAAGCACAAGGAGGTGAAAAAATGATGGATGAAGGCAAGGGATGGACACACAAGTGCTTGCAGGCCTAACCAATAGACTCCCACCATCAGATTCACTTTTGAAATTGGATTTGGCTCGTCCAAAGGTTCTACAGGATGTTTCCTGTAGAAATACAGAGCTTCCTGTAGAAGACACAGTTTTGAGGAAAGAAGCATAATGACATGAAAAAAATGATGGAAAAGGGGTGAGGAATGGAAACATGGATGTGGGTAGGCCTCATGGACATATTCCAAGCCTTCAGGTCCTCCTCGGAGATCAATTTGGCTTTTTTGTAAGCTTCCTGTAGAAGATACGAAACTTCCTGTAGAAGGCACGAAAACTCCTTAGTCTTTGATTTGAGTGCTCCTCCTGTCATGAAACGTCCTTCTTGCAACCTGCAATGTCATTGCTGCAACCTGAAATTATTCAATGGAGATTAGCTTCATTTTTCTTTTTCTTTTTTCTCTTTTTTTTTTTGAAAAACAACTAGGGTGCCTCATGGAGGTTTTCACCCTAATTGCCTGCCTTGGGCGCTTCCAAGGGAGGTTTTCACCCAAAGATCTTATTCTCTTTTCCCTCTTTTTTTTACAACCCATTGACCGCCTCATGGAGGTTTTGAATCAATGAGCCAATCTAAGGCGCCTCCGAGGAGGTTTTCACCTTAGATTTCTATTTTCCTCTTTTTTCATTTTTTTCTTTTCCTTTTTTTTCTCTTTTTTTTTTTTCTTTTTTTTTTTCTACCCTACCCTACTTGAAAAAACAAAATCATTTTCAAGTATAAGAATACTTCCAATGGAGCCATGTGCGCATCGAGATTAGAGACAAGATGATGTGAAGGCTCGAAATGCATGCTTGGACAAGTATCCAGATCTCAGAGACCAAATGATCTGGCTTTGAAGGGATCAAACGAAGTTGAGGAAGAAAGTACTGCTGCAACTTAGTGACCTTCTGAAACCATATCTCAATATAGCTTTGATATCCTTGGTTCTTTTGCTGATCTGGATCATTCTTCATGTCACCTTCTATCATGACCTTCTGATCTTCCTCTTTTTGTTGATCTTTCTCTTGAATACATGGAAGATTTGATGGTAACCATGAAGGAACTCTCTCGATCTCTGATTCTGATCTCTTCTCTTCATTAAGTGCAACCCATGGTTCTTTGATCTCCTCTTTTGAATCTTCTTTTGCTGGATGTGATCCTTCAATGCTTTCAAGACGATCTCTCTTTTGCAATGCTTTTCCTGAGCTATGGTGAAGATCATTGAGCTCAAAAGAAGTCATTTGCACATGTTGTGCCTCTTTGCAATTGGGTTGAGCCGCTCCATTGTATGGTTTTGGAAATGGAGGTACGGGTAGCTGAGTGGGGGTGTGAAATTGAGATGGAGATGGATGGCATTGTGGTTGGGTAGGCATTTGGGGTTGCCTTGGTGGAGGAGGAGGCGATGGTTGTGGATGAGCAGGTGGTGGAGGAAAATGAGCGGGATGAGAGTTGTACTGGGGCCTCCACTCCTGATAAGGTGCATTCCACTGAGGCTGGGGCTGAGCATAAGAGTGAAATGAATGAGCAACTGGTTGGGCATAATATGGATCTCTGAAGGAACAAGGAGGATATGACCAAGGAGGAGGTGTAGACCAGGAAGGATGAGCAGGGGGATCCCAAGAAGGCATGAAAGTGGCTTGATAAGGGTCATAATAGGTCTCGGGTATCCCTTGCAGTTCCTGCTGGTAAGATCTAGGTCCATGTGGCCTCCTTTGGTTCATATAATAGAGTGATTCAGTGACTCCCTTGGCTCTTTGATATGCAGCTTTAATTTTGGGCAAGGAAGGGCACTGATCTGTAGGATGGTATTCTTCACAGATGAAACACACTTCTAGGGAGTGCATTGGACATTCGTTCCTAGGATGCTTTCTAGTGCACCTAGGACAAAAAATGACCAAAGCCCTCTTGGCTTCTTCTTGCTTATTTTGGATCCGCAAGGTATCCAGTTGCATGGCAAGAAACTGCCTCATATCACTGTTGAAATCCTCGATCTGATTTTCAAATTCATCTTTGGACAAGATGCTGCTCCCAACATTTCTGCTTGTAGCCATTTTCTCCAGAGGAATGTTTTCTTCTTCTTCTCCCCTAGAGGTTCTTCAAATATGTCTTGATGTCCACCCAGGGGTTCTTCAATCACAGCCATCGAAGAAGAGAGAAGGCTGTGTGAAGTAGTGGGGGTGTTTTGCAATCATTTTTCTAACTTATCTCTACTCCTACAAGGCATGAAATGAAATTTTTTTGCTTGATTTTTGCTTTTTTCTACTTCTACTTGCAAAACTGAAATAAATTGAACTGCAACTAACTATCTTGCTAAAATGAACATGCGGAATTGAAATGAAAGCAGGAAAGGACTAATCTATTTTGCTCAAATGAAATTGCAGGAATGAAATGCTAGTCTACGCTTGCGGAATTGAAGTGCTAATCTACTCTTGCAGAAATGAAATTGCGGAATTGAAATGCTAATCTACGCTTGCAGAAATGAAATTGTGGAATTGAAATGCTAATCTATGAAAGCAAGAAATGCTAATCTACTTTTGCATAAATGAAATTGCATAATGGAAATGAAATAAACTACGTAGCAGAAGGTTGTAGTAGAAAATAGAAGAATAGCAACAATCACCAATACTCTGCCGCTTCCCCGGCAACGGCGCCAAAAAGATGGTGGGCTCCAGTATTGTAGCAATAATGCTACAACTCCTGGAGCTTCCTATCTCTAATTTTATCAACCCGGTAGTTCGTACAAACTTGGAAGCGACGGTGCTGTATGCACAAGTACTAGCTCTTGTCACAGCTGTCACTTGGTCAGCTGGCACAAGTCCGCTAGGGCTCAAGCCAACTTCTATATGCTCTCAGAAGAAGCTTTTTAACTGATGGACGAAAGCTAACTCAAAGGAAGTTAATCTACTTGCGAAAAGAAACTGAAAGCCAAAAGGAAACACAAACCCTAGCAAACCCTAGCAAACCCTAATTCCACCAGCTAGTCCTACTGATGCAAAGGAAAGAATGCAAACAACGAAAAGAGATGCCATTACTTCTAGGAAGGTAAAATTCATGTGTCCAAGTTATCACTATCTGAAGAAAACATCTTTTTGTATTTTTGATTAAGTTGTTGAAATTATCATGCATGTGCTTCTAACTAGTTTTCCACTGTGCAGGGATGGATCAAGGGATGAAATGCTTTGGGAAAGGTTGGGATGGTATAGAGAGGGTCTAAGGGATCCCCAGTATTCTTTCTGAGAGTTTCACAAAGTTTGGATGACATGCAACCGTGTTCATGAACTTCTACAGGAAGTCTGCAGGGGCTTCTACAGGAAGTTTCTACAGGATGTTCTGTAATTCTTCTACAGGATGTTTACGAATTGGGTTTTTGAGGATGGATGGTTGATGGAAGATGCATGGATGGTTATGGAGGTAGGATGGGGGTCTGAAGTGACCTAGGAACTAATGGATGGAGTGGTGAGATGATGTGGAAGGCTGACTTGCATCAACGAAGGTTTAGGCAATGGAAAAGCAAGAAGGTAGGGTTACGTGGCAAAAGAGCAGATGGGAGATGAAGAAACAGACTTGGTGATGGAGGAGCTGACCTGAACGAGGAGGTGATGAAGGTGATAGAGATGCCCTGCACAATGCTTATTCAAACAAATCAATGAATTCTTGCAAGCAAACCAAGTCCTAGCTAACTCAATCCAACTGTTAATGTATGAGTAAACAACAGCCTTGTTTGAAAAGAAAACCATATACATCACATGAGCAAGAACATGCCAAAAGATCTAAATGCATACAAACTCCTACCAATCGACTCTAAGCATAAAAAGCTACGTTACCCATCAAAACCAACTACAATAACAAAGCAAGATCTAAAGAGCAGATTTGATTTCAAGAACGCAGCAAACACATAAATATAAACAAGGGAGGTACTGGGCGCTTGAGATGGGCCCAACCCCAAGAACTACAGCCTCCCAAGAGAGATTTAGAGCTGGTGCAAAGCTGGATCCATCTTTATTAATCAAGAAATGAAAAGTACATCAAAGCTGTCCACAAGGAGAACTTGAACATGAGCTGAAAGCAAAGCTAATCTATTGCATAAAAATCGAACTACAAACTAGCTAACTAATGGCTAAAACGAAATGACTATCTGGCTACAAAATGACTAACCACTAGCTAACCAAAATGAGGCCCCAAGCCTTCTTATTTATACAATTTGAGGACCCAATAGTCCTCCTAAAAGTTAGGGACTTGGCTGCCCAAGACTTGGAGTTAACAGCAGTCCAACTTGACTTGCTTGGCTGCCCTTGAGCTGATTGATTCGGTGGCCCTTGAACTCCGAGCTGATGGTGGAGAATTCGAGGTAAGGGCCCATAAATGAGGGGGACACCTTCCTACAAATCCTCTAGCTTGTTCTCCCACGAATTTGGCTGCCAAGTGCTCATTAAGACCTTCAAATTTGTCTCCAAGTTGACCAACAAGGCTACACAAAGCACCCATTAGACTTGTTGGCATAATGACTAACCAAATTCACTCTATTAACATAAAAATAATCAAAAACATGCAATAAACAAATGAAAATGGTGGATTAAGTCAAATTAGGAGGTTGAATGAGCCCAAATAATTGTACATTTTTGGGGCTCATCAGCAGTCTCAGCCACCTTCAGCTAGTTAATTGCAACTCACTCCTCCACTCATGCAATGTTGAAAAGTCAAATTATGAAGCGTGATGATTTCAAGGAACAAGGACAACAGTTAAAATAAGAAATTGTTGCAAAGGCCAAGGTCACCATAGTAGTCTAAGCCCTCCATCCACTTAATATTCACTATCTATTCATCATTCATCCATCCCATTTCATTCTTGACAAAAAAAAAAACAAAGAGAGCACCCTCTCCATTTTCATGAAATTTCCATTTGCAAGTCAGTAATAAGGATGGTCAAAGAGCAAAGGAGGATCACAACGAGACCCTTGTCACTCACAATTTTATTTTACCACTCATTACAATTCATTCCTCCATCATTTCTGTCATTTTTTCCACTCCTTTACTTTAGTTTACCAAGGGACTGTGTTTTCTATAGGATCCCCTAAAAACCTACAAGATCAGTGACCCAAAAATACTACAGGAGGCAGTCCTAAGGAAAATAAATGACTTTCTATGCCAATAAAATGCACCCCCTTCATCATTCCATCACCATAACTTGTCCACAATCATCACCCCTACATTCACCCTTAAAAACAAAATTAGTTTCAAAAAAAAAAAAATTTGTCTTCGAAAATAAGGTAAACAAGGAGGAATAGAGAGCATCACCTGAGTATTCCTTGTTATCCACACTCCTAGTATTTTTCTCCATCCATGTCACCATCTCATAAAAGTGTATGATTAAGAGTTCTGAGGGAGAAGCAACTACAAGACATCCTGTAGGAAATCTTGTAGCAGCCTATCCCATAGAATACAAATCATAACAGCAACAAGTCTCCAACATGATGATCCAAGAGCAAAAGGAGCTCCAAAGCAGTAGCAACACCACCATCTTCAACCACAAGTACTTGCACAAACAAAGGAGTCATCAGAAAACAACAAGAAAGGGAAGAAGACTCTCATACAGTTAGAAGACCCTGAAAGAGGAGGAATGACTACTACAGGAAGGTAGAATGTTGCTACAAGAAGGAAGAAATGAACAAATTATGCTAAACCCCAAGATGGAAAAGCTTTTTCAGAGAAATCCAAGGCGATTAGGCAGTCACCTAGGCCACAAAAGAGAAGAAGAAGGCAACAAAAAGAAATAAGGCATTCACCATCAAAATAGAACTCAAACTGCAGTGATGAAAAGAGGTGTTCCAAGAGGTCTCCAATCTCTTTCTAGCTTTTGTCCAGGGCCTAAAAATGGGAGAAATGCATGGGAGTCAAGTTGAGGACCTACCCTAACCTTAGTCTATCATTTATGCTCAAAACTGGTTTCCTGTAGTTTTAATGGAGTTTCCTGTAGTTTTGACATGAATTACTATACGATGTCCTGATTCTCATCTAAATGCATGTTGAAGGTGTTATAGGTGTCTAAATGGTGGAACAAGGTAGTAGATGGTTGATAAGGGTGTGGAAGACCTTGCCAAACTAAAAAATATTCAAGAATTCATCTTGAATAAGGGCAATGAAGAAAGCTAATGGTCTCAAGAAACAATGATTTTTCTTTAAACAAATATGTTTTTGGGCTTGTCCTTGCAGAGCTTACAGCCAAGATTCTTAATGAACAAGAGAGAGGCCACTAGGGCTATGGATGAGTCACAATGAGGTCACTAAGTTGCTCAGAGGATGAGCAACACTTTCAGCAGGGGGGTATGATGGGCCTCTAAATTAGACATAAATTAATGCCCATGCCTCTAATTTAAAACATAAATTAAGGCCTATGACCATCCTTCAGCACATTAAATCTCTTTTTTTTTCATTAGATAATCTATTTTTAACTTTAATATATTCATTAGGAAGGTTTATGAATAATTGAATATTTGTGCCTAATATTATTTATTTTTTGTGGAATATTATGAGAATATTGGGCAGATTATGAAGAGTTGGAAGAGGAGATAATTTAGGGACTTGTTCCCTACTACTGGAGGATCAATAATAAATAATAAGTCAACAAGATATTATGGAATTATGGCACAAACTGTGGAGCTCCAATGATTGAGAAAATCTAGGATTGTGTTCCACTAATCAAGGGAGCAGATCCACTAATGAAGGGATTTCGGTGGGGAAAGGTTCCTCCATTCATGGGGAAAGATTATTAATCATTTTTTATAAGTACCAAGTCGAATTTTCCTCTAGGGAATGATTGAGAAAATCTAGGAATGTGTTCCTTGCCATTTAATGCAAATTCATAGTTTTGGGGACTAAATCCACTAATCAAGGGATTTGGGCGGGGAAAGCTTCCTCCATTCATGGATAATGATTCATAATCATTTTGTATAAGTACCAAGTCTAATTTTCCTCTAGGGGGAGATTTTCATTAGTTTTCTTGTGGAGAGAACTCGTATTTTTGTAGCTCCATTGTATTTTCTTGCAGGGATGTAATTCTATTGATGAAAATAATGAAGATTGGTGTCATGTTCAGCTTCTAAATCTTGTTCTCCTCCATAGGTCTCTGAGTTTCCTTGGGCTTGGCCATCCCAGGAACCTCAGAGCCCTTTCATATAATTTTCCTTCCTTCTTTTCATTGCTTATTCATGTGCATCTCTAGTTTTTATTTCTTTTTATTTCTGCATTTAGTATTAATGATTTCTTGTTGTAGGATTGAGTTAAATGGTTGATGTAAGTTCTTTTGTAGGATCACAAGCATTATTTCATCCTTGGAAAAGCTTTGGAAGTTCATAATAATCATTGAGTTGCTTGGATTAGTCTTCTCATTCCCAAATCTAGATTGTTGGACCTCCTTTTTAGCAAAGAACAGTGAAATTCTACTATTTTTTAGAGCATTCTAACGAGATTCAATAGAATTTATTCCACTTGCATTAGATCAAAAAAAAATTCTAGTTCATAAAAAAAATTACCCCATTGCATTTTCACTTGATTTGGTTAGACATTTTTTAGATTTACTAGCTCACTAGTTCTCGAATTTCTAGATTTTCGACTATTTTTATATTTTTTTTGCCTGGGTTAATAGAGGTCTTTTTTAGCCATTCCACTTGTAATGGGGACCTAAGACATCCTAGTTAATAAAAAGATTTGTCCCATCCAATTTTGCGTTGAATTGCTTCATCATTCGATGAATTATAGTAAATATGTACATCCGGTAGGAAATCAAGGGATCCTATAGGAAATCACTGTAGCATCCTATAGGAAAGTCTGTTTTGAGGCTGAATTGAGGAAAAATCCTTTAGGAAGCTAGCAAAGGGTCTCTCCTTATCTCCCAAACCTTCTAATGATTCACCATCATCTCCAAGCCACCTACTACATCACCAAAAGAGATTAGCTTTCACAGTCTCACATGAAGAAAGACAAAAAGAAAAACAAATTTATTTTATTCATTTACATGCACAACAATAGAAGGTTTGATGGTTTGAATCTGCATGTTTAGGATAGTAGGATTGCCTACATGGTAACTTAGCATTCTTTTGAAGCAAAGCCTCTTCTCAGTTAGTTAGAAAATGGTGTTTTTAGCATTTGATTTCATTCTCTTTCCTTGTACTTTTTTCTTGCAATAGGTTAGGGTTCTATTTCGAACATTTCAGTTTATACAATTAGTTTAGGATTTGACTTTAGTACACGCACTCCATTACATCATGACAACGAAGGAAGCACACATTGTATGTTGCACATATAGTGTCGATACCTCTTAAGTTTGTATGAACCCTGGGTTGATAATTAAAGTCGGTAGCCTTGAGAGTTGCAACATTCTTGTTGCAATACCAAGGCTTATCAGATGGCATAAAGTTGAACTAACATTTCAACAAAAAAGCAATAAAGAAATTGGTTAGGGTTTTGCAGAGTGAAAATTGGTGGAACAACATACCAAGAAGGTCCACGAAATAGTTAGGTTATCAAATAAAAAGTAAATAATAATATAAAAAGTCCTGGGAGGGTTTTAGATATGATGCATTTCAAAATGATAGAATGAAATGGGTACTAACAGTACAAGGTGGTAATAAAAACATTTCATAATCATAATGAAACAAATCAACCCTAAGGAAATTTCACCATAACCCTACTCCACATGTAGGGTGTGTAATACACCACATAACCGTTCACCATTTCCATATAATCATTGTCATCACCACATAACCAACATATCAATCAATTAATTAACTACCAACCTTACCACATATATAACGATATGGGTTCTCATAATTGGATTCATCAACATAGTGACTGGTACGATAATCAACATTTAAATACAACAAGAACTATCAATGAATCACCAATATGCACATGTTTACATAGTATAAATTCTATTCATAATTGAAAAGGAGTTAGGACCATACAACTATAAATTTCACCCCCCAAACTTTCTGTTTTATATAATAGTTTCAATACATTCACCAAATGACCAATCCCTAATAAAGTTTATGGAAATAAAATAATGATATCATTATAACATAAAAGTGATAAAAACACAAGTGTTTTTATCCTTTTATGAGAAAAAGTCAATCACTAATTTATGGTGAAAACAACATTAGGAATTGAAATGAACCAAAAAAGTACCAAAAATAATCAATATGAATACAACCATGGAGATAATACAAGAAAACCTATTTCAAAGTCTATTCAAAGCTCAAATCAAAAGTCACTAAGAAATAAAGGCTTTATGTGGCATAACACTCTACAAGGAATTCAAATATCGATGTCCAAAATCAATAAGATGATCAAATACTCAAAAAATTAATAGTAATTAGGGGGGCCATTTCATTCAAAAGAAGAAATGAAAGGGGAGTTGTTGGGCAACTGAAACACCTCCAACTTGAGTTCGACAACTTTGCTCTACATTGGGGAATATTAGATACTACAAAAGGTTTATGTGTAGGTATGTGTTGATTACTACACAACTAGATAATTTCTGAAGAAGGATGCAAGGTTCAGTGGATCAAAGATTTCCATCGAATTATAGATACATTAAAGGAGAAGTTTGTGCCTTTGTCGATCCTAGTGATCCTTGGCTAGCGCAAAGAGTTTCTTGTTCATGTGGATGTGTTTTCAATTTCATGGGATAAGTATTGTCACAACTAGTAGAGGTTGAGATGGACCACCCAATAACTTTTTCCAATAGGAAGTTATTTTCAACAAAATAAAATTACACCATAATGGAGTGCGAAGGATTGGAAATGGTGTATGATTTGCAAAAATTTAGATAATATTTGTTGGGATCCCACTTCAAGTTGTACACTAAACATTCTCCACTATGCTACCTCATCAACAAGCCAATTTTGGGGGGGAGAATATGCAGGTGGTTGTTGTTGTTCCATGGATATGATTATGAGGTGATAGTGAAGCTTGGTAGTCTAAATGTAGGGTCGAACCGCTTGTCCAGAATACTTTCTGGAAAAGATGCATTGAACATGAACAATATTTTATAAGATGCACATTTATTCAGTGTCAATATGGTAGACAATCACTTTGCATAGGTTTTTCACTTCCTTAGCATGGGAACAACACCATAGGATTATATAGTTGCATAAAATAAATAACTGGTAGGTAAGGTTGTGGATTACCAATTGATTGCAGGTTTTCTATACAATTTGGGCATGGATGGTATACTCCGTTGTTGCATCTTGGAACATGAAAGACCAACCATTTTGAAGGAGTCTCATAAAGGAGTTTTTGAAGGCCACTATGTAAGGAAAGTGAACATATACAAGTTTTTGTGCATAATACTTTGGTGGTTGATAGTTCATTGTTGCATGAGGGAGTTCTGTCACAATTGTGATGTTCGTCTAAGAGTAGGAAAACTATCGCATCGGAATGAAATTCCACTCCATACATAGATAACACGACATCCATTTGAAAAATTGGTAGTGGATGTCATTAGCCCGATTAATCCACTAACAAAGGAAGTGGAGAATTTTATATTATAAATGTGATAGATTATCTAACCCAATGGGTTAAGGAAACACTCATTAAGGATTGCAGTGCATAGACACATCATTGCTTTTATGTGAGAATGTTGTCACCCACTTTAGATGTCCCAAATTTTTCATGAGTGACGAGAGGACTTATTTTCTAAATCATAACATTGAATCATTGACAAAGTTGTTTCAAGTGCACCATCAAAAAAACAAACCGTACCATCCATAGGTGAATGGCACAGTTGACACCTTCAATAATATTCTAGAGAACACATTGACAAAGGTATGTAATGTGAATATGAATGATTAGGACTTGAGAATTATTGCACTACTCTAGGCCTATTGGATGACATCAAAGAAACTTATAAGCCAAACACCATTTCAATTGGTATATGGGTTGGAGGTAGTGATGCCCATGGAATTGATAGTCCCTAGTCTTTACATTATCATCACAACAAAGTTGACAGATTCCAACATGGTAGAAAAAAAAGAATGGAAGAGTTACTATAATTGGAAGAAGATAGATTCATGTTGGCATTATGATTCTGATATGGCTCTATGTTACAGATGTTGTACTTGATGGAAACACCCTCAAGTGGCAATGCTCTGATCAGGCTCTCAAAATGTTGAAAATTAAGAAGTACGCAGGAGAACAGTTCAGAATATGCGTACACGCAGGTACACCGTGAAGGGACCGCGGCTAGACACGCAGGTCACCCGTTCAGAAGGTGCGTACCCCCAGTTTCACTTACTTCAAGGCAGAGAAGCACGTTCACGTGGGGTTTCCTATGTTTGGCCCGTGGTATTTAGCCTGACGCTCTTGATTCTATGGTTTTGGCCCGTGGTATTGTTTTATATTATTATTATTATTGAGCCCCATGTTTTTGGGCCCCTTGTATTGGTTATCTATGGTATTGATCCATGATTTTAGGAGGAGCTTGCCTATATAAAGCAAAGGAGATCACTTGGCTAAGTATCTTTTGCAATTGAATATCTTAAGATCTGAAATATTGGGTTATTGTCTTAAAAGCTTGATCTATATGTAAGTAAAGTTGAAAGCGAATCTGTGAAGGGTGATCTCTCAAGCGCATGATCAGATCTGGGCATCTGACTAACTATGCCACACTGGTGGACTGCCAATTCGGCCCTAATCAAAAGTACGCAGGTGATTAACGGTACAGGTGCGTGGGTACGCAGAGCAGAAACAGGAGATCTGCGTGGGTACGCAGAGCAGAAGAAGGGGTACTGCATGGGTACGCAGAGCAGAAGAAGGAGAACTGCGTGGGTATGCAGTGCGACAAAGGTTCAGGTGCGTACGCACAACAAGAGTACGCGGCGCAATAGCAACTTTGAGTGCGTGGCTTCAGTAACAGTACGCGGCGCGATAGTGTCTCTGGGTGCGTACCTACAGTAACAGTACGCAGCGCGATAGTGTCTCTGGGTGCGTACCTACAGTAACGGTATGCAGCGCGATTCAAGAAGCAGTGCGTGGGTACGCGGTGTAGCAGAAGGCTCTCTGCGGGTATACGCAGGGAAGCAGAAGGTGAAGTGTGTAGCGACACAGGCTAGAGAAAGAAAAACTGCGTATCTGTCTTAAGATCTTCTGTTTACTGAATTTTTCTATTGATAAGGTGTTTTGGGTTAGTTCTGTTACTGTTGATCTGGTTACTGTAGTTGACTGTGTAATTTACATGTACTTGATGATCATTTGATGCTTATGGATCCAGTTTGAAAATTTATGAAAAGTGGTCCTTGTAAGAAAAGAACTAGGGGGTTGTAGCTCCCTTCCAGGAAAGACTGGAAAACGAGAGAGAGTTGTAGCTCTCTGCAGGTTGCAGCCTGTGTACTGGTAAAGGACTGCACCAGTACAAATCATTGTAAAAGGAGTTTCTAATTTGAAAGAAGATAGAGACATATTGCAGTAGGTGGTTTTCACCCACATTGGGTTTCCACCTTACATCTGGTGTTCTTTGGTGTGACTATCTGTTTTTCTTGTTCATGATCATTATTTTATGGTACTGATATGCAAAAATAATTCAAAGTATAAATAAGGAAGATTTATTAAAAGAACTTGATAATACTGATTCACCCCCCCTCTCAGTATTATTTCCAACAATTGGTATCAGAGCAGGTCCTTCGGAGAAGCTTGATCGCTTGAAGGAAGATCATTCATCATGAGCAACTACGAGAGGGAAGCATCAATCAGGCCACCAATTTTTGATGGGACAAACTTCAATTATTGGAAGGTAAGAGTTACTGCCTATCTTCAATCTCTTGGTACAGAAGTTTGGGATATCATAGATACAGGCTACAGTTTTCCTTCAGATACTCCTACAGATGCGGCCGAAAAGAAGAAATATGAAACAAATGATAAAGCAGTCAATACTTTGCTGGGATGCTTATCTCAAACAGAATTCGTAAAGGTTATGCAATATAAATCCGCAAAAGAAATATGGGACAAGATTGTCTTGAGCTACGAAGGAGATGAACAGGTAAAGGGTGCTAAACTTCAAACTCTCAGGCTTCAGTATGAGAATCTCAGGATGTATAATGATGAAAGTGTGGCTAACTATTTTCTTCAGGTAGATGAGATTGTTAATTGCATGAAAAAATTGGGTGAAGAAATAAAAGAGGCTATTGTGGTTGAAAAAGTTCTAAGATCATTGTCCCCCAAGTTTGAATCTAAAGTGTCTGCAATAGAAGAAAAGGAAAATCTACGAATTCTTACTATGTCTCAGCTTCACGGAATTCTAACTGCTTATGAAATGAGAAAGGGAGGTCCTTCAGACAGAAGAGAAGCTGCTTTCAAGGCTTCAGGCAAAGGAGATTATTATGAAGCAAGTCACGTGCCAGAAGAAGAAGAAGAAGAATCAAATTTTGTCAGAAATCTTCAAAGGGGTTCTGGAAGGTTCAGAGGTAAGTTACCTTTTAAATGCTTTGCTTGTGGAAGAGTAGGTCATTATGCTGCAAAATGTCCTTATAAGGATAAAGGAAAGGAACCTGCTAGATGGAACAAGAAACAGAGTGCAAATAAGAAAAGCTACTACACTCATGAAGATAGTGATGGTCTATCAAATAGTGATGAAGATGAACGAGGTAATGACTATAAATTGTTAATGGCATTTGAAGATGATGATTATATGGATGCTATAGATGTGGATAGCCTTTATGAAGAAATTACTAGACTCAAGAGATGTATAGAAGAAAAGAATATGATCATTGATACTCTACAATTTCAAATTGATGAAAAAGAAAAACACCTTGAAAAATTAGAAGGTGAAATTGTTGGTCTTAGAAAAGAGATTGAGAAAACAAAAGCTATTAATCTTAAGTTTGTCAAAGGATCTGAAACTTTGGATGAGATTATCAATGTACAGCGTTCTCCACTAAACAAGATAGGTCTGGGCTATAACGCAGAAACTTCTCAATCATCCACCTCAAAAAGTTATCTTGATGCAGCAAGAAGAAATGAGCAAAAGCACAATGGAGACCATCAGGTAAAGCAGGGACGAATTGCAAACAGAGACTATCAGGGGCAATCCGTCTTAAGGGTGAACAAAAGCTACAACTAGCCACAGGTAAAATATTCTCAATTTGGTTCAAGAATGGATGACAATAGAAATTACAATCATTTGGCCGGTAGATTTGATAACCGCAGAAGTTTCTTCAATGGACAATGCTTTTCTTGCCATAACTTTGGTCACAAAGCAGCTCAATGTGTTGCATATAAAACGATCATGACTAGAGAAGCTCAAAAACAAAGAAGTATGACCGGGATTACAAAAAGGACCTATAACAACTTTTCGGTTCTTGAAAATGAAGTTGAATGTTCTATTTGCAATAACTTTGGTCATGAAGATTCTGAATGCAGGAGCAAGTTTCAGCAGACAAAGGAACAAGCCTCAAGCACCAAAACATGGAGAATAAAGGAACCACAACCAGAAAGATGTGGGATAGCATTTTATGCAGAGGGACAGGAAAATCTATGGTACATTGACAACGGATGTTCGAAGCATATGACAGGTGATAAAGAAAAACTTGAATCATATTCTGCTCTAGAGAAAGGAAAGAAAGTTTCTTTTGGAAATGATACTCCTGCAACTATAAAAGGAAAAGGCACTGCTCAGTTAAAAGAAAAGGTCAAAACTGGAAATGTTTTGTATGTGGATGGATTGAAACATAATCTTCTGAGTGTTAGCCAGATGTGTGATCAAAGAATTGAGGTAATATTCAGATCAAATGGATGTCTTGTTCATGATCTTGATACAGGTAAAACAATTATCAAAGGTAAAAGAACTCCAAATAATCTATACATATTTGAAGAAGGACAACAACAATGCTATCTGAGAAAGGATGATGAACACTGGTTATGGCATCGGAGGTTGGGGCATCTAAGCTTTTCACAAATAAGGAAAGCATGCAGATATCAGGCAGTTCGCGATCTTCCAGATATCAAAATTCCAGACAACACCATATGCAAATCATGTCAGTTTGGAAAGCAAACCAGAACTAACTTTCCAGAGAAGGAAGGATCATCTAGCATGCCTCTTAAGCTAGTACATACAGATACATGTGGTCCATTCAGGAAAAGGACACCTCGAGGAGAAGAATACTTGATATTATTCATTGACGACTTCTCCAAGTTTGTCTGGTTAGGACTTATGAAGCACAAAGATGAAGCATTCGAAAAATTCAAATCCTTCAAAGCCTTGGTTGAAAATGAATCAGGACACAAAATTAAGTGTCTCAGATCCGACAGAGGTGGGGAGTTTACCTCAAATGAATTTTTCGATTTCTGTGAAGAACATGGGATAAGAAGAGAATTCTCTACAGCTAGAACTCCTCAGAAAAATGGAGTTGTGGAAAGAATGAATAGAATAGTCCAACAAATGGCTCGTGCTATGCTTGATGAGTCGGGAACTCCCGCAACTTTATGGGGAGAAGCTGCACATGATGTGGTTGTTATTCTCAACAAAACAAATGTTCGGGTGAACAGCACTCAAACCCCTCATGAGCTCTGGTGTGGTGAGACTCCTTCGGTAAAGCACTTCAAAATCTTTGGGAGCAAATGTTATATTAAGAATACTGATGAGCAACTTGGAAAACTTGAACCTAGAGCAGATGAATGCATTCTTCTTGGTTATTCTCCTCATACCAAAGCATACAAGTGCTACAATAAGAGACTTGGCAGAATTGTTGACAGCATTGATGTAGTGGTTGATGAGAAGGGATACATTCCTAAGCAAGTACATCATGAAGACATCGAAGAAGATGAAGGCTACCCTCAAAGACAGAATGATGAAGAAGAAGAACCTCAAGAAGAACCAGAGGAGCAGACAAGAATAGAAGAGAAGACTCCATCCAGATATGTTCAGAAGAATCATCCAGAATCTCAGATTGTGGGGCAGAAAGAAGCAGGTGTACAAACAAGAAAAACAATTGCAGAAGCCTTAAGCTATTTGGCATTACTCTCTTCCACTGAACCACAAAATGTGAAAGAGGCATGCAAAGATGAATGTTGGGTGAAAGCAATGGATGAAGAACTTGAGCAGATCGAAAAGAACAACACTTGGGAGCTGGTCCCTAGACCAAAGGATAAGAATGTTATCGGAACAAAATGGGTCTTCAAAAATAAATTGAATGAAAATGGAGAAGTAATTAGAAACAAGGACAAAATTGTTTGTAAAGGGTATGCGCAACAAGAAGGAATAGACTTTGAAGAAACCTTTGCTCCTGTTGCAAGACTTGAGGCCATCTGAATGTTCCTTGCTCTCTCAAGCTTTCAAAACTTCAAAGTATTTCAAATGGACGTAAAATCAGCCTTTCTGAATGGAGACTTGGAAGAAGAAGTATACATTGAGCAGCCAGATGGGTTCATTCTTGGAAATGATCCAAATCTTGTATGCAGATTGAAAAAGGCTCTCTATGGTCTCAAACAAGCTCCAAGGTCTTGGTACTATCGTTTGGAAAAATATCTTCATCAACAAGGTTTTTCAAAAGGATCAGCAGATAGCAATCTTTATATAAAAGTTGAAAATGACAAATTGCTAATACTTGTTGTGTATGTAGATGACATCATCTTTGGCAGAAATGAAGAAGCTATGAGTCAAAGCTTTGCCTTGGTCATGCAGAAAGAATTTGAAATGTCCTTGCCGGGAGAACTGACATATTTCCTTGGTTTGCAAATCCAACAAAAAGAAGGAGGGATCTTTTTTTCTCAAACCAAGTATCTCAAACAGATTTTGAAGAAATATGGCATGGAAGATGCAAAACCAGTATGTACACCCATGGTCACAGGATGTAGCCTCAGTGAAAATGATGAATCTGCAGTAGTGCATCAACCAACCTACAGATCTATGATTGGAAGTTTACTTTATCTGTCAGGTACCTGACCGGACATCATGCATGCAATTGGAATAGTTGGAAGATTTCAGGAAAATCCGAAGGAGACTCATCTTCAGGCAGTGAAGAGAATTTTCAAATATCTTCAAGGGACTCAAAATTATGGCTTATGGTATCCTAGAGATACAGATCTCACACTTCATGCTTATACAGATGCAGATTGGGCCAGAAGCGTGGATGACAGGAAGAGCACAAGTGGTGGTGCATTCTTTATGGGTTCCAGATTAGTATCTTGGTTCATCAAGAAACAGAGTTCGATTGCCTTGTCTACAGCTGAAGCAGAATATGTTGCTGCTGCATCTTGCTGCACTCAACTCCTTTGGATGATGCAGACCTTGCAGGATTTTCAAATCACTTGTACACCACCTATCCCCATCTTATGTGATAACACAAGTGCAATCAGCATCTCAAAGAATCCTATCATGCATTCAAAAACCAAGCACATACCAATCAAGTATCTCTTTCTCCGGGAACAAGTGCTTGAACAAAAGGTCAAGTTGGAGTATGTTCCTTCTAAGGAACAAGTTGCTGATATTCTCACCAAACCATTGCCCAGGGAGACTTTTGAATACCTCAGGCAAAAGCTGGGGGTTGTTTATGCATCATCTTATTGTTGAAACTCTTCTGATTGATGGTTGTACGCATGGTTCATCTAGGGTATATGCGTACATGTGCTGGGTTGCGGCACAGGTTCAGGGGGAGCATATAATGCATTGTTGGCATTATGGAGGATGTACAGAAGGAGATCATGGAAGCTGGTCTGAATATAGCTGCAATATGTCTCTATCTCCTTCATGGTCATTTATGGTTCTTCTTTGCAGATCTGGTTCATATTCAGGGGGAGCATGTTCTTAGGGGGAGCATAACCCTTTGCCCTTGATGTCAAAGGGGGAGAATGAAGTTGAAGATTTTGAGGTTGCCATCAAGTCCAAAGGGTGAGATTGTTGGCATTCTGATTCTGATATGGCTCTATGTTACAGATGTTGTACTTGATGGCAACACCCTCTAGTGGCAATGCTTTGATCAGGCTCTCAAAATGTTGAAAATTAATAAGTACGCAGGAGAACAGTTCAGAAGATGCATACACGCAGGTACACCGTGAAGGGACCGCGGCTAGACACGCAGGTCATCCGTTCAGAAGGTGCGTACCCCCAGTTTCACTTACTTCAAGGCAGAGAAGCGCGTTCACGTGGGGTTTCCTATGTTTGGCCCGTCGTATTTAGCCCGCCGCTCTTGATTCTATGGTTTTGGCCCGTGGTATTGTTTTATATTATTATTATTATTGAGCCCCATGTTTTTGGGCCCCTTGTATTGGTTATCTATGGTATTGATCCATGATTTTAGGAGGAGCTTGCCTATATAAAGCAAAGGAGATCACTTGGCTAAGTATCTTTTGCAATTGAATATCTTAAGATCTGAAATATTGGGTTATTGTCTTAAAAGCTTGATCTATATGTAAGTAAAGTTGAAAGCAAATCTGTGAAGGGTGATCTCTCGAGCGCATGATCAGATCTGGGCATCTGACTAACTGTGCCACACTGGTGGACTACCAATTCGGCCCTAATCAGAAGTACGCAGGTGATTAACGGTACAGGTGCGTGGGTACGCAGAGCAGAAACAGGAGATCTGCGTGGGTATGCAGAGCAGAAGAAGGGGTACTGCGTGGGTACGCAGAGCAGAAGAAGGAGAACTGCATGGGTACGCAGTGCGACAAAGGTTCAGGTGCGTACGCACAGCAAGAGTACGCGGCGCGATAGCATCTTTGAGTGCGTGGCTTCAGTAACAGTACACGACACGATAGTGTCTCTGGGTGCGTACCTACAGTAACAGTACGCGGCGCGATAGTGTCTCTGGGTGCGTACCTACAGTAACAGTACGCAGTGCGATTCAAGAAGCAGTGCGTGGGTACGCGGTGCAGCAGAAGGCTCTCTGCGGGTATACGCAGGGAAGCAGAAGGTGAAGTGCGTAGCGACGCATGCTAGAGAAAGAAAAACTGCGTATCTGTCTTAAGATCTTCTGTTTACTGAATTTTTCTGTTGATAAGGTGTTCTGGGTTAGTTCTGTTACTGTTGATCTGGTTACTGCAGTTGACTGTGTAATTTACATGTACTTGATGATCATTTGATGCTTATGGATCCAGTTTGAAAATTTATGAAAAGTGGTCCTTGTAAGAAAAGAAGTAGGGGGTTGTAGCTCCCTTCCAGGAAAGACTGGAAAACGAGAGAGAGTTGTAGCTCTCTGCAGGTTGCAGCCTGTGTACTGGTAAAGGACTGCACCAGTACAAAATCATTGTAAAAGGAGTTTCTAATTTGAAAGAAGATAGAGACATATTGCAGCAGGTGGTTTTCACCCACATTGGGTTTCCACCTTACATCTGGTGTTCTTTGGTGTGACTATCTGTTTTTCTTGTTCATGCTCATTATTTTATGGTACTGATATGCAAAAATAATTCAAAGTATAAATAAGGAAGATTTATTAAAAGAACTTGATAATACTGATTCACCCCCCCTCTCAGTATTATTTCCAACAATTCATCGAAGGATTCCACTAGAATGTTTAGAAAAATAACAAAAAGTAGTGGCACAATTGTTGCATTAAGAAGAAACAATTTCAGACTAGTGATCTCATGCTATCGTATGACAGTAAATTCTTGAAGCATCTTGGTAAATTTTAGATGCATTGGTTGGGGCCATATATCATCAAGGATGTCATAGATGTAGGGGTTTTCTAGTTGGAGAAAATAAATGCGGAGCCCCTCGAATAAATTTACAATGGGAGTTGGTTGAAATTGTATAGAGATAACCACCCCAACTCCCAAAGATGATCTGTTTTTAATGAAAGAAAAAAAAATGAAAATTTGGTTTGATAACTTTCTTTGTGTTTGTAGGTAGAATTTGAGATGGAGAGAATCCCAAATATTTTGTGACCATGGGAAACAACACAACAAATTTGACATAATATACTTGTCCCATCATAGTGAGGGACTAACATGCCAAGAATTAAAAGCACCATGTAGTTAGATGAATAGGTATCCAAATGGAGTGTGTGGTTTCATAGATGAGAAGAACAATGGAATATAGTTGGAAATCAATAACGATAGTGGGAACCAAAGAAATTTTAAAAAAGGCACCGCAAAAGCGTGTGCCACCCAAGTCGATTAGAAACAATGGAACTTTATCAAAAACAAAATTAAAGTTATCAAATGAAAACTTTTTTCCATATTGGCAACTATGAAAGAAAGGATGTTGACATGACTTCTAGTGTGGCTAGGTCCACAAAATAGAGTTCTAACCTAGAAATCCATCCCATATGAGAATGGAAAAATTATTACGGAATTGTGCTAGAATCACCCAAATGTATTACATAAGAAAGGCGTGTAATGCATGTAAGTAGTTATTATTTCATCTTGTTAAACTTTCCTTTTTTTTTTTGTATTTGAAATTGTAGAGCCGAAGTCTAGTAGAAACCCAAGAGACCAAAAAGACTAGAGACCAAAGAATAGTAGACATTGTAGAAGGAGCTTCATCTACCATATACCTAAACCATGTAATTCATCGTTAGTAATTGAGAAGGTGAGGACAAATGGAAAAGGTGCTATGCTACCTCCACATCCAACTGCGAAACCCATTTCTCATCCACCTAAAGAGACAAAATACAAGATACTAACCACACCTATTCCACCCGGGGTCCTATAAGAAGGAGACATGCTAGGGGTGGTGGATAAAATTGAAGTATAATTACCATGATGTGCTGGATTTGAATAAGTTACCAAAATTTACCGAAGACAAATATACCAAAGTGACTGAGAAACTAGGCCAGCCAATTGTCGTTGAGGTTCAATAGTGAGTTGTGGGAATGGAGAAGTTAGGCATACTTAACTTGTTAGATATCTTACACTTTTGCAAAATCTTAGAGGTCAACATCTGCATCAAATTGTTGTTGAGTTGTGTGCAATGTGGATTCTTGTGGCTAGATGTGCCAATTGAGATTGAAACCCTCCTAATTTATTAGATTACATGTCTTCCCAATAACAACAAAGTTCTATAGACCCATTTGACAGCAAGAATGAGAAGGAAGTAGCAAAGGAAGCTACATAAAAATACTCGACTATTCGTAGACAACATGGAGTGATGATCTCCACTATAGATGACGATAGTGTAAGGTTCGCCACACAGCTCATGGCTTGCAAATTATTGAGGAAGTGTAGGAAGGATCAATGTCATACAAGTGTAGTCTCCACCACTGCAAAGTGTGTCAAAGGTGTTCAGATGAAGTGGGTGACTTTCTTACTTAACTAATTCATGCAAGATTGTCTTGAAGCCCAAGACAAGAATGCAAAGATTCACTACTCTTGGGTTTTGATTTTTATAGCCCTCACGACGTGGCAGCTTTCGAAGGACACTTATTTTCCACCATTGGAGATGGTTGAGTTCATTGCAGTAACGTTTGGGTCTACAAGGTATATCATGAACTAACAACGATAGTAGGACAACAATGTTGCATAAGAGAAAATAAAACTGCAGGACCAAATGCAACAATAGTTGGAGAAATTGCACCTTTTGATTAAATCATCAAGGACTATCACTCTTGTGCCAAGTGCAACAAATTCAAATACTATGACAAAGGTGACCAATGGACCTCCTAGATGAGAGATTCAACTAAAGTAGTCACAAACATACTCTATCTTGACAGAATGTTGCATCTTGGTTGTCCCCCCATCACACTATACTTTATGGACATCGATATTCAACACCAGGGCCATTTGTTTCCCCAAGTATATTTGGTTATATCACATTTACCTATTAATGTTTTACATCATTTAAAACATTCTGTTGCATAGGAATTTCAATTCAAAGCACAAGAAACCTCGATCGGCCTAGCTAAAATCACAAGCATGCACAAGGCCCTGCAAGTGGTACACATGCAACTGATAACAACACGATAACACGATGAAGAAACAGATAGAACATAAAGATAGGAAATGGAGGAAGTATATAGTAAACTGTTGGGTGCCCTAATGGAAATAGACACTCTCAATGAATAAAAGTTGTCAAAAATTAAGGAGGTTGTTTAAGGCCTAAAAGTGCAGGTGGAAGAATTTCAACTATAAAAAAATTTGACCACTCCACTAGAAGAGTTGCAAAGGAGAGAAAAGGATAATGGATCTAACACCGTCCTCCCACATCCACCCAAGTAACCACGCCAACTGGGGTAAACATGAGATGAGAGGCTACTATGATCAGGTTTTACCTCCTTTGTGACCTTAGGGAAGAATCAATGAAACATCACACACAGTCATCCAACATCATCAATAGAACCCTCAGGAGACAAGTTAGCCACTCAGATAACCTATCCCTGGGTCCCACTATTATCCTGGATCTATTTTTCCACAGACTCTCTCATGCTATGGGCAAGGGAGTGACCAACAACCCAAATTCGCTCTCACAGGCTTGCCTATTAGTGACCACAGACCAAAATTGCCAATTTTGTGCCAACAATCTTGGGATTTAAGCCTCGTTTCTAGGACTAGAGCCGAGGACATTGCCCAGGATGGAGTGATAGCTTGAAATTAGTAAAAATATAGGGAAACAATGACATAAAAGCAATAAGCTGAACAAGACCATAACCAGACCCCTACTAGCCATGTCAGACATTTCGTCAAACATATCATCAACATGTAACCTACAAGTGTAAACAACAGAATTAAGTGTATGGTCTCATACTTATCTGAGAATCGCTATGAACCATTGTTCCCTCAGTCATTTGTTGCATTATCATCTATTAGGTCATAGATACACTATCCATTCATATGCAAGTAAAAACATGTTGAGGGCCATACATAGCTATTGTCATAAAATATACATATAACCAACATAATAGGAACATAATTACCATAAACATATCAACCATCAAAATTCACATATACATCAATACATTTTCACATGAAAATCAAGGGAATGAGCTTCTCATTAATGAATGCAATAAACCAACCGGAGATGGGACTACCACATTCCACCTGACCATAGAATGGCTGAGCCAAATCTCTCTTTATCCATTCACCCCCATGTCATATTCCAAGCATGAATGTGGGACTCAAACCAAAAGAACCAACCAGGTCATACCGAGGCTAAACCACCTCACCCTCATCAACAAAAACTTGGCTTTACCATAATCCATCCTGGATCACTAGGCCAACACAATGAACACATAATAATAGGTTTTACTGTGATCTCCACCTGATCACTAGACCAAACAAGCATGGATGCCACCAAATTTCTCCACCTACTCCATGAGGAATTTTCATGAATCCTAGTCTCTCAGGCTTTACCGCAATCCAAACTTAGATCCCTAGGCCCTAAATTGAGAACCACTCTCCAAGATTTACCACGTATCCCAAACCTGGGATTACTAGGCCCAATGGAGAGCAACCTACCTCTTGGCTTTACCATATATCCTGCCATTCACTGACAAGGATTCCTAGGCCCACTAAGGCAACACAATCCTGGCTTTACCACAACCCACCATCTGGCTCAAGGGTCACTAGGCTAATGGATTTATCGTGATCCACAGTTCGGTTAAGAAACCACTAGGCAATGTGCTCTATCATTCAGAGATCCACCCCACTCAGCTTCGAATCCATCTGGAAATCCAGCTCAACCAAAACATGAGAACCCCTTCACACCATGGCTATCTGAAAATTGTAAGGCTAGGTTGAAACACACTGTTACACCTGGAAAATCCCATGCCATGATAGAAAAGAATCACATGCAATGCCATGCATGCAAAATTTGGCAAGGAAAATACACATGCAATTCGATACCTATAATGAATCTTGTTGTAGTTTCTTGATCCTTCCTTTCCCTACTTGATATTTGCTTCCTCTTGCCTTATTTTCCTTTCCTTCTCTAATGCTAAATTTTCTCCAAGAAATTCTAAGTGTCTAAGAGTATGAGAGAGAGAGAGAGAGAATAATGAAAGAGCTCCAAAAATCAATTGACAAAAGGTTACCAAATGATCCTCAGAAGCCTTTTTATGAATGAGGCCTCTATTTTATTCATTTTCCATTATTTTCCTTCAATTCCCTCCTCACATGCAACCTATGACCTTTCACCTCCCTTTTCTCCCAATTTCCATTATTTTCATAAATAATTGTGCCAAAAATGCCATTTTGCCTTTCCAAAGCCTTAGCCATTTCCTTTTCCAATTTCTTTAGCCATAAGCAACAAAATGAACACCCCCTAGGATGTCTTTCCCAACATTTAGGTTTGAATAAGTGTCCCATTAACCGTGGTTATTGTTTTTAATGGTTATTACATGGAATTTTCACCAGGGCTGTTATAGAACACTCCCCATTGGGGGACACTGTCCTCAGTGTTAAATCACACATATACCTCAGAAATCTATTGAAATAAGACATAATGATCATGGATCTTTATAACACAGCTCGATTTAGTATTTACAATGAAATAACTTCTCAAAATAAAAACATCATGACAACATGAAAACATACTGCATAGTGGAGCTTTATAACAACTCATTACAGTATTTATAATGATCATCCTACTGACTGCCAATCCACATGACATCATAACATCATGATAACATAACCACATGATAGCACAGTAACATGACAACATAATCATAATAACATGACACCCATACTGCATAGTGGAGCTTTATAACATATCTCATGGCGTATTTACATCCATATACATATGCACATATAGCAATATCGCCAAAAATATATACCAAAACATATACCAAATAATATACAAAAGCATATATCAAAACATATACCAAACGCCATATCTAAGCATATACCAAAACACCATATCAAATCATATACCAAAACACCATATCAAAGAATATACCAAATTACCATATCAAAGCATATACAGAACCACCACTCAACCAACAAACAAGGAAGGGTACATAGCCCACATCTGATCTGACATCTCCCATGTAGCTTCATCAGGCCCAAAGTGCTTCCATTGCACTTTAACTTACTCGATTGCTTGGTTTTGGAGCATGAGCACCTTTTTCTGCAATATACATTGAGGCTCCAGTTGGAATTCTCCATCTAGTTCCACCTGCAATACAGACCAGTCAATCACATTATTAGCATCCTTACCATACTTCTTAAGTAAAGATACATAGAAAACATCATGGACTTTCACTGTTGGAGGCAGTGCAAATCAATAGGCTACTGGCCTAATCCTCTCAATAATACTGAAGGGTCAACAAAACTGTGGTGCCAACTTAGCACATGATCCAATCTGCAAAGAGCTCTTCTTCAATTTCATGCGCAAGTACACCCGTTCCCCAACCTGGAACTCCTTGAACAACCTATTCCTATTTGCATATATTTTCTGCCTATCCTGTACTACCTTTAGATTCTTCTTCATCACTTGCATTTCCTGTTCCATGTCTTCCAACATATCTGTTCCAATCAATACCCTGATAATTGGATCACTCCAATTGATGTGAGTGTTACAATTCCACCCATACAATGCCTCAAAATGACTCATCCTCAATGACTATTGCTAACTATTGTTGTATGCGAACTCTACCAAAGGAATATACTCTTCCTACTTTCGTTGTTCATGCATCACATACATCCTCAACATTTCCTCCAATATCCTGTTGACCCTCTCTGTTTGTTCATTTGTTTGTGGATGATAAACTGTGATAAAGGCAAAATTTGTGCCCAAACCTACAAATAACAACTTCCAAAACTTGGAAGTGAAATTTGCATCCCTATATGACAAAATCTTCTTTAGAACACCATGCAATATAATCACATCTCTGATGGTTACCTGTGCTACATCGCTAAATGATAACGTAGACTTCACAAGAATGAAGTGTGCAACCTTTGTTAATCTATCCACAATGACCATAATGGAAAAATGTTGTTTCACTATCTTCGAAAACCTTGTGATGAAATCCATGGAAATGACCTCCCATTTCCACTCTAGAATCGCAATCGACTGTAATAGTCCACCTGGATTTTTACACTCTGCTTTCATTCATTGATAGTCAAAATACTTCGCCACAAACTCTACTATATCCTTCTTCAAATTTGGCCAATAGTAGAATCTCTTCATTTTTTTCAGTGTCTTCTAATAACCTGGGTGACCTGAATAAGGTTTCGCATGAAACTCTCTCATGATCACCTTCTTGAGCTCACTATTATCTGGTACATATATCTTGTCTCAGAATCTGATCAATCCATCCATTGGAAGACAATAATCCATACCTTGTGCACTTGTACCTATTCTTGTACCTGTACTTCCACCAATACCTGTACCTACACCTATACCTGTACCTATACCTATACCTATAAATGTACCTATACTACCACATGTACCTGTACCAGCACCCTGCTGCACCCTGTGCATAATCTTCATACGCCTGACATCTTGCTGACTTGCCTGTAATATCCTATCCTATAGATCTATCCCATAGGAGATCATAGCCACCAATTGATTTACCTGTACTCACATGCTAAGAGCATGTTCCACCTTGTTCTCACCTTTGATGTACCTGATCTCGAAATCAAACTCGCAGATTGTGGCCAACCATCTAGCTTGTCTGGCATTTTGATTAAGTTAGTCAAACAAATACCTCAGCCCAATGTGATCACTCATAAGTACAAACATCCTACCAAGAAGATAGTGCCTCCACATATTCAATGTATGTATGATCGCTGTTAACACAAGATCATGTGTCAGGTAGTTATTCTCGTGCTCATTTAGTTTCTGGGACCCATAGAATACAACCTATCCATCTTGCATAAGGACTTCACCAAACCATCTCTTCCAAGTATCTGTGCATACCACAAATTATTTGTCCAGATCTATAATCTACAACACTGGTGCATGTGTCAACAACTTCTTAAGTTGTTCAAAGCTAGCCTCACACTCCTCTGTCCATTCAAACTCCTTACCTTTCCTTTTCAATGATATGATGGGATAAGAAATCTGCGAGAAGTTCCCGATGAACCTCCTATAATAGCCTTCCAAGCCCATGAAAGATCTCACCTCATCCACACTCTTAAGAGCTACCCACTCCATGATGGCTCTTATCTTCTTTGGATCTACTACAATTCCCTCCTTGGAGACAACATGCCCCAAGTAATGTACCTCAGTCTAAAAGAAACTACACTTGTTGAGCTTAACATACAATTGATGCTCTCTCAACAACCTCAACATTGTTTCTAAGTGCTCGACATGCTCTTCCTCATTTTTAGAATATACCAATATATCATCAATGAATACATTAAAAAACTTATCCAAATATGGACGTAACACACTGTTCATCAAGCACATGAACATAGCTGGAGCATTATTTAATCCAATTGGAACAACAACAAACTCATAGTGCCCATACCTGGTCCTAAACACAGTCTTGTAAATTTATTCTTATTTGATGTGTACCTGAAGGTATCCGGATCTCAGGTCGATCTTTGAGAATACTGCTTCTCCCTTCATCTAATCAATCAAGTCATCAATCCTTGGAAAAGGGTACCTGTTTTTGATAGTCACTTTGTTCAACTTCCTGTAGTCAATGCATAATCTGAGAGTACCATCTTTCTTCTTCACAAACAATGTTGGTGCACCCCAAGGTGATGTACTTGGCCTAATGTATCCCTTGTCCAACATTTCCTTTATCTACAACTTTAACTCAACCAAATCAGGTGTGCTCATCTTGTAAGGTTCTTTCGATGTTGGATCTTCCCTTGGCATTAACTCAATAGAAAAGTCTACCTACCTGTGAGGTGGCAACTCTGTAATTTCTTGAGGAAGTTCATCTTGAAACTGCTACAAAAATGGGTACCTGTTCAACACATCTGCATCCTCATCCTCCTTACCCTTATCACTAGAAATGTGTACTACAGATAACATACACCCTGTTGGGCCTAAGAATTATCCTTAAAATACACCCACTCTCACTCCATTCAACATCCACTTTTTCTACATTCACACATTTTCTCACTTCTATTCCAACACCATGTCACCACATGACCTTCACTTTCATCATTAAATGTGTTACCACTGTGTTTTCCAAAACATTATTAATTCTTAGAATTTTTAAGTGAATTTATGGTTAAAATATAGAAAATAATATCCATATACTTATACCTAACAGTTAGAATGAGTTTGTTGACATGTGTAGGTACAAAGGAAGCTTCTAAGGCACCCTTATGTGGCACTCTATGTTCAAATTCGAATTTGAGGAGATCATGGACCTCATGGAGGATAGGGTTATGTGTCACCATTGGTTGAGAGATATGTGGATTTGAAGAGGGAATAGTGGATCCACATTTATGAGTTTGTTATCATAACTTTTGTATAAATAGGAGTGTTATCTCCTTCATTTGTAACTTTAGAATTTAGAATTTAGAATTGAGAAGTTAGAATTTAGTACCTTAGGATCTTATAAGTTTGTAATGAGAAGTTAGAATTTGGAATCATTGTAATGGGGATTTTAGAACATCTTGGAATGTAGAACTTGTAATTGCAAATTGCAATTGAAGATAAATAAAATGGAGCTTCTTTGATCTTCTACATTTGACTTCTCTTTTGATGTGCTTGTGAATCCTTGGAAGGGCCCCCATTGTCTAGCAAGTACACTTTTGTTTTGGTAAGCTTTCATTTTATGTTTGTTTGTAAATTTCATTAGGTTCATATGTTTGAAATATTAACGAATGACCTTTTGTAAGAAAGTATTGATGCTTCTTTCAATGAATCTGATTTGTTATTTAATGTTTATTTTCATTAGTTTAAATATTTTGTTGATTAAGATGATTAGAAATATTAATGAGCAGTCTCCTGTAAGGGAGCTTTAATATTTCTTACACTTGTCACAATGTCTTTAGATTTCATTTTGTTAAATGACTAAATAGGTGTTGGAGATCCCAATGAAAGACCTCCTGTAAGGGAGTTTTGGCATTTCTTCACCTAGCTTAGTTTAGTTTGTCTCTAAGTCCATATATATTGGATGATCCTCGAAGTTTACTTACTCGGATTGATAGTAAATGAAACTCTAATTTGCATCCACATTTTAGAACCAACATTTTGGTGTCGTTGCCAGGGAGGATGATTTGGAGATAGACTTAGGAAGTTATTTTTATGGACTAACTTGTGAATCTTGGTGAAAATAGGATCTTCATAAAGGAGTTCAAGTTTGATCTTTTTGAATTTTTTTCTTCATACTTATTTAGTTTCAAATTCAGTTTTTAAACCCCTCATTTCTTACCAATTCATTTACAGATGAGAAATTTGAAGATGTTAAACAGGTACTTCTTGGAGAACAAGAACAATATTGAATATTTGTTTCAAAAGAACCTTGCACCAAATCCAAGAATAAAATAGGTTACTCACATCCTTGCAATAATCAGGTAAAAATTTTAAATCTTGATGTGAGCATTTTCGAATTCTTAGCCCATAGATGGCTTCACTGGAAGCATTCTTTTACCTAGGAAATAAAAAAAATCTTTCAAGTTAAAGGTAGAATAGATTAGAAAAAATAAAATGAGATCTCATAGAGTTTTCCTTTAGTCTTATTTTCAAAAGATAAAAATAATAAAAAAATCATCCACATTTCTCATGAATAAATTTAGGTCAGAGCCACTTCATCCATGCTAACTTGCAAAAAAAAAATCAATAGGTTAGTATGCTCTCTTCTTGCGCTTTGAGCGATCAGGAAGATCAAAAAATCTCTTGATTTATTTTCAAAATTAAATAAAAATCTCTTGCTAGGAATTTGCACAAATCATTACTGTCATTAAGGGTTCCTATATGCTGGAGTTTGGAACAGTAAGGGAACTACAAATTATATAGGTCTCGAAATATGTATGGATTCGAAGTCTCCTAATGAATTTCAAATGTGAAGTTGTGCAATATTAATTTCAATAATACACATGCATTAGGTCTTGTAGATTGGGCCTTTATTCTATCCCCAACCAGTAGTTGTAAGTCGACCAATGGTTTCACGATTTTGTTAGTACATGCCCGGTGATGTTTGAGCAACCTTGGAAATTCACTCCAAAGAGGGCATTGATCTGTGAGGCAAAAGTCATCTTGTCAGGATTGCACACAAGTTGTGGCCTTTGCATTCATCCCTAACTTACCATATGCAATGAGGATATCAATCAATACTACAATATTTATTCATATTGTAAGTTTTGTATTTTATATGCAACTATAAAGGCACTACTTTGATAACAATGCTAAACAACGTTTACTGAAATTTTGATAGTTCAGGAAGCCAGTCCACAATAATCATTCATAAATTATGCCACAATGTAACTATTGATAATATTTAATAGTAGTTCACAACGACCAATTTATGATTTCTAATACTCACCTTATCTATTGACTTCACATCTGATTAAGGATTACCCATTGAAGGAACTTGATATGATCACTCCGCCACAAGATGTTTATGATAAATTTGATATAAATACACAACCAGGACGTTCTCTAGTCAACTCCAACCTTAACACTACCAAGAACAACAATGACAAGTGGACTACAGTTGGAAGGAAGAAAAGTAAACAAGGCCAAATCCTGAGGGGAGTCAATGGAATTACTACACCTGATGTCAAATTCTAGATATTAATACAAATATCGGTTCAACGCAACCTAGTATTTCACAAAATAGAACTATTTTTGATCTGATTTTGTTACAGCATTGCCAGAACATGCAACAGTTTTGACACGTCATTTTGAAACATGTTTTGTTCTCAAACCAAAAGAAATCTGGAAAAATGAAGACATGGGTTTCTTCCAGAATGGAATGAATTACATAACCCAAAAATCGTTTCCTTGGATTCCTAACGGTTTGAGAGGAAATCACGGTTCTTTGGGACCCTGTTTTGGTGACTGCGTGAAGAAAAACAATTTTTAAAATTAATGCATAGACAATTACAGGTTTTGCTGGTAGTGAAGCACATTTCTATGGCCATCAAATCCCTTGCTATCACTCTAAATGGATTCGAAATTAAAAACAAGATAATAATGCATGGACAACTTAGAGATATGGGAAGAGAAATTGAAGAAGCTTCAGGAGGAGTTGGAATGCGTCGTAGGATTGGATCGCATGATCTGCCCCACCTCGTTTATTTACAAGCTATGGTCAAAGAAACGATTTTCTTCCATCCACCAAATATTCTGAGTCCTGTAATGTATTGGGCTATGAAATTCCAAAGGATACTCGCATTTCGTGAATCTTTGGGTTTCTTTCTTTTGAAATGGCAGTCTAACTTGATTGAATTATGTACATTCCTCATGTTGAACTAGTTGGCCCTTCTGCACTTATACGCTGCTTCTGTGCAATGAAATGTTTATCCATAATAAGAGATTATCATTTAAGTACCTTTGATATCAAGGTTTAATTCTATCTCAAGGTTCTTGCAGTTCTGAAGGTAAAAATCAGAGGTTCTGTAGCAAATATATCATTACTCGAGTCAAAAGCCGGTTTCTTTTCATATCATTACTCAAGAGTCAAAACAAAAAGTTGGTAGCTTTTCATCCATGACAGTAATGGCATCATACCAGACATGATTTTAGGTGCAAGGAAACAAGGAAATTACCAACATGCACGAGTATATGTTGGGGGTAAGTGTTTTAATATGCCACTTTATTGGTTGAAAACAACCAAACTAAATAGCTTATCTCAACAGACATTATAGTTGAAGTTTAGCTTTAAGGAGACCAGAATAATTTTGTGATCAGATAATACCTCAACCCAAGACTTATGTAAAATTCTAATTTTGAATAATTTGTCATGCATTAACACAATCAACATAAGTAACTACTCCCCTGGTTCAAATTCAAATAGTATAGCTAGGAAGAGTTGGAACAAACCTGTTAATGCTATGGTTTGAAATATGCTTTCTTTTGGTCATACTGTTGTAAACAATTAAAATTCTGAATTATTATCCAAATAAACAAGGAATGGAAAGAGATAAGAAAATTACTGACTTCAGGGATAATAATACGGAACAAAACTCAATGATATCACTTGGAAGCAAATTAGGAGGATTCATTTATAGAACATTTAGAGAATTATAGATGGCATTAAAAGCTATGCTTGTATTCTTGTTGTATGCTTTTATGTAACGTACTAATCTGCAGGACACAACAAATCTCTAATGCCAAGCTTTTTGCCATGCACATTCCATGAACCATATGATACAAACAAGAAGTAATTTATTTTTCATGTGTATTTATTACAAATGGACTGTTATCAACACCAGGAATTGGACTAAAATTACAGTTTTGATTCTCCTTAATCTATTTCATTTGGCATTAATTTTTGCATAAGAATCATCAAGGAATTGGCCATTTCTTTTTTAATACACTTATGTTCTTTATGCCAAGTTTTTTTTTTTGCAGATTCCAGATGATCAACTGATCATTAAGGAAACTAATTATGCGCACATTTGGTCTTAAAAAGACTAATTTCATGAGAAATTCTAAAGAACAAGTCCATGATCATAAACGAAATTTCCAGAAAATTACAAGTTCTTGCAACTTCCTGTAATAGCTTAATGGTTTGACATGTTGCATGACAGATTAGCAAATTCGAAGAGCTGGGGTTTGTTCCTAAATGTACAAGGATGGTGAAATACCTATCCACACTTGAATTCGACGTCTACAGGTGGCTGGTCAATGCTGGTCAAACTCAGCTATTTTAGCAGAAAGTCCATAATTAAGGAGCATATTTACTATTTTTGAGATTTTTCATGCCATAATTCACTTTTTCCTAACAAGAGTCATTATCCATTCCTCACAATCCACATACACTTCATTACATTTTCATCAATCTTAACCCACCAATAAAAGCAACGAAGCTCATTTACAAGCTTTTTGTTCCACTTTACATATTCATTGTCAGTTTCCTTTTTCCTACCCTTGCAAATAACACCTTGCTTCCATACACCATTGAGTCCATAGTCCTGGAGTCTAATTTTTTTTCTAAAAACACCTTGAGGCTTGCATGCCTTAAGGGAAAGCTATCATTCCAATAAACAAAGGGAATACACCAATGTCCCTTGTTGGTTGGATCTTCTGAGTATTCGACAACAACAAATTCATTCATACTTAGAAAGATTTATGAGTTTGTTATCATAACTTTTGTATAAATAGGAGTGTTATCTCCTTCATTTGTAACTTTGGAATTTAGAATTTAGAATTGAGAAGTTAGAATTTAGTACCTTAGGATCTTATAAGTTTGTAATGAGAAGTTAGAATTTGGAATCATTGTAATGGAGATTTTAGAACCTCTTGGAATGTAGAACTTGTAATTGCAAATTGCAATTGAAGATAAATAAAATGGAGCTTCTTTGATCTTCTACATTTGACTTCTCTTTTGATGTGCTTGTGAATCCTTGGAAGGGCCCCCATTGTCTAGCAAGTACACTTTTGTTTTGGTAAGATTTCATTTTATGTTTGTTTGTAAATTTCATTAGGTTCATATGTTTGAAATATTAACGAATGACCTTTCGTAAGAAAGTATTAATGTTTCTTTCAATGAATCTGATTTGTTATTTAATGTTTAATTTCATTAGTTTAAATAGTTTGTTGATTAAGATGATTAGAAATATTAATGAGCAGTCTCCTGTAAGGGAGCTTTAATATTTCTTACACTTGTCACAATGTCTTTAGATTTCATTTTGTTAAATGACTAAATAGGTGTTGGAGATCCCAATGAAAGGCCAACTATAAAGGAGCTTTGGCATTTCTTCACCTAGTTTAGTTTAGTTTGTCTCTAAGTTCATATATATTGGATGATCCTTGAAGTTTACTTACGCGGATTGATAGTAAATGAAACTCTAATTTGCATCCACATTTTAGAACCAACACACCCTTTCCCGTGACTACACTTTGATTGCATAGTTTTCACCATCCTAACTAATGTGGCTTTCTTCTTACCCTGCAAGACTCTTGGTTCTCCATTGTCATCAACACAATCAATAGCTTTGTCATAATAGTCTACCTTGGTTCTATGAAGATACAACAAATCCATGCCTAACAATATACTGTATGATCCCAACGGTAGTACATTCAAATTTGTTGTGGTAGGCATACCATTCAAATCAAATGTGCAAACTCTTCCCAAATGATGAACTCTCTTCTTTGTACCTGTAGCCAACTGCACTAACCAAGACTCTGCATGCATTTCCTTACTCAAACCACATTTATCCACTAGGTTCGTACCAACATAGATATAATTATATCTAGGGTCAATCAAAATAGAAATAACTTGATCACAAATCTTACTGTCCATCTCAATGATAGATGCCTGATGATCTGCCTACCTGTTATCCACTGCTGCATAGATACATGGAACACTTTGACCAACATCCCCAATGATCTGTGCCTCTTGTACATTTTTTATCTGAGGCCTACGACCCTAAATTTATGGAAAGTATCTCTTAAGGTGCTCCTTACTGCATGTCCAACACTCCAACCAACCAGTGCCCTCACCTCTATGTTGCTGCTACTGCTACTATGATCCATGTACTTGTCTAGCTACATTAAATCTCTTTTGCGGTGCCATATTCTCTTTCTCATATGCATGCTGAGGCCTTGTCCTCTTAGGCTTCCATTTAACTTTACCTTTGTCCTCTCCTTTCCATCCATGCTGATATTCATTCTTATGCTTTAATTGTTCATAGAAATGCTTCAGTTTCCCAATAACTTCCTCAAGTGACCGAGGCTCATCATACTCAATCTGATCTCGAAATGCTAATGACAAACCACTGACAAATATCTGAATTTTAGCCTTTTCATCAGTAAGATATGGTACATACCTCAATAAATCTAGAAACTTGGTCGTGTACTCTTCGTTTGTCATTGATCCCATCTTTAGCTCGTAGAATTCTTTAGCCTTATTGTCATAGTATCTTTCTGACAAGTATTTCTTCCTAAAAAGCCTCTTGAATTCCCACCAAATCAAGTCATCTGTCCTGATGTCTCTGACCCACTTAACATCTTCCCACCAGATGTCTACTTTACCTATCAAGCTGAAGATAGATAATCTAGACTTTATGCTATCTATGTACTCATGCAACGCAAATAATTTGTTCATCCCAAGTATCCAAGCCTCTGCATCTTCCGACTTCTTCACATCTCCATCAAAAGTAGGTGGTTTTTCTTTCTTAAACTCACCAAGAAAGGATCCCATATCCTTCCTCCTGTAACGATGATAGTAATGACGATCATGATGTCTATCAGAACCAGAACTAGGATAATACATGTACTCATCGCCCCTCCTATCCAGAGTGTCCAACAACCTGTGATCTCTCACCGTATCAGATCTATCTGACTTGTGTCTACCAGGGGACTTTCTTCCATATGCCCCATTAGTTCCATCTCCATGTCCATGGCTGATCCAAAGTGGCCCTTGTCACTGCAAGTCTGAAAAACTCTAAAGAAGTATAAAATTAACCTCTGTTTGCTTCTCTTGTGCCTGTATGATCCAGTCATTATCTGCATTATAAATCCTTATCTCTTCCTTCAAACTTCTCAGTGTAATTTCCAAATCGGAAGAGTTCCCAACACCATACTTCTCTTCAGATTCATAGGGAGAGTCTTTGTAGTCAACCATATTGCTAGCCATTTGATATTTCTTCTTGCAATGCATAATATGTCAAATAAACCAAATCACAATAAATCAACATACCTCAGTATAGCTCGGGGAGGATACCTTGTTTGCAAGATCACCAAATCAGCATGATACATGTATAACATAGACATAATAGCATATAGACATACAACAAGTAAGTGCATCAACACATAAACATCATTCTAGCTAGGGTCCAATCATCAATGCAAGGCCATATCAACATTGCATTTAATGACCTCATGCATGACAGAAACCATTACTCCATTGTACATATTGCCACATGCAACCATCAACATGCATAAACAATGTCTAATCAACTACACATATGCATAAATGCATGTAGTCAAGCATAAGAAATCAATTCTTTTAATCAACCTACAAGACAGATACATGTAATCAAAATATTCAAGAATGTAACCTAACATATAAGGATGTATGTAGGCAACATAAAATCAAGATGTAAGTGACATGTAACAATATGTGACCAATCAATACTCATCAACAATGCATTCCACAAAATCAACATCAAATTCAACATGGAAACCTTACTACAACCATAATAAATCATCCAACAAATGCAACAAGCACATGGAATGCAAGTGTAAAAGACACACATGCAACTGGCATGCATGCATGAACAACACACACCACCCATCCAGTCCGAGGGGTGAACCATGCTCTGATACCACTCTCTAACACCTTCCTCCCACATCCACCAAAGTAACCATGCCAATCGGGGTAAACATGAGACAAGAGGTTACGCTGATCAGATGTGACCTCCTATGTGACCTTAAGGAAGTAGAATCGACAAAACATCACACATAGTCATCCAACATCATCAACATAACCCTCAGGAGACAAGTCAACCACTCAGATAATCTGTCCTTGGCTCCCACCATTATTGTGGATCTATTTTACCATATATGATCTCATGCTATGGGAAAGGGAGCAAACAACAACCCAAAGTCACTCTCATAGGATTGTATGCCAGCGACCATATACCAAAATTTCTAGTTCTGTGCCAGGGACCTCATGTTAAAATTGGCAACTAGGGAAAAAATTCATGTGGGTCATATTATTCATGGCTCATAATATTTTTATTATATTCCTCTCATCGAGAGGTGTAGGATTGATATAAAGATCATCCGATTCCGATAAGTATTCATGGAGATATGAATTTTTTTTAATTATGGAATTATTATCAAGCCGACCTACAACTCATGTAGGCTCAGAAGCCCAACAGTCGCATCTATTCAAACACCAACATTGTTTATAAATACAGGAGGAATTTTCCTCATTTTGAATCACTCATCTCATTTCATCTCTCTCTCTACTGCGTAGAAAAGAGTCTCTTCTCTACTACGCAGAAAAGGGTCTCTCCCTCACACATTTGAAGCCGGAAGCTGCCGAAACTAAAGCTGCAACTGCAGAAGTAAAGTTTGACCTACATGGACTAGAAGATCTCCTCATCCAAACTTCACTGTAGGTTCATCTGAACCTCCTCTAAAAGCTGAAACTTTTGGTGGTGGAATCAAGTCAATCCGATGGACAGTTTGCAAGATATCGACTGCCCTAGTTTGAAGCCAGAAGCTGCCGAAACTGAAGCTGCAACTGCAGAAGTAAAGATTGACCTGCATGGACTAGAAGATCTCCTCATCTGAACCTCCTCTGAAAGCCACAACTTTTGGTGGTGGAATCAAGTCAATCCGACAAACGGTTTGCAAGATATCAACTGCCCTAGTTTGAAGTCGAAAGCTACTGAAACTGAAGCTGTAACTGTAGAAGTAAAGGTTTACCTCCATGGAATAGAAGATCTCCTCATCTAAACTACACTGTAGGTTCATCTGAACCTCCTCTGAAAGCCACAACTTTTGGTGGTGGAATCAAGTCAATCCGACAGACGGTTTGCAAGATATTGACTGCCCTAGTTTGAAGCCGGAAGCTGCCGAAACTGAAGCTGCAACTGCAGAAGTAAAGTTTGACCTGCGTGGACTAGAATATATCCTCATCTAAACTATGCTATAGGTTCATCTGAACCTCCTCTGGAAGCTGCAACTTTTAGTGGTGGAATCATGCCGATCTGACGGTTGGTTTGTGAGATATCGTCTGTCCTAGTTTGATGATGAAGCTGCTAATGCTGATGCTGCTGATCTAGGGTTTGCTACTGCTGATATGAATCAGATTTATTGTACTATTTCTCTCTGCTAAATTATTGAAGATAAAAAAATATTTGATCAAAGGGTTTCCCCACACATTGTGGGGTTTGTCCCTGGCTAGTTGCCACATCTTGTGTCTCTTGTCTTGGCTTGTTTTCTGTCGATCATTTAATGTTCTATCTGCACTTTACTTTATGTACATTTGATTGCTAATATGTGGAATATAATAAGAAAAAGAATTAAACTGTTATAAATATAGAACATATCATAACTTAACACCTCGGGATTTAAGCCCCTTTTCTAGGCCCAGAGCCTAGGTAACTTCCAAGAATGGAGTGATAGCTTGAAATAAGTAAAAATACGGGGAAACAATGATGCAAAAGAAATAAGTTGAACAAGACCATAACCATACCCATACTAGCCATGTCAGGAATTTCTTCAAACACATCATAAACATGTAACCAATAGGTGTAAACAACAGAATTAAATGTAGGGATCTCATACTTATCTGAGAATCGCTATGAGCCATTGCTCCCTCATGTCATTTGTTGCATTATCATCTATTAGGTCATAGATACACTATCCATTCATATGCAAGTAAAAACATGTTGAGAGCCATACATAGCTGTCGTCATAAAATATACATATAACCAGCATAATAGGAACATAATTACCATAAACATATCAGCCATCAAAATCCACATATACATCAATACATTTGCACATGAAAATCAAGGAAATGAACTTCTCATTAATGAATGAAATAAGCCAACCAGAGATGGGACTACCACGTTCCACTCGACCATAGAATGGTTGAGCCAAATCTCTCTTCAGCCATTCACCCTCGTGTCATATTCCAACACCCTCATCAACAAAAACCAGGCTTTATCGTAATCCATCTCAGATCACTAGGCCAACCTAATGAACACATCATAACAGGCTTGATTTGAACTTAAACAGGAACACAACAACTTACATATATAATCATAAACACAAAGATGCAGTAGAAAAACACTTCATTTCATTAATATAAAAGCTTTGAAATATGCTTACAAACAGAATGGAAATAAGATAGCTAGGGCAATGGTAGCTTATCTCTGAGAAGACCTGTGACGGCTACATGCTTCTGAACTATGTTACAATGAGGCTCAAGGGCCTATTTATTATTGGAAAACATGAGAAAACCATAAAAAACCAAAACTCCAACCCTAGAGTTTGTGGGCCCCATTGGGGTTAGTTGGGCTGCCACTTCCTGGGGTCGTAACTTGGTCACATTATCTTCGTTTGACGCGTACAATACCTTGTTGGAAAGGTCTATCTAAGTACTACAGGTTTTGACATAGGACCCTTATTATAACCATAGGCTTACCACAAACCCCAAAAAAACATTGTTTAGGGGGTCAAAATTGCTCCAAAAGTTCAGGACCCGAACAACTGCTAAAAATAGTAAATGCTAAAATGAACAAGGAAACAAATGAAATCGACTAGGGGGTCTAGGTGGAATAGGATGGTGGCCACCAATATCCACCTGGATCATTCCTCCCCTCTTAGGAAGCAATGGTCCCCATTGCATGCAGAGCCTCCATGAGGAAAGGAAATTTCTGTGAAACCTGGTCCCTAGTGAACCACTTGCCTTGGTGAAGGAGTTGGCCTGATTTGACAACTCGATATAGTTGTATCCTCTGTTGATGAGTGTTCTTGATCTTTGTGTCCATGGTCTGATCAGTTGTGTCCTATTCCATGCACTCCGGGTTGAGCTCTTTTGGTGTGAGTTGTTCTGCAAGGTCAGATGTGTCCAACAATGGTGGAAAGTATCGCCGAAGGCGATCTACATTGAAAACTTGGTGCAAACAAAGGAACAATGGGATGTTGAGCTCGAAGGAGTAGTCACCGACGGCCTTGGTGATGGTGTGTGGCCCATATCAGAGCAGACGAAGCTTGCGGTGGGGTCTAGCAAGGGGCTCCTTCTACATATGTAGCCAAACTTTGTCGCCACCTGGAATTTGTGCGACACTCGATGCTGATCATGGTGCTACTTGTACTTAGCATTGAATCTATCCAATATATCATGGACCTACTAGTGGACGTGTTGAATGTGTTCAATGAAGTTGTTAGCCCTTTCAACTTCAGTCTGAACGTGACCCGAATCTACCTGAGTGGCTGCAAATGGTATGGCCACATCAATGGGGCATAATGGATGAAATCCCAGCCCTACTTGAAAGGAGTTGTGGCATATTGAGATATGGAAACAGTGTTGGACATAGGGGAGACTTTCAGCCCACATGTGTGGATGCTTTGAGCTGTACATGCACAAATTCTGTATGATCATCCTGTTAACAACCTCTGTTTGGCCATTAGTTTGGGGATGGAAAGTTGTGGACTTAGTAAGTTTTGTATCCAACATCGACCAAAGACTTGACCAAAATGCACTCAGGAATCTGGTATCCTGATCTAAGACAATGGACAATGGGATCCCAAAGTGTACCCATACTCGCTCAAAGAAGAGCTTAGCAATGGCCTCTTTTGTGATACTCCTCTTACAGGCTTCCATGATGGCCATATTAGAGAATCTGTTGATGACCACAAAATGCAATTGTTTCCGTGCTTAGTAGAAGGAAGGCCCGACATGTAATCCAGGGAGAGAAATTCCCAAGGCTACGTAGGAGTAGGTAGAGGAGTATATAGGCCTTGCTTCTTGATGGTTGGTTTGGCAATGACAAAGGTGATGTGGGATCTAATGTACTCCCTAATATCCTGATGAAGTTCCGGCGAATAAAAATACTTCTACAATACTGCCACTGTTTTCTCTACTTCAAAACATCCAACAATCCGACTATAGTGTGCATCCTAAATCATCTTGGCGTGCTCACTTGAAGGAACACATATGTGTATGAATGTGTATGAATGTGTCTCACTTGTTGGGTTGTGTTATATTCTTTCCACGATTAGCCCACGTAGTTAACCAGGGGGTTAGAAGGGGGTGGAGCCCCCGCTTTGTTGCATCGATTGCGTAGTGGGGGGAATCACAGGGGGTTTGAGGGGTGCAGGTAACCCCAAGCTATGGGGTTTGGGGCAACGCCGAGAAAATTTTGGTTTTGGACCCTATGTTAGGTTGGGAAGACCTACCTATGGTTTTGTGCATGATTTTTCGCACATGATTTTGGACGCGATGGTTTTTGGTCCATGGTATTGGATGCTTCGGCATGTATAAATATGTATTGTAACATTGAAAGGAATATAATGAAAAATCAAGCTGGTAGTCCCAGTTTTGGGATCCAAGGGAAAATCTCTTTGTATATGTGTTTTATGTGTTATGCTCTCGCATTGTTTATTTTCTGTGTTTTATAATTCGTATGCAGGTAATTTCTGTACGGGGTTAAAACCTACATTTAGTATCAGAGCTGTTTTGGCTTCAAGGGGATGCCTTTGTTGCTGAGGGGTTTCGTTCGGGCCTGTGGTAGATCCTGTTCAGTGGGAGATCTGCAAGATCAATTCTGGTGGTGAAAGAAGATGGCGAGCAGTGGGAAGATAGAGATCGAGAAATTTAATGGTCAGAGTTTTGAGTTGTGGAAACTCAAGATGGAAGATCTGTTGATGGATAAAGATCAGTGGATCGTGGTAGATCCCAGTACTAAACCAATGGGAGTGTCTGATGAAGAATGGAAGAAGTTGGATCGAAAGGCAAAGAGCACAATATGATTATGTGTCTCAAATTCAGTATTGCTGAATGTATCAAGGGAAGCTACAACGAAGGCTTTGTGGGACAAGTTAGGGACTTTGTACCAATCTAAGTCTCTAGTGAATAAACTGTTCCTACGGAAAAACTGTATAACCTAAGGATGAAAGATGGAGACTCAGTGACAGAGCATCTGAATGCGTTTAATACTGTGGTAAGTCAATTATCATCTGTTGATATCAAAATTTCAGATGAATATAAGTGCATTAGTTTGTTGTGTTCTCTACCAGATTCGTGGGATAGTCTGGTTATTACAATAGGTAGCAATGCAACTACCTTATAGTTTGATGAAATAGTCTCATCCTTGTTGACAGAGGAGATGAGATGGAAAAATATGGAGAGCCAGAGTGGTGATGCCTTATCTGTATGAGGACAATCCCATAACAGAAACAAAAATAAGTCATCGAGTGGGAGATCTAAATCTAGAGGGAGATCTAAATCTCCAGGAAAGCCTATAAAGGTGGTGTGCTGGAAATGCGAAAAGGAAGGGCACTACAAAAGGGACTGTAAATCTAAAGCTCCTGACAAAGGAAAGGGATCTGATGATGCTCCTTCTGCAGAGGCGAAAACCACCTCAGATAAAGGTGGGGATGTGCACTTAGCTTCTTCAAGTACACATGTAGATCATGAGGCATGGTTGATTGACTCAAGTGCATCCTTTCACTTCACTCCCATAGAGAGTGGTTCTGCAAGTATGAGAAATACGATGGTAGTGATGTCTTCTTAGGGGATGATAGGAAGGCTATAATCATTGGTCGCCGAAAAGTAAAGTTGAAGTTGCAAGGTGGAAGGGTTAGAAAACTTCCGAGTGTTCTACATATTTTTGCATTGGCCAGAAATCTGATTTCTGTAAGCAAGCTGGATGATGCAGGTGTAAAAACAGTGTTTGAGAAGGATACCTACAAGATGGTTTGGCGAGCACTGGTATTGATGCAGGGAGTTTGGATTGGAACTCTGTACAAGCTGCAAGGTAGCACTATTGTTGATGGGTGCAATAGTTCTGTGGTTCCTGAAAGTGGAGCAAAAAATCTAGTGGTCTCTGGAGAGAAGACCATGTTATGGCATCAAAGACTTGGACATATTGGAGAGAAGGGCCTTCAAATACTTAATGGTAAAGGTATGAGTAATAGCTCTCTGGATTTTGATTTCTGTTAAAATTGTGCATATGGGAAGCAAAATCGAGTGAGTTTCCCCTCTGGTGGTAAGAGGGCGAAACAGATATTAGAGCTTATGCATAGTGATGTGTTTGGACCTATGAAGGTTCCATCACTGGGTAAGTCTATGTACTATGTATCATTTATAGATAACTTCTCAAGGAATACATGGATATATTTCATTAAGAAGAAATCTGAAGTCTTTGACAGGTTTAAAGAATTTAAGGCTCTGGTGGAAAACCAGAGAGAGAAGAAGATAAAGGTGCTGAGGACAAATAATAATGGAGATTTTTGCAGTAAATAATTTGAAGAATTTTGTAATAAGTGTGGTATAGCACGGCAGAAGACTACTCCATATACACCTTAGCAAAATGGAGTTGCGGAAAGAATGAACAAGACGTTGATGGAAAGGGCAAGAAGCATGCTCAGTGGTGCCGGGCTAGGATAGGAATTCTGGGCAGAGGCGGTGGACAACATGTTACCTGGTCAATATATCACCTTCATCAATGTTGGAGGATAAGACTCCACAAGAGGTATGGACTGGTAAGAAACCCTCTCTTTCACATTTGAGGGTATTTGGATGTGATGCATATGTACATGTTCCAAAGGAGAAATGAAGCAAGTTGGAGAGTAAATCTGAAAAGTGCATCTTTATTAGGTATAAGGATGGTTTAAAGGGTTATAAGCTTTGGAAACTAGTAACAAGGAAGGTTGTGTACAGATGAGATGTGGTGTTCAGAGAGGTGAAAGATGTCATTAAACATGAATTCCAACCAAAGGAACCTGAGAAGATAGAGTTTGAGCTAATGGAGGAAGAATCATACTCTACAACAGAGGAGGAATCAGAAGAAGATGAAGAGCCACAAACTCCGGGGGTGAGAAGATCACTTCGAGAAAGAAGGCAGCCATAAAGGTATAGTCCATCTTCTTTCTGTTCAAACTTTGCTTTATCTATTACTGATGATGATCCCAGAACTGTGAAGGAAGCAGTAGATTCAGAGGATGGAAAACTCTATAAAGATGCCATGGTTGATGAAATGGCATCTTTGCACAAAAATGAGGCTTGGGACCTGGTGGAGTTGCTAGCTGGAAGGAAACCCATTGGCAGAAAATGGGTGTTCAAGAAGAAGACATATGCAGAAGGAAAGACAAAGAAATACAAAGCTCAGTTGGTAGCAAAAGGTTATTCCCAGGTGTCAGGAATTGATTTTGGTGATATTTTTTCTCCTATTGCCAAGGTAACTTCTATTAGATTACTTTTATTTGTTGCTGCTACTTTTGATTTTGAGGTAGAAAAGATGGATGTGAAGACAACATTTCTTCATGGGGATATGGAAGAGGAGATCTACATGAAGCAACCTGAAGGATTTGTGGTGAAGGTTAAGAAAGAACTGGTATGCAAGTTAAAATCTATGTATGGGTTAAAACAATCACCAAGCATGTGGTATCAGAAATTTGATACATTTATATGGGGACTTGGCTTCACTAGAAGCAAAGTAGATCACTGTGCGTATTTTAAATTAATTGGTGACCATGTTATTTATTTGGTCTTGTATGTGGATGATATGTTCCTGGATGGAAATAACAAAGAAATTATCTAGGATTTGAAGACCCATTTGTCCTCCAAATTCGACATGAAAGATCTTGGTGCTGCAAACTATATTTTTGGCATGGAAATTAAAAGAGATCAGACAAAGAGGAAGCTCTTGTTAAACCAGAGGAGTTATGTCGAGACAATATTGTAGAGGTTTAATATGCAGGATAGTAAACTAGTGAAGGTTCCTATTCCTGTAGGTGTAACGTTATCTATTGAACAGTGTCCCAAGACACAAGAAGAGGTAGAGGACATGTCCCGTGTTCCATATTCAAGTGTAGTCGGTAGTCTGATGTATACGATGGTCTGTACTAGACTAGACATTGCACATGCAGTGGGAGTATTGAGTAGGTTTATGTCAAAATTAGGGAAGGAGCACTGGATAGCAGTGAAGCAGGTTTTCAGGTATTTGCGTGGCACTAGTGATTATGGTCTGTGCTACCAAGGAAGCCTATGATTGGATAGAGTGTTGAATATTTGTGTCTTTGTTGATGCAGACTGGGCTGGAGATCTAGATTAGAGAATATCTACAAGTGCGTATGTGTTTAACCTATTTGGAGGTGCAATCAATTGGATGAGTAAGAAACAATCCATAGTGGCATTATAAACTACAGAGGCAGAATACATGGCAGCCACTCATGCAAGCAAGCAAGCAGTTTGTTTACAGAGATTGTGTTCAAGTATGGGGTTATTACATGGATCTATAAGGATAGACTGTGACAGCCAAAGTGCAATTTTCTTGGCAAAGAACCCTGCATATCATTCAAAGACAAAGCACATTGATGTTCAGTATCACTTTGTGAGGGATATGATAGAAGACAAAAAGGTGTTGCTGGTAAAGGTGGACACTTTGAAGAACACTGCAGATGCATTGAAAAAATTTGTGAGCTCTGAGAAGTTATCTTGGTGTAGAGAAACAATGGGTGTTGAAGGGCTGGATAAATGACTACGCTCTCTTGTGGCCCCCTATGGAAAGAAAACAACAAGTGGGAGAATGTTGGGTTGTGTTATATTCTTTCCACGACTAACCCACGTAGTTAACCAGGGGGTTAGAAGGGGGACGGAGCCCCCCCTTTGTTGCGCTGATTGTGTAGTGGGGGGAGTCATAGGGGGTTTGAGGGGTGCAAAAAATTTTGGTTTTGGACCCTATGTTAGGTTGGGCAGACCTACCTATGGTTTTGTGCATGATTTTTCGCACATGGTTTTGGACACGATGGTTTTCGGTCCATGGTATTGGATGCTTCAGCATGTATAAATATGTATTGTAACATTGAAAGGAACATAATGAAAAATCAAGCTGGTAGTCCCAGTTTTGGGATCCAAGGGAAAATCTCTTTGTATATGTGTTTTATGTGTTATGCTCTCGCATTGTTTATTTTCTGTGTATTATAATTCATATGTAGGTAATTTATATACGGGGTTAAATCCTACATCATTGTGGTAAGCCACTGGATGCCAATTATGAGTAAGAACCACAACAATAACATAGTTGGAGGCATATATCTCAATCTCAAATGGTTGTTGCAGGTCTGGTATTGTGATCATTGGTGCAAAACAGAGGTGATTCTTCAACTCAGAGAACACTTGTTGTTGGGTTTCTAACAAAAAAAAAACTTTTCTTTTACTCTGCCCTTAGTGACTTGACTTAAAGGCCAAGTGATATGAGAGAACCCCAACACGAACCTACGGTAGAAATTGGCAAGACCGAAAAAGCTACGAAGCTCTATTAGAGTGGTTGGGGCTAGCCAATCCCAAATGACTTGTATCTTGGATGGTTCCACATCTACACCCTTCTCATCGATGATGTACCCTAGATATTGAACCTATCAACAACTCTTTGAACCTAAAGGGAAAATCTCTTTGTATATGTGTTTTATGTGTTATGCTCTCGCATTGTTTATTTTCTGTGTATTAGAATTCGTATGTAGGTAATTTATGTACGGGGTTAAATCCTACATCACTGTGGTAAGTGGTGGGCTCCAGTATTGTAGCAATAATGCTACAACTCTTGGAGCTTCCTATCTCTAATTTTATCAACCCGGTAGTTCGTAACAAACTTGGAAGCGACGGTGCTATATGCACAAGTACTAGCTCTTGTCGCAGCTGTCACTTGGTCAGCTGGCACAAGTCCACTAGGGCTCAAGCCAACTTCTATATGTTCTCAGAAGAAGCTTTCTAAATGATGGACGAAGGCTATCTCAAAGGAAATTAACCTACTTTGCAATAATGAACTGAAAGCCAACAAAACATGGAAACCCTAGTAAACCCTAATCTGACTAGTTTAATCTCTATGATGCAATGGTGGGAGTGCAAACTTCTAGAAATGATGCCATTACTTCTAGTGATATGAGATGCATGAATTTAAACTACTTCTATTGAAAAGAACATTGTTTTTATATTTTTTCTTAAGTGGTTGGAGTTATTATGACTTTGTTTCTTATTAGGTTTTGACTGTACAGGGGTAGTTCGAAGGGAAAGAAAGCTTGGGAAAGGTCAGGAGGGCTAGGAGAGGTTCCAGGGGATCCAAAACATCATTCCACAGAAGTCCACAACGTTCAGGTGCTCGACAACCGAGTTTGCAGGCTTCTACAGGATGTCTGTAGGGGATCCTATAGGAAGCTCGGGATTTCTACAGGAAGTCTGCTAACTTCTACAGGATGTGCTATAGTTGGAGTTTTGGGTGATGGAGGAGTCGAGGAGATGTATGGGTGGATAGGTAGGATGAAAAGGGAGCTTGTGATGGCTCAGGGACAGAGAGATAAGATAGAGAAAGAGTGGGTAAAGTTGGTTGGTGGATAGAAGGGTGGAAGCAACGAAAGGTTAAAAAGATGGAGCTACGTGAAAAGTAGAAGGGTTGGAAGGAAAACGAGCTGAACAGAGGATGGGTAGGTGACTTGGGCATGGTTGAGAAGAAGAAGAAGATAACAGAGTGATGCAATGCAGTGTAAAGGAAACAAATCTGCACAAAACCGAGATTTCATTCACCTATTCTAACTGTGTTATTAAACCAACGAACATCAATGTAAGCTTCAGAGAAAAATCGTGCATGGTGTTGGAATGAAAAAGTATTGCTCAAGATCAGAATGCATGGACGTTTCTATGACTGAAATGATTGTGTTGCAGCTTGCATGAACGTATAAGACTGCGTTTTTTTTGGTGGTTGGTACGGTCTATACCCCAATCTCTAAACAGAGATGGCAGTGAGTGCACTGTCAACCTTTTCTTGGAGCTCTAATGAATGCTAATCCTCCTACTCTAATATAAGCTATTGAAAGCACTTTAATCATGAACTAATCCTACTCAATCACATTAAAGAAATTAAATCAGCAGACTGTGTTTTTCAAATGCATGTCAAAGCAAATAAATGAAGTGCTGAAAGGAAAGACATGTAACAATACAAGGAAAAGGAGGTCTATTGCTCTCAGGTTGGGCCCTAACCTGAGAGCTATAGCTCCCTTAAAAACTCAGAATTGAATCCAAAGCTGCCTGCCTTTATTGAATAATCATGAGTCTAACATCATGCCAAAACTGGCTTACAAAAAGCAAAAACCGAGCTGTAGCTCGTGCTTAGAAATTGCAACAGTAGTTCAAAAGTTCAAAAAGCTCCTATCAAAGGCTACGACCTTAATATTTATACATGATGAGGACCACGCTGGCTTCCTCAATTAGTGGAGCTTGGCTGTCCAACTGAAAGTTAAACTGCTGTTCCTGTAGAATCCGTTGGTTGCCTTTAAGCTCGGTGGGGAGAGCTGTTGGAGCTCGGAGTTAGGGTGGAAATCACGAGGAAGGTCATCAAGACTGTGGACAACCTCCCTAAAAACCCGCAATGCCACCTTGGTTGTCTCCTTGTCTCCATTTGCGTGGTCTTTGCTCCCTTTAATGCCAAAAAACCTGAAATCATCATGTATTAGCCACATAGATATAATGCCTGCCCTTCTTCCTACAAATAACACGAATATACCAAGAAATGAATGCATAAGTGATAAAAGATGAAGGGTTGAGCAAGGTAAGTAGGCCAAATGAGCCCAAATTGTTACCAAAAATTGGGGCTCATCATCACCCCCCAGCTAAAATATTTGCTCATCCTTGAGCAACTTAGTCCAACTCTTCATCCTTCATTGCTTTTACTGCTACCCTTACATCCCAAGCCTCTGTAGTAGTGTCCTCCTTGCTGATATGAAACCCAGCTTTCCTGTTCACCTCTTCCCATTGTTCACTGTCATCCTTCTCTGTGCTGCCTTCAATCAATCCTAGCAGCAGTGGTGGGCTGAGTTTAAGGCCAATCCAGCTGGCCTGGAGGTTTTGCATGGATTTCTTGTAAAGGTCTACCCTTACCAAAGCTTCCCTCATCCGAGTTGGGGTATGGTACTCTCGGATTTTCAAACTGTGTGCCAATGTATTCCACCTGCGTGTGCATGCTTGGGCAGTATTTTAGCCTAACAGTCTTTCCATGTCTTCAAAATGAGCTATGGCTTGGGCCTGTTGATCCATATATCTTAATGAAGCTATAGGATCAGTAGACAAGTGTTGGTGTGCTGAGATGAGTGCAACTGGATCCTCTGGTTCTGCTCGAATGAACAATGGCTCGTTCAATTCTCGGTTCATGACCGATTTTGCTTCTGCTGCTCTTTGATCCTCATGGTTCAACCATGAGGCGAACGCCATCAATTGCATATCACCCAAGGCAGTATTGGGATCCCAGGAAACTACATTAGGCAAGGCCAAATTGTGGAGGTATAACTCCGCTAATTTAGCCTTATCCTCGGACGAACTAGTACTGCACAATTCAGAAAATTGCTGTGGGTCTTGGATATGAGAAATACCTCTTTGTGCCAAGGTATTTATTTGGAACTGCAGCCATTGGTCTTTCAAGTACAAACCATAGGATTTTGCAGGTTGTCTGCACTGTATTGCCTCCATGGCCCAACTAGCCATGCAGGCCAATTGTGCCTCTTTTTGCTGCAGCTGTTCTTTTAGAGCTTGCACTTCAATTTGTGCTTGTTGTTCTGCTTCCTGTAGAAGTGTCATTGGCTCCTCAAGAACGGTGGTCAGCTCCTTTTTGCCTTGTTGTTCTTCTGTGGTGTCCTTGGAGGATGTACCTGCCCCTGCCCTCAGCTCCTGTAGCTGCAATCTTAGCTCCTGGTTTTCTTCCTGTAGGTACACTCTTTGGCAATTAGCCACATGTTTAGCCATGGCTAATTCACTCCTGACCTCCTTGAGTTGCTCCTGTAAAGGACCTATGTCCGCCACACCCTTTGACTTGGCGATCTTCATCCACGTGTGTGTATGGACTCTTTCTTCCTCTAATGCAAAAAACAGGGGTACAGTAAATTTCTGCGGTATGATTTTGCCCGTCTCTAAAAAGGTGTAGTATGAACTCAGACTAGGCTGAGGGCTGGGCTTTGGTATATGTTCTTTTTCTGCCTCTTTAGGTGGCTCTACCTCACCCTCCCTTGGTGGTGATGAGGGTCCTTCTCCTTCCCTCTTCTCTGTTTCCTGTAGCCGGGCCAGAGTTTCCTGTAGAACATTTTCAGCCTCCTGTAGCCGAGCTTTTTCAGTCAACAGGTCCAACTTTTCTTGCCACGTAGTTTTATTTGGGCTCCCCCTCTCATAGGTGACTGATATCCTCGAGGGGGACGTTTCCTTGGGCGATGTAGGGGCATCTTCAATAATAATCGGCCTGCTGGACGGAGGCTGTGGCTTGCCCGTCTTTATCCTAACACTTCTTCGAGCTTTAAAGTATAGAGGGGTCTCCTTCTTTCTCTTCTCTTTTGGCTTAGGTGGCGTGCTGAGGGCGGCCAGCACAGCTACTGCCTCCCTTGCTAGAATGTCCGCCTTCTTCTCCTTGGGCTTCACTTTTTCAGGGCTTCCTGTAGAAGACCCTATTTTAGTCAATTTCGGGCTTCCTGTAGAAGACCCTTTTTCTGTTTTCAGGCTTCCTGTAGAAGCCTGTTTCTGCTTTCCTGTAGAAATAGGTGTCACCACCTTGGCTTGCTTTGCTGCATGAGTTTTTCTTTTTGGTTTGGTTGCGGGTGCTGATGAGGTACTTTTGCTGATGTGGACCTTCTCAGCTTTGTCCGTTCTGCCTTGCAACCTTTTCTCTCTTGCTGACAAGATGGGTGTGTCACCTTTTTCTTTGTCATCCTTTTTCTCATGCTTCCTCCTTTGTTCTTCCTTCTGCACTGTGGTCGGGGTCTTCTGGCCTGTTTCTTTCTTTCCCGCGGCCACTGATTCTTTTTCCTCACTGCTAGAGGAACCACTTTCTTCAGTCAACATCCTTATGTCTCCATCTCTTGTCAAATTTCTGAATGCTTCCCATGAGAGGGGAACCTTATATGAATGAAGCGCATCCTCCACGAGAAGTTTGATCAATCCATGGTGGGCTACCTGGTCGGGTATGCCTTCTTTTAACTTTGTGGCACACTCAATTAGAGACTGTAGTAGGAAATAAGGGATGCTCAGTTTATTTTCTACAGGAAGATCAATCTGGTGCCTTAATTCAGTGAGCAACCTAAAGTGATACCCGTACACAATGCTAAAACGGCCTTCACAGGTTATATACTTCATGATTTGCAGGCTAACTTCATTCCATGGTGGCAGCAAACTGGTTCTACGCACCCCATTTTTGTCCTCCGAGAATTCCTCCTCTGGGGGAAAGAATTCTTTCTTGGCCTGTTGGCTCAACTTCCTTTCTTCCTTATCCCATGGCAAACCCAATGGAAGTTCTGTGATTCGACTGATATATTGCGGGGTGAGTTTGAGGCTTAGGCCCCTGAAGTTCACGGTGGCCAATGTTTTGGATTTCGGCCTCAAAGCTTGTAAAAACTCTTATGCCACTTCGTCGTCATAACCCTGCAATTTGTCACAGAAAGATATCCATTGCACTCGTGTGAAGAGCTCCACTACCTCAAGATTTTCCCTTAACTTTGTTGAATCAGTGGGTTCCCGTCGAATAAACCCACCCGGCATGATAAAAACTGTTGCTTTAACTAGAGGTGGCAAATGCGGAAGAAATTTGGCCTACTGAGACAGAGCGTAGAATTACGCTTCTGTCATGCACATAATCCACGAAGCTTATCTCTGAGGACCTTAACACAGTTTAATTACACTGACATCCTGTAGAACGACAGTCTATGCACAGCAGACAACAATTGCAACAACTTTCTACGACCATATTGTAGACGACGATTCTGCCACCTTCAAAAGCCAATTTCATGGAGAGTTCAGGTTTACCTTTTTATCTGCCACCTTTTTACGTGAGGAACCCGCCTTCCTGTAGAAACAACTTTCCTGTAGGAGCAGCGCGCGATTTCTGGGAAAGACTGCAGTTGGTCTGCGCTCTCAGTGTTGCTTCATAGGCGTTCTGATAGCCAAAGGCTCGGCGTATCGAACTGCAGAGGGATCCGGATGATCACTCGAGTTCCAAACGGTGAATGATAAATGCATGGGGTAATCTAGCCGATTAGATTTGAATCGGCGGAATCCGTGGCGCGGGGGTGAGCTGTCCCCGTCGGACCGTTGGATGACGTCGTCCCATCATTTGCTTGCGAGTTCACTTACTGCCGCATCATCCCCCCGCAGATCCGCCGCCGTCTCCTCTGCTAAATACGTTTTTCCCGACGGGATTGCTCTCACGTGTGTGCTGCCCATTCCTTTTGTCACGGCCGCCACCCAAACATCCGACTGGACCATTAACCGGTCGACGTGGCCAGTCGACTGGCCATACAGCCGCTCAACCCATTCACTTCACACTTTGCAAACAATTCAAAGTAAAATTCATGCAATCTGACGGAAGAAAGGGTCGAGACACTTACCTGTGCGGCCGCAACACAATTTTTCGGTTTTTGGACGATGATGAGTGGATTCGTTTGCCGCTGATGAATTTGCACAGGCCCGAAGGTTCATGTCTACAGGCTGCCGACGATGGATTTGGACGCTTTGGCTGCATGCACCCGCGTTCTCATTGCATATGGCCAGCGCTGTGAATGGTATCCACTCTAGCGGGCTTAACTGTTACAGGACTCCCGCAGGATGTCTTGTAACAGTTCTTCCTCCTTGGGTGCATGTTGCATGACGAAGGATTTGGCCTCACGATCACGCTCCCAGAGCTCATGGATGGCTGGGATGGATATGGTATGAGATCTCAGTGCTTTTTCCATTTAAAAATTGCTTTCTCTTTGATAACTCAATGATCTGCTTTGCTGGTGCAGGTAACTTCATTGCATGTCGACAAGGATGGTAGAACGAGGTGACAACAGTGTGCAAAGGTGACAACAATAGCTTGCATGTGTCCGAACTGATCCTTAGTCATTAGATCTCCTCATAAAATGAATTTTGGGCCGTCCCGAACTTCTACAGGAAGTTTCCTGTAGAAATACAGAGCTTCCTGTAGAAAGTTTGCATTTCCTATAGAAAGTCTGCATCTTCCTGTAGAAAATCTGCATCTTCCTGTAGAAGACTCAAGCCGTGATGAAATTGTGCACATACCTTGGAGAAAAGGAGTATTCTTGGAGGAGGTGCTGGTGAGGTCTCCTGACAGCATGATAAGGATCCTTGGCTTTGAGTTGAGAGGCTTCCTCTCCTCCATAGAACACCTGCAACCTGCATGCAATTTTACATTATGAACTTGCTGTCCTTATCTTTTTTGCTTATTGTTTTTTTTTCTTTTTTCTTTTTTCTTTTTTCTCTTTTTTTTTTGAAAGATAACAGGGGTGCCTCAATGAGGTTTTCACCCTTTCCATCTGCCTTAAGGGCCTCAGAGAGGTTTTCACTCAAGGATATTTTTCAAATCTCTTTTTTTTTTGAAAGACAATAGGGGCGCCTCAATGAGGTTTTCACCCCCTACCACCTGCCTTGGGCGCCTCAGAAAGGTTTTCACCCAAGGATCTTTATTACTTATTATTATTATTATTATTATTATTATTATTATTTTTAGATCTTTCAGGGTATGCCCAAAGCAGAGGCAGAACCCTTCTCGATGACCAATACAGATTTCTCCATAGTTTTGACGAACTCTTGTCTTGAGAGAGGTTTCCTGTAGATCTTCAATCGATGCCCATTGACAAGCATGGGGATGGCTTCCTCATCAATGGTCCGAATAAGAACAAATCCATTGTCATGACATTTTTCCACTGCATATGGCCCCAGCCATCTGGTTCTCAGATTTCCCTTGAAATCTTTATATCTGGAGTCATACAACAGTGCCCAATCTCCTGGCTAGAATTGCATGTCATTGAGGTGTTGGTCATGCCACACCTTTCTCTGAAGTTGAACCACTTCCGAGTGAAGGAGGGCCTGCATTCGGTGCTCATCCAGTCCATTCAGCTGCAATAACCTTTCTTGTTGTGCATGGCTGAGATCTAGGTCCAGCTGAGCTGCCATCCTCAAAGTGTTGTATTCAAATTCAATGGACAGTAAAGCTTTCTTCCCATAGACCAGCTCATAAGGTGTGAAGCCGGTGGTGGTCTTCCAGGTTGTGTTGTAAGCCCATGTGGTCTCAACCAGGCGATCTGCCCAGTCCTTTCTGCTGCTGCTCACCACCTTAGTCAAGATCCCTTCCAATGCTCTATTGGTGACTTCCACCTGCCCATTTGCTTGAGGGTGATAGGGGGTGGAAGTCCTATGCTTGATCTTGTGATGATTTAGTAAGTCTTCAACCAGGTTGGATGTGAACTGGCTCCCTTGATCGGTGACCAGCTCTCTTGGGTAGCCAAACTTGTAGAAGATGTTTTCTCTTAAGAACTCGGCCACCTTTTCTTCTGTTGCTACTTTGATTGCTTTGGTCTCTGCCCACTTTGTCAGGTAGTCAGTACACACAATGATGTAAGACCTTTGCCTCGGAGGGTTGATTGGACCCACAAAGTCCATACCCCACTTCTCAAATGGCTCAAGAGTCACTTGAGGTTGGAGAGGCATCTCATCCCTTTGAGTCAGTTTCCCCATTCTTTGGCATTGGTCACATTGGCTGATATATCTTCTGACATCTTGATGAAGTGTGGGCCAATAGCAGCCTGCCTGCAGGATTTTGAAGGCAGTCCTCTTTGCTGCAAAATGTCCTCCACAAGGCCCATCATGACAGGTGAGGAGGATATCAAAGACTTCCTCCTCCCTTACACAATGCCTTAAGATCTGATCGGGGCCAAGCTTGAACAGATTGCCCCCGATCCAAGTAAATGAGGCACTTTTTCTGATGATTCTGCTCTTCTCTCTTGAAGATAGGTGCGGAGGGAACTGTGCTGAAACAAGGTAGTTTGCTATATCAGCAAACCATGGAGAGAGTGCTGAGATAGCAAACAGATGTTCATCAGGCATCTGGTCATCCACTGTTCCATCCTCATCTGCAGACAAATCCAATCTAGATAAAAAATCAGCAACAACATTTTCTTTACCTAGTTTGTCAACAATGGTCAAATCAAACTGCTGCAACAAAAGTAACCATCTAATAATACGAGCATTCACATCTGGTTTATTCATTAAATATATAATTGCAGCATGATCCGTATGTACAAAGGTTTGATATCCAGTAATATAATGTCGGAACTTGTTCAGTGCATGGGCCACAGCCAAAAACTCTTTCTCAGTTACAGTGTAATTCAGTTCAGCTTTGGATAAGTTTTTGCTAACAAAGTAAATGGCATATGGAAGCTTTTGTTCAACTTGTCCTAAAGCTGCACCTATGGCTTTGTTCGAGGCATCAGTGTGGATGTGGAAGGGTAGGGCCCAGTTTGGACCTCTCAAGATTGGGGCTGACACCAACTTGTCCTTCAATTCATTCAAAGCCCTCTGACAATCGTCAGTCCATTTAAACTCCACATCTTTTTCCAACAGGCCAAACAATGGCGAGGCTAGCTTGCTGAAGTCTTTAATGAATCTCCTGTAATACCCTGCTAATCCTAAGAAACTCCGAACATCCCTTACCTTTTGAGGAGGTGGAACCTTCTTGATGAGAGCAATTTTGTTAGGATCCACCTGTAACCCTTGGCAAGAAATGGTATGGCCTAGCACGGTCCCTTCAGTCATCAGGAATTCACATTTTTTAGGACTAAGGGACACGCTCATCTCAATGCATTTGGTTAGGACCTTTCCCAGATTGGACAATGCTTCCTGGAAGTTGGCCCCATAAGGAGTGAAGTCATCCATATAGATTTCCACTGCATCATGGACCAGCTCCGAGAAGATGCTTAAGACAGCTCTCTGGAAGGTAGCAGGAGCATTGCATAGCCCAAAGGGAAGAACTCGGTAGGAAAAGGTACCCCAAGGACAAGTGAAGGTGGTCTTATCTTGGTCTTCTGGGCTGATTTGAATCTGGTTGTACCCGCTAAACCCATCCAGGAAAGAGAAGAACTTCTTTCCTGCCAGTCCATCCAACACTTGATCTATGAAAGGTAGAGGGAAATGGTCTTTCTTGGTAGCTTTGTTCAGTTCTCGGTAGTCAACACAGATTCTCCACTTCCCATTTTTCTTGGGAACCAGCACCAGAGGGGACACCCATTCACTATCTGAGATGGGGTAAATGAATCCGGCATCCAACAGTTTTTGCAATTCTTTCTTGACAATGTCCTTAAGGGCTGGATTCATTCTCCTCTGAGGTTGCCTGACCGGTTTACAACCCTCTTTGATGTATATGTGATGGGTACAGACCGAGGGATGGACTCCTTTCATATCCTTATAGCTCCAAGAAAAATCATCTAGGTGACTGGCCAACAGGCTACACAGCTCCTTTTCCTGCGAAGGAGATAGGGAGGAGCTGATCTTTAACGTTCTCTCAGGGTCGAACTCCACATTCTTGACTCTGGGAGTGACAGGGTTGGTTGTACAAAGACCCACTAAGGTGCTGGCTTGGGCATCCTCCACCAATTTCTCTAAGGATAGTGCACTGGAAGGTGGATTCTGGATCAAGGTCTCAATCAAGTCATCCTCAGTTGGGGGGTCTCTTCTAGTGGTATCTAGGGTGCACAGAGGTGCTGAGTACACCTCATCCTCTTCTCCTTCCTCCAACCAAAGTGGTAAGTCATGCTCTAAGGAAGGTTGGGCAGGAGGGTATAGGACTAGCTGCTTGGACATAGGACCATTTTTTATGGTCATATTTCCTGCGCGACAACTTATGTAAGCATCTGCAGTGGCTAACCAAGGCCTTACCAAAATAAGAGGATATCCAGTAAGCTTTGCCTTAGGTTGCAGAACCAAGAAATCTGCAGGGTATTCCCAAGAGTCGACAGAGACCAAGACATCCTCCACAATCCCTTCGGGAGTCACAGTGGAGCGATCTGCAAGTTGAAGTACTGTCGAGGTCTTCCTCAAGGAACCCTGAAGATTGAGTTTGAGCATGGTATCCCTGGTCATCACATTAATGGCAGCCCCCAAATCAATCAAGGTGTGAGGTATGATGGTGCCATTGATGTGGACATCTACTACAGGACTCCTAGGATCTAGATACTTTGGGCAGATGACTTGTCCTAACATAAGGTCAGACAGTTGTCCTAAGACATTGATGGTTGAAGCGTCTCTCTTTCACCTGCCTGGGTGTTTGAAACACTTTTCCTTAACCACTTTGTTGTATATTGGCACATCCTTGATGGCTTGGAGAAGTGGTATTTTCACACACAACTGCTTGAGCTCGCCCAGAAGCTCATCCTCCTCTGGGTTGGGTTGTGTGGTGGCTGTTAGTCTCTCAGGAAAGGGTGGAATAGCCTTTGGTTCACTTTCCTGTTTATCTTCCTCATCCTCTGGGGGAGGAGGTTGGCGATCCGGAAGAGTCTTTCCAGATCGAAGATTGATCTCCTGGATTTCCACAGCATAAGTAGGGCATGAGGTTTCCCTAGTGTATACCTACTGGGCCTGTCTGTTGTTGGGGTTCGGGTTCGGTTGAGCAGGCATTTGAGGTTGCCTCGGAGGAGTAGGAGGTAAGGGTTGAGGTTGAACTGGTGGTGGAGGCAAAATGGCGGGAGGAGTGTTGTACTGGGGCCTCCACCCCGACTGAGGTGCATTCCACTGAGGCTGTGGCTGGGCATGTGAGTGATAGGAATGAGTAGTGGGTTGAGTAGGGTACAGAGGTGGGTAAGACCATGGAGGAGGCATGGACCAAGAAGGATGAGCAGGGGGACCCCAGGAAGGCATAGGAGTCGATTGGTTGGGGCTGTAATAAGCTTGGGGTGCCCCTTGCATCCCCTGCTAGTAAGGTCTAGGTCCTTGTGGCCTTCTTTGGTTGAGGAAATAGAGAGGTTCAGTGGGAGCTTCTGTCCCTTGGTACATGGCTTTAAATCCAGGTAAGGTTGGACATTGGTTTGTGGGATGGTCCTCCTCACAAACGAAACACACTTCAATTGAATGCAATGGGCATTCATTCTTAGGGTGTCTCCTTGTACATCTAGGGCAGAAGATAGCCAAGGCTCTCTCAGCTTCTTCCTTCTTCTGCTGGATCCTGAATGTGTCCAGTTGCATGGCAATGGTCTGTCTCACCTCACTTTTAAGATCTTCTAATTGATTTGCAAACTCATGTTTGGAGAAAGGGACACCAGCTAAGAGGAGGTTTCCTCTACCTCATTTCCGAGCTACCCTGGAGTGGTTTCTAAACACAGTCTTGAAGTCCTCATAAAGCAGTTGGTAAATGTCCCCCCCAGCTAACATGTGAAGGGTATCTAAGAGGTTTTCAGGGACTCCTCAGAGCAGGACCAACTTGAGGATTCAGGGTCAAGTGTGCACCTGGCCCGCTTATAGCTAAGTTGGAACCTCTCCTCATAATCCTCTAAGGACTCATCATTTCCCATGGTCATCCGAAAGATTTCTCCCTTGGTTTCCTTGGACCTACAGTAATCCCGGTACTTGGTATTGAAAGCTTGCTGCATCTGAGCCCAAGTAGTGATACTATTCCCAGGTAAGCCCATGAACCAGCGTAATGCTGCATCCTTAAGAGTTTAAGGGAAGAGTTTCAGCTTCTGCTCATCTTCAGTATAGTCATAGGTTCTACAAAGGACAACAAACTCAAACAGGAAGGTATCAGGATCTTCAGTAGTCAGTCCATGGAAGTGAGGTAAAGCGGAGGGGCTAATGTTCTTCATTTTCATCTCTCCATTGGTCTCTCGGATGGGGAAGGCACCTTCTATTCTCTCATCTTCTCCTCTATTGTCAGCCATAGCTTCAGATGGGATGGTCTCTAATTCTTCTTCTGCTATAGGATCTTCGTATATCTCAGGAGGTTCACCTATAGGTTCTTCTGGATCACTGTCACCGAAGAAGAGAGAAGGGTGACTCAGTGATGTGGTGGGGGTGTTGGGTAAGAATTTGCCTGTTTTATCTCGATTCCTACGAGGCATGAAATGGAAAGACTTTTTTTGATTGCTTTTGTCTTTTTTCTTTGGTACCTGCAAAACTGAAACAGATTGATCTACAACTAACTATCTTACTGAAATAAAGATGTAGAATTGAATTGAAAGCAGGAAACAACTAATCTACTTTGCTCAAATGAAATTGCAGGAATGGAAATGCTAGTCTATGCTTGCAGAATTGAAAATACTACTCTATGCTTGCAAAATTGAAATTGCGGAATTGAAAGGCTAATCTATGAAAGCGGGAAAGGCTAATCTACTTTTGCATAAACGAAATTTCATAATGGAAATGAAATAAACTACTGAGCAGAAGATTGTAGTGGAAAATAGAAGAAAAGCGGCAATCGCCAATGCTCTGACGCTTCCCTGGCAACGGCGCCAAAAAGATGGTGGGCTCCAGTATTGTGGCAATAATGCTACAACTGTTGGCATTATGAGACAATTGTTGGCCTTGATGGAAAATCACACTGATGACAAATCATAGTGCAGAAGGATAGCAGCAAGGAATTGATGATCAGACTACAAGTATGAAGAGAAAATATATACACTCTGGTTCACTATATACCAAGTTGCGTATACAAGCAGGTTCACTATATACCAAGTCGCGTATACACAGGTTCGCTATATACCAAGTCGCGTGTACACGCAGGTTGGCTTCAGTAAAAGAGCGTGTATGTGGAAAACTCATCTTTGGTCCGTGGCGGTTATTCCTTGGAAGTTGTGCCTATGGTTTTGGACCATGGTGTCTCGACGGACGTGTTGATCCCTAGTTTTTGAAGTTGCTGGTATTGGATTTCTATGGTTTTGGCTCTTGGTATTGAGCAAGGCCTAAGGCTATATAAGGAGAAGAAGATCATTAGGTATTGTACAATTGAAAAGTCTTGAATATCTGAAAAAGAAAGAGATCTTGTATGCAGGTTCTGGGTTGCTTGATCTAAGCTAAGGAGAGATCACACCGGTTGATGGAAGACTAGATCTAAGGACAGATCGGGATCTAATGGTTTGAAATGCACTATTATGATTATGCCTATTTCTAGATCTGCATACTGACGCAATGTTATGTTCTGGGTCTAACTGATGTCTGGTACAGCTGCAAGTTAAGAGAAATTTATTTTTAGATCTATACGCAGGTTGTCTTTGGTAAAAGCGCGTGTATACGCGGGTTTCTCTCATTGAAGTAGCGTATATCTTTTGAAGTTTGATTTTTGGGGTTGCAGTTGGGTCTGACTGCTATTGCAGAGTTCTGTAGTCTGCTCTGTGTTCTGGTGACTGGTGTTGACAGGGTTTCAGTGGTTCAGTGATTCAAAGATTGATGATGCTAGTATTGGTTGTTTTGTGCTTCAATGATCTGTTATGAAAGTTGAATGAATTGTGGTCTTCAGATTGTAATGTTGTGCTTCAGGAATATCCAGTCTAAAAATGTATGAAAAGTGGTACCTGAAGGAAAGAAGATTGTAGGCCAGCACCTACGTACTAGTATCTTAGCTAGTACAAGAGCAAAGGGGGTTGGAGCTCCCTTCCAAGGAAGTTTGGAGAACGAGAGAAGGTTGAAGCCTTCAGCAGGTTGTAGCCTGCGTACTGGTATAAGGCTGCACCAGTACAAAAGATTGTAAACTGAAGTTTCATATTAAAGAAAGATAGAGACGACTTACAGCAGGTGGTTTTCACCCACATTGGGTTTCCACCTTATATCATGGTGTTCATGTGTGTGTTTTCTGTGTGATGATCTGTTCTGTTATACTGCACCTGTCTTACTATCATGGTTAATAATGTCCTGATGCATTTACTGAAGATAAGCTACTGAATCATAAGTTTTCTTGTTATACGCTGGTTTCTTTAGACACAGTAGCGTGTACACGCTGTTTCACTTAACTGAAGTAGCGTATATGTTTCTGAGCATAAAATGAAAAAGTTTTTCTAATAATACTGATTCACCCCCCCTCTCAGTATTATTTCCAACAATTGGTATCAGAGCAGGTCCTTCAGAGAAGCTTGATCGCTTGAAGGTAGATCGTTCATCATGAGCAACTATGAGAGAGAAGCATCAATCAGGCCACCGGTTTTTGATGGGACAAACTTCAATTATTGGAAGGTAAGAGTTACTGCCTATCTTCAATCTCTTGGTACAGAAGTTTGGGACATCGTAGAGACAGGCTACACTTTTCCTTCAGCTACTCCTACAGATGCAGACGAGAAAAAGAAATATGACACAAATGCGAAAGCAATCAGTACTCTATTGGGATGTATATCCCAATCGGAATTCATGAAGGTAATGCACTATAAATTTGCAAAAGAAATATGGGACAAGATTGTCACGAGCTATGAAGGAGACGAACAGGTAAAGCGTGCTAAACTTCAAACTCTCAAGATTAAGTATGAGACTCTCAGAATGTATAATGATGAAAGTGTGGCTAACTATTTCCTTAGAGTTGATGAGATTGTTAATTGCATGAAAAACTTGGGTGAAGAAATAAAAGAGGCTATTGTGGTTGAAAAGGTTCTAAGGTCATTGTCCCCCAAATTTGAATCTAAAGTGTCTGCAATAGAAGAAAAGGAAAATCTACGAATTCTTACTATGTCTCAGCTTCATGGAATTCTAACTGCTTATGAAATGAGAAAGGGAGGTCCATCAGACAGAAGAGAAGCTGCCTTCAAAGGTTCAGGCAAAGGAGATTATTATGAAGCAAGTCACATGCCAGAAGATGAAGAAGAAGAATCAAATTTTGTCAGAAATCTTCAAAGGGGTTCTGGAAGGTTCAGAGGTAAGTTACCTTTTAAATGCTTTGCTTGTGGAAGAGTAGGTCATTATGCTGCCAAATGTCCTCACAAAGATAAGAATGACAAGGGAAAGGAACCTGTTAAATGGAACAAGAAACAAAATGAAAAGAAGAAAAGCTACTACACTCATGAAGATAGTGATGGTCTTTCAAATAGTGATGAAGATCAACAAGGTAATAGATATAAACTTTTAATGGCTTTTGAAGATGATGACTACGCGGATGCTATAGATGTAGAAGGATTTTGTGAAGAAATGAAAGATCTCAAAGTTTGCTTAGAAGAGAAGAGTGCTATTATTGATTCGCTACAATGTCAACTAGCTGAAAAGGAAAAACATCTTGAAAAATTGGAATGTGAGATTGTTTGTCTTAGAAAGGAGATTGAGAAAACAAAAGCGATTAATCTTTGTTGGAAATAATACTGAGAGGGGGGGGTGAATCAGTATTATCTAGCAATTTAATAAATCTTCCTTATTTGATCTTTGAATTATTTTTGCATGTCAGTATCATAAAATAATGAGCATGAACAAAGAAAAACAGATAGTCACACCAAAGAACACAAGATGTAAGGTGGAAACCCAATGTGGGTGAAAACCACCTGCTGCAATATGTCTCTATCTTCTTTCAAATTAGAAACTTATTTTACAATGATTTTGTACTGGTGCAGTCCTTTACCAGTACGCAGGCTGCAACCTACAGAGAGCTACAACTCTCTCTCTCTCTTGTTTTCCAGTCTACTCCTGGAAGGGAGCTACAACCCCCTACTTCTTTTCATAAAGCATCAGATGATCAACAAGTACATAACAGTTACAGTCCACTACAGATATCAGATCAGCAATAACAGAAGTAACCCAGAACACCTTATCAACAGAGAAATTCAATCAACAGAACATCTTAAGACAGAGACGCAGTTTTTTCTTCTGTGAATTGCGACTAGACGCAGTTAACCTTCTGCTCCCCTACGTCCACACGCAGATATCCTTCTGCTGCGCTGCGTGCCCATGCACTGTTCCTTTAACTGCTCTGCGTTCTGTTGCTTCAGGGACGCATCCAGAAACACTATCGCACCGCGTCTTTTTGCTACAGGGACGCACCCAAAAACACTATCGCGCCGCGTCCTTTTGCTACAGGGACGCACCCAAAAACACTATCACGCCGCGTCCTTTTGCTTCAGAGACGCACCTGAACCTTGATCGCTCTGCGTCCCCACGCAGATCTCCAGTCACTGAGCTGCGTCCAGACGCACCTGAACCTTGATCGCTCTGCGTCCCCACGCAGATCTCCAGTCACTGAGCTGCGTCCAGACGCACCTGAACTTCGTCTGCCCTGCGTCCCCACGCGCTTTCCTTTCACTGTACCTGCGTCCCTTCGGGTATGAATGATTTCAAGACTTTAAGTGTAACCCAAACAGTCAGATCTACAGATCCGATCTTGCGCCAAAGAGATCTCAGTCCTTCAGTAGTTCGCCTTTTAGATCTAGACCAGATCTCACCCAATAAGATATTCAACCAAAGACATACACAAACCAAATGATCTCCTTTGCTTTATATAGGCAAGCTCCTCCTCAAAACATGGAACAATACCACAAGCCTACACCATAATAACACAATACCGTCGGCTAGATACCAAGAGTAAAACACAAGAAACCCCCACGTGGGCTTTTCTCTGCCTAGAAAAGTGTGCACTGGGTGGACGCACCTGCTGAATGGCTGGCCTGCGACTCTGGACGTGGTCCCTGCATGGTGTACCTGTGGGTACGCACCTTCTGAACTGATATCCTGCGTCTTTCTTAATTTTTCATAATTTGAGAGCCTTGTCATGGGAGTTGCCGTCAAGTACAACATCTGTAACATATAGCCATACCAGAAAACATAATGCCAACAATCTCCCCCTTTGGACTTGATGGAAACCTTACAAACTTCAGCTTCATTCTCCCCCTTTGACATCAAGGGCAAAGGGGTATGCTCCCCCTAAGATCATGCTCCCTCTGAACCAGATCTGTAACAAAGAACCATAATCCTCCATGAAAGAGATAGAGACATATTGCAGCTATTTCCAAGATCTCCTTCTGACCATCCTCCATAATGCCAACAATGCATTATATGCTCCGCCTGAACCTGTACCATCAATCAGAAAAGGTTCAACAATAAGATGATGCATCAACAACCCCCAGCTTTTGCCTGAGGTACTCAAAAGTGTCCCTGGGCAATGGTTTGGTGAGAATATCAGCAACTTGTTCCTTAGAAGGAACATACTCCAACTTGACCTTCTGTTCAAGCACTTGTTCCCAGAGAAAATGATATTTGATTGGTATGTGCTTGGTTTTTGAATGCATAACCGGATTCTTTGAGATGCTGATTGCACTTGTGTTATCACATAAGATGGGGATAGGTGGTGTACAAGTGATTTGAAAATCCTGCAAAGTCTGCATCATCCAAAGAAGTTGGGTGCAACAAGATGCAGCAGCAACATATTCTGCTTCAGCTGTAGACAAGGCAATCGAACTCTGTTTCTTGCTGAACCAAGATACCAGTCTGGAACCCATAAAGAACGCACCACCACTTGTGCTTTTCCTGTCATCCACACTTCCGGCCCAATCTGCATCTGTATAAGCATGAAGAGTAAGATCTGTATCTCTAGGATACCATAAGCCATAATTTTGAGTCCCTTGAAGATATTTGAAAATTCTCTTCACTGCCTGAAGATGAGTCTCCTTCGGATTTGCCTGAAATCTTCCAACTATTCCAACTGCATGCATGATGTCCGGTCGGGTACCTGTCAAATATAGTAAACTTCCAATCATAGATCTGTAGGTTGGTTGATGTACTGCTGCAGATTCATCATTTGCACTGAGACTACATCCTGTGACCATGGGTGTACATACTGGTTTTGCATCTTCCATGCCATATTTCTTCAAAATCTGTTTGAGATACTTGGTTTGAGATAAAAAGATTCCTCCTTCCTTTTGTTGGATTTGTAAACCAAGGAAATATGTCAGTTCTCCTAGCAAGGACATTTCAAATTCTTTCTGCATGACCGAGGCAAAGCTTTGACTCATAGCTTCTTCATTGCTGCCAAAAATAATGTCATCTACATACACAACAAGTATTAGCAATTTGTCATTTTCAACTTTTATATAAAGATTGCTATCTGCTGAACCTTTTGAAAAACCTTGTTGATGAAGATATTTGTCCAAGCGGTAGTACCAAGCCCTTGGAGCTTGTTTGAGACCATAGAGAGCCTTTTTCAATCTGCATACAAGATTTGGATCATTTCCAAGAATGAACCCATCTGGCTGTTCAATGTACACTTCTTCTTCCAAGTCTCCATTCAGAAAGGCTGATTTCACGTCCATTTGAAATACTTTGAAGTTTTGAAAACTTGAGAGAGCAAGGAACATTCGGATGGCCTCAAGTCTTGCAACAGGAGCAAAAGTTTCTTCAAAGTCTATTCCTTCTTGCTGCGCATACCCTTTACAAACAAGTCTGGCTTTGTTTCTAATTACTTCTCCATTTTCATTCAATTTATTTTTGAAGACCCATTTTGTTCCGATAACATTCTTATCCTTTGGTCTAGGAACCAGCTCCCAAGTGTTGTTCTTTTCGATTTGCTCAAGTTCTTCATCCATTGCTTTCACCCAACATTCATCTTTGCATGCTTCTTTCACATTTTGTGGTTCAGTAGAGGAGAGTAATGCCAAATAGCTTGAGGCTTCTGCAACTGTTCTTCTTGTTTGTACACCTGCTTCTTTCTGCCCCACAATCTGAGATTCTGGATGATTCTTCTGAACATATCTGGATGGAGTCTTTTCTTCTATTCTTGTTTGCTCCTCTGGTTCTTCTTGAGGTTGAGGTTCTTCTTCTTCATCATTCTGTCTTTGAGGGTAGCCTTCATCTTCTTCGATGTCTTCATGATGTACTTGCCTAGGAATGTATCCCTTCTCATCAACCACTACATCAATGCTGTCAACAATTCTGCCAAGTCTTTTATTGTAGCACTTGTATGCTTTGCTATGTGGAGAGTAACCAAGAAGAATGCCTTCATCTGCTCTAGGTTCAAGTTTGCCAAGCTGCTCATCAGTATTCTTGATATAGCATTTGCTCCCAAAGATTTTGAAGTGCTTTACCGAAGGAGTCCTACCACTCCAAAGCTCATGAGGAGTTTGAGTGCTGTTCACCCGGACATTTGTTTTGTTGAGAATAACAACCGCAGCATGTGCAGCTTCACCCCAGAAAGTTGCGGGAGTTCCTGATTCATCAAGCATAGCACGAGCCATTTGTTGGATTGTTCTGTTCATTCTTTCAACAACTCCATTTTGCTGAGGAGTTCTAGCTGTAGAGAATTCTCTCCTTATCCCATGTTCATCACAGAAATCGAAAAATTCATTTGAAGTAAATTCCCCACCTCTGTCGGATCTGAGGCACTTAATTTTGTGACCTGATTCATTTTCAACCAAGGCTTTGAAGGATTTGAATTTTTCGAATGCTTCATCTTTGTGCTTCATAAGTCCTAACCAGACAAACCTGGAGAAATCGTCAATAAATAATATCAAGTATTCCTCTCCTCTAGGTGTTCTTTTCCTGAATGGACCACATGTATCTGTATGTACTAGCTCAAGAGGCATGCTAGCTGATCCTTCTTTCTCTGGAAAGTTAGTTCTGGTTTGTTTTCCAAACTGACATGATCTGCATATGGTGTTGTCAGGAATTTTGATATCTGGAAGATCGCGAACTGCCTGATATTTGCATGCTTTCCTTATTTGTGAGAAGCTTAGATGTCCCAACCTTCGATGCCATAACCAGTGCTCTTCATCCTTGCTCAGATAGCATTGTTGTTGTCCTTCTTCAAATATGTACAGATTATTTGGAGTTCTTTTGCCTTTGAGTACTGTTTTACCTGTATCAAGATCACGAACAAGACATCCATTCGATCTGAAAATAACCTCGGTTCTTTGATCACACATCTGGCTGACACTTAGAAGATTATGCTTCAATCCATCAACATACAAAACATTTCCAGCTTTGACCTTTTCTTTTAACTGAGCAATGCCTTTTCCTTTTATAGTTGCAGGAGTATCATTTCCAAAAGAGACTTTCTTTCCCTTTTCTAGAGCAGAATAAGATTCAAGTTTTTCTTTATCACCTGTCATATGCTTCGAACATCCACTGTCAATGTACCATAGATTTTCCTGTCCCTCTGCATAAAATGCTATTCCACATCTTTCTGTTTGAGGTTCCTTTATTCTCCATGTTTTGGTGCTTGAGGCTTGCTCCTTTTTCTGCTGAAACCTGCTCCTGCATTCAGATTCTTCATGACCAAAGTTATTGCAAATAGAACATTCGACTTCATTTTCAAGAACCGAAAAGTTGTTATAGGTCCTTTTTGTAATCCCTGTCATACTTCTTTGTTTTTGAGCTTCCCTAGTCATGATTGTTTTATATGCAACACATTGAGCTGCTTTGTGACCAAAGTTATGACAAGAAAAGCATTGTCCATTGAAGAAACTTCTGCGGTTATTGAATCTACCAGCCAACTGATTGTAATTTCTATTTTCATCTATTCTTGAACCAAATTGAGAAGATTTTACTTGTGGCTGGTTCACCCTTAAGATGGATTGCCCTTGATAGTTTCTGTTTGTAATTCGTCCCTGCTTTACCTGATGATCTTCATTGTTCTTTTGCTCATTTCTTCTTGCTGCATCAAGATAACTCTTTGAGGTGGATGCTTGAGAGGTTTCTCCATTGTAGCCCAGACCTGTCTTGTTTAGAGGAGACCGCTGCACATTGATAATCTTATCCAAAGTTTCAGATCCTTTGACAAACTTAAGATTAATAGCTTTTGTTTTCTCAATCTCTTTTCTAAGACCAACAATTTCTCCTTCTAGTTTTTCAAGATGTTTTTCCTTTTCATCAATTTGAAATTGTAGAGTATCAATGATCACATTCTTTTCTTCTATACATCTCTTGAGTCTAGTAATTTCATCATAAAGGTTATCCACATCTATAGCATCCATATAATCATCATCTTCAAATGCCATTAACAACTTATATTCATTACCTCGTTCATCTTCATCACTGTTTGATAGACCATCACTATCTTCATGGGTGTAGTAGCTTTTCTTATTTGCACTTTGTTTCTTGTTCCATCTAGCAGGTTCCTTTCCTTTATCCTTATAAGGACATTTTGCAGCATAATGACCTACTCTTCCACAAGCAAAGCATTTGAAAGGTAGCTTACCTCTGAACCTTCCAGAACCCCTTTGAAGATTTCTGACAAAATTTGATTCTTCTTCCTCTTCTTCTGGAACATGGCTTGCTTCATAGTAATCTTCTTTGCCTGATGCCTTGAAAGCAGCTTCCCTTCTGTCTGATGGACCTCCCTTTCTCATTTCATAAGCAGTTAGAATTCCATGTAGCTGAGACATAGTGAGAATTCGGAGATTTTCCTTTTCTTCTATTGCAGATACTTTAGATTCAAACTTGGGGGATAATGATCTTAGAATCTTTTCAACTACTATAGCCTCTTTTATTTCTTCACCCAAATTTTTCATACAATTAACAATCTCATCTACCCGAAGAAAATAATTAGCCACACTTTCATCATTATACATCTTGAGAGTCTCATACTGAATCCTGAGAGTTTGAAGTTTAGCTCGCTTTACCTGTTCATCTCCTTCATAGCTCGTGACCATTTTGTCCCATATCTCTTTTGCTGATTTGAAGTGCATTACCTTCATGAATTCTGTTTGGGATATACTTCCTAATAGAGTACTGACTGCTTTTGCATTTGTTTCATACTTCTTTTTCTCAGCTGGATCTGTAGGAGTAGCTGAAGGAAAAGCATAGCCTGTTTCTACAATGTCCCAAACTTCTGTACCAAGAGATTGAAGATATGCAGTAACTCTTACCTTCCAATAATTGAAGTTTGTCCCATCAAAAACCGGTGGCCTGATTGATGCTTCTCTCTCGTAGTTGCTCATGATGAACGATCTACCTTCAAGCGATCAAGCTTCTCTGAAGGACCTGCTCTGATACCAATTGTTGGAAATAATACTGAGAGGGGGGGTGAATCAGTATTATCTAGCAATTTAATAAATCTTCCTTATTTGATCTTTGAATTATTTTTGCATGTCAGTACCATAAAATAATGAGCATGAACAAAGAAAAACAGATAGTCACACCAAAGAACACAAGATGTAAGGTGGAAACCCAATGTGGGTGAAAACCACCTGCTGCAATATGTCTCTATCTTCTTTCAAATTAGAAACTTCTTTTACAATGATTTTGTACTGGTGCAGTCCTTTACCAGTACGCAGGCTGCAACCTGCAGAGAGCTACAACTCTCTCTCTCTCTTGTTTTCCAGTCTACTCCTGGAAGGGAGCTACAACCCCCTACTTCTTTTCATAAAGCATCAGATGATCAACAAGTACATAACAGTTACAGTCCACTACAGATATCAGATCAGCAATAACAGAAGTAACCCAGAACACCTTATCAACAGAGAAATTCAATCAACAGAACATCTTAAGACAGAGACGCAGTTTTTTCTTCTGTGACTTGCGACCAGACGCAGTTAACCTTCTGCTCCCCTGCGTCCACACGCAGATATCCTTCTGCTGCGCTGCGTGCCCACGCACTGTTCCTTTAACTGCTCTGCGTTTTGTTGCTTCAGGGACGCATCCAGAAACACTATCGCACCGCGTCTTGTTGCTACAGGGACGCACCCAAAAACACTATCGCGCCGCGTCCTTTTGCTATAGGGACGCACCCAAAAACACTATCGCGCCGCGTCCTTTTGCTTCAGAGATGCACCTGAACCTTGATCGCTCTGCGTCCCCATGCAGATCTCCAGTCACTGAGCTGCGTCTAGACGCACCTGAACCTTGATCGCTCTGCGTCCCCACGCAGATCTCCAGTCACTGAGCTGCGTCCAGACGCACCTGAACTTCGTCTGCCCTGCGTCCCCACGCGCTTTTCTTTCACTGTACCTGCGTCCCTTCGGGTATGAATGATTTCAAGACTTTAAGTGTAACCCAAACAGTCAGATCTACAGATCTGATCTTGCGCCAAAGAGATCTCAGTCCTTCAGTAGTTCACCTTTTAGATCTAGACCAGATCTCACCCAATAAGATATTCAACCAAAGACATACACAAACCAAATGATCTCCTTTGCTTTATATAGGCAAGCTCCTCCTCAAAACATGGAACAATACCACGAGCCGACACCATAATAACACAATACCGTCGGCTAGATACCAAGAGTAAAACACAAGAAACCCCCACGTGGGCTTTTCTCTGCCTAGAAAAGTGTGCACAGGGTGGACGCACCTGCTAAATGGCTGGCCTGCGACTCTGGACGCGGTCCCTGTATGGTGTACCTGTGGGTACGCACCTTCTGAACTGATATCCTGCGTCTTTCTTAATTTTTCATAAATTGAGAGCCTTGTCATGGGAGTTGCCATCAAGTACAACATCTGTAACATATAGCCATACCAGAAAACATAATGCCAACAATCTTAAATTTGTTAAAGGATCTGAAACCTTGGATGAGATTATCAATGTGCAGCGATCTCCTCTGATCAAGACGGGTCTTAGATATAATGGAGAAACATCTCAAGCCTCTACCTCTAAAAGTTATCTTGATGCAGCAAGGAGAAGCGAGCAAAAGCCAAATAAAAGTCATCAGGTGAATCAAGGACAGTTTACCTCAGGAACAAATAAAGACCAAGAAATTCGGGGACAAACTGCCTTAAGGACAAACAGAAGCTACAATCAGCCACAGGTAAAATCTTCCCAATTTGCTCCAAGAATGAATGTGAATAGAAGCTACAATCGGTTAGATGATAGATCTGATTATCGCAAAAGTTTCTTTAATGGCCAATGCTTTTCTTGCCATAACTTCGGTCACAAAGCAGCTCAATGTGTTGCCTACAAGACAATCATGACTAGAGAAGCTCAAAAGCAAGGGAGAATGACTGGAACCATGAAAAGGACTTATAACAACTTTTCGGTCCTTGAAAATGAAATTGAATGCTCTATCTGTAATAACTTTGGTCATGAAGACTCTGAATGCAGGAGCAGGTTCCGGAAGACAACTCAGAAGGAACAAACCTCAAATGTCAGAACATGGAGAATAAAGGAACCGCAACCAGAAAGATGTGGGATAGCCTTTTATGCAGAAGGTCAAGAAAGTCTATGGTACATTGACAGCGGATGTTCGAAGCATATGACAGGGGACAAAGAAAAGCTTGAGTCATATACCACATTAGAAAAGGGGAAGAAAGTTTCTTTTGGAAACGATATCTCTGCAGCCATAAAAGGAAAAGGTGTTGCTCCATTAAAAGAGAAGGTCAAAGCTGGAAATGTTTTGTATGTTGATGGATTGAAGCATAATCTTCTGAGTGTCAGTCAGATGTGCGATCAAGGAACAGAGGTAATATTTAGATCAAATGGATGTTGTGTTTGTGATCTTGATACAGGTAAAACAGTGATCAAAGGAAGAAGGACTCCAAATAATCTATACATATTTGAAGAAGGACCACAACAATGCTATTTGAGCAAGGATGATGAACACTGGCTATGGCATCGGAGGTTGGGGCATCTAAGCTTTTCACAAATAAGGAAAGCATGCAAATATCAGGCAGTTCGTGGTCTTCCAGATATCAAAATTCCAGACAACACTATATGCAAATCTTGTTAGTTTGGGAAGCAAACCAGAACTAACTTTCCAGAGAAGGAAGGATCAACCAGCATACCTCTTGAGCTAGTCCATACAGATGTATGCGGTCCATTTAGGAAAAGGACACCTCGAGGAGAAGAATATTTGATATTATTCATTGACGATTTCTCCAGGTTTGTCTGGTTAGGGCTTATGAAGCACAAAGATAAAGCATTCAAAAAATTCAAATCCTTCAAAGCCTTGGTTGAAAATGAATCAGGACACAAAATTAAGTGCCTCAGATCTGACAGAGGTGGGGAGTTTACCTCAAACGAATTTTTCGATTTCTGTGAAGAACATGGGATAAGAAGAGAATTCTCTACAGCTAGAACTCCTCAGCAAAATGGGGTGGTGGAAAGAATGAACAGAATAATCCAACAAATGGCTCGTGTTATGCTTGATGAATCAGGTACTCCCGCAACTTTCTGGGGTGAAGCTGCACATGCTGTGGTTATTATTCTTAACAAAACAAATGTCCGAGTAAACAGCACTCAAACACCTCATGAGCTCTGGAGTGGTGAGACTCCTTCGGTGAAGCACTTCAAAATCTTTGGGAGCAAATGTTATATTAAGAATACTGATGAGCAACTTGGCAAACTTGAACCAAGAGCAGATGAAGGCATTCTTCTTGGTTATTCTCCACATAGCAAAGCATACAAGTGCTACAATAAAAGACTTGGCAGAATTGTTGACAGCATTGATGTAGTGGTTGATGAGAAGGGATATATTCCTAGGCAAGTTCATCATGAAGACATTGAAGAAGATGAAGGCTACCCTCAAAGGCAGGATGATGAAGAAGAAGAACCTCAAGAAGAAGAAGAACCTCAAGAAGAACCAGAGGAGCAGGCAAGAATAGAAGAGAAGACTCCATCCAGATATGTTCAAAAGAATCATCCAGAATCTCAGATTGTGGGGCAGAAAGAAGCAGGAGTACAAACAAGAAGAAGAATTGCAGAAGCTTCAAGCTATTTGGCATTACTCTCTTCCACTGAACCACAAAGTGTGAAAGAGGCATGCAAAGATGAATGCTGGGTCAAAGCAATGGATGAAGAACTTGAGCAGATCGAAAAGAACAACACTTGGGAATTGGTTCCTAGACCAAAAGATAAAAATGTCATAGGGACAAAATGGGTCTTCAAAAATAAATTGAATGAAAATGGAGAAGTAATTAGAAACAAGGCCAAACTTGTTTGTAAAGGGTATGCGCAGCAAGAAGGAATAGATTTTGAAGAGACATTTGCTCCTGTTGCAAGACTTGAGGCCATCCGAATGTTCCTTGCTCTCTCAAGCTTTCAAAACTTCAAGGTATTTCAAATGGACGTGAAATCAACCTTTCTGAATGGAGACTTAGAAGAAGTATATATTGAGCAGCCAGATGGTTTCATTCTTGGGAATGATCCAAACCTTGTATGCAAATTGAAAAAGGCTCTCTATGGTCTCAAACAAGCTCCAAGGGCTTGGTACTATCGATTGGACAAATATCTTCACCAACAAGGCTTTTCAAAAGGATCAGCAGATAGCAATCTCTATATAAAAGTTGAAAATAACAAATTGCTAATACTTGTTGTTTATGTAGATGATATTATCTTTGGCAGCAATGAAGAGACTATGAGTCAAAACTTTGCCTTGGTTATGCAGAAAGAATTCGAAATGTCACTACTTGGAGAATTGACATACTTTCTTGGATTGCAAATCCAACAAAATGAAGGAGGCATCTTCTTGTCTCAAACCAAGTACCTCAAACAGATCTTGAAGAAGTATGGCATGGAAGATTCAAAGCCAGTTTGTACACCCATGGTTACAGGATGCAGCCTCAGTGCAAATGATGAATCAACAGCAGTTCATCAACCAACTTATAGATCCATGATTGGGAGTTTGCTTTATTTGACAAGTACCCGACCAGACATCATGCATGCAGTCGGAATAGTTGGGAGATTTCAGGCAAATCCAAAGGAGACTCATCTTCAGGCAGTGAAGAGAATTTTCAAATATCTTCAAGGGACACAAAATTATGGATTATGGTATCCTAGAGATACAGATCTCACACTTCATGCTTATACAGATGCAGATTAGGTCGGAAGCGTGGATGACAGGAAGAGCACAAGTGGTGGTGCATTCTTTATGGGCTCCAGATTAGTATCTTGGTTCAGCAAGAAACAGAGTTCGATTGCCTTATCTACAGCTGAAGCAGAATATGTGGCTGCGGCATCTTGTTGCACACAACTTCTTTGGATGATGCAGACCTTACAGGATTTTCAAATCACTTGCACTTCACCAGTCTCTATCTTATGTGATAATACAAGTGCAATCAGCATTTCAAAGAATCCAATCATGCACTCAAAGACCAAGCACATACCAATCAAGTACCATTTTCTTCGGGAACAAGTGCTTGAGCAGAAGGTCAAGTTGGAGTATGTTCCTTCTAAGGAACAAGTTGCTGATATTCTCACAAAACCACTGCCCAGGGAAACTTTTGAATATCTCAGACAAAAGCTGGGAGTAGTTGATGCTTCATCCTACTGTTGAAGCTTGTCTCTTCTACAGAAAAGTTGGTATACGCAAGTTACGTAAGGGATAGCCGCGTATATACGCAGATTTATGCTGGGAAAGTTGCGTGTATGACGTGCACGTGTTGTAGAAAGCATATCCGCGTACATACACTGTTTTATGGAGGAGAAGTCGTGTATATGGAGTTCTGAACAGCAAGGGCAGACTCTGGTTGGAGAAGGTCTGAGATGGGTATGCCAGAATTCTTCAGGCACAGTTTCAGGGGGTGCAGCAGGCACAGGTTCAGGGGGAACAATTTAAAGTCTCATAAAGCATTGTTGGCATTTAGATGCTTTTGGTTCTAGTACACAACTGTTGTTGATTTTAGGAGAAGGAGCTCAGAAGGAAATCTTGGTCGCTGATATAAAAGATGTTTATCAGATGCTGCTTGTGACTTTCATAAGTCTTGGTCTAGATTTGTTGTCTCTATGTCATGTATCTCTTTTATCTCTTTTATGGTGTCAAGGTCATGTAACGGCCTATGTTGGTTTCCCCACTATGCCTAGGATGAATGATGTAATATAATTGGTTGTTATATGTAACTTTCTGATGTATCCCCTCTTGGAGTATGGATGTATGTATTGAGTCTTTTGGTGATAGGAAGGTCTTGGTTCTTTTGAAGAACATCTCTTGCAGATATTGCCTACAGTCAGGGGGAGCATGTTTCAACACAGCCAAGCAGAGATATCAGCATGTACTCAGGGGGAGCACAGCCCTTTGCCCTTGATGACAAAGGGGGAGAATGGTTCTAAGGATCTTGGGGTTGCCATCAAGTCCAAAGGGGAGATTGTTGGCATTATGAGACAAGTGTTGGCCTTGATGGCAAATCACACTGATGACAAATCATAGTGCAGAAGGATAGCAGCAAGGAATTGATGATCAGACTACAAGTATGAAGAGAAAATATATACACGCTGGTTCACTATATACCAAGTCGCGTATACAAGCAGGTTCACTATATACCAAGTCGCGTATACACAGGTTTGCTATATACCAAGTCGCGTGTACACGCAGGTTGGCTTCAGTAAAAGAGTGTGTATGTGGAAAACTCATCTTTGGTCCGTGGCGGTTATTCCTTGGAAGTTGTGCCTATGGTTTTGGACCATGGTGTCTCGACGGACGTGTTGATCCCTAGTTTTGAAGTTGCTGGTATTGGATTTCTATGGTTTTGGCTCTTGGTATTGAGCAAGGCCTAAGGCTATATAAGGAGAAGAAGATCATTAGGTATTGTACAATTGAAAAGTCTTGAATATCTGAAAAAGAAAGAGATCTTGTATGCAGGTTCTGGGTTGCTTGATCTAAGCTAAGGAGAGATCACACCGGTTGATGGAAGACTAGATCTAAGGACAGATCGGGATCTAATGGTTTGAAATGCACTATTATGATTATGCCTATTTTTAGATCTGCATACTGACGCAATGTTATGTTCTGGGTCTAACTGATGTCTGGTACAGCTGCAAGAGAAATTTATTTTTAGATCTGTACACAGGTTGTCTTTGGTAAAAGCACGTGTATACGCGGGTTTCTATCATTGAAGTAGCGTATATCTTTTGAAGTTTGATTTTTGGGGTTGCAGTTGGGTCTGACTGCTATTGCAGAGTTCTGTAGTCTGCTCTGTGTTCTGGTGACTGGTGTTGACAGGGTTTCAGTGGTTCAGTGATTCAAAGATTGATGATGCTAGTATTGGTTGTTTTGTGCTTCAATGATCTATTATGAAAGTTGAATGAATTGTGGTCTTCAGATTGTAATGTTGTGCTTCAGGAATATCCAGTCTGAAAATGTATGAAAAGTGGTACCTGAAGGAAAGAAGATTGTAGGCCAGCACCTACGTACTACTATCTTAGCTAGTACAAGAGCAAAGGGGGTTGGAGCTCCCTTCCAAGGAAGTTTGGAGAATGAGAGAAGGTTGAAGCCTTCAGCAGGTTGTAGCCTGCGTACTGGTATAAGGCTGCACCAATACAAAAGATTGTAAACTGAAGTTTCATATTAAAGAAAGATAGAGACGACTTGCAGCAGGTGGTTTTCACCCACATTGGGTTTCCACCTTATATCATGGTGTTCATGTGTGTGTTTTCTGTGTGATGATCTGTTCTGTTATACTGCACCTGTCTTACTATCATGGTTAATAATGTCCTGATGCATTTACTGAAGATAAGCTACTGAATCATAAGTTTTCTTGTTATACGCTGGTTTCTTTAGACACAGTAGCGTGTACACGCTGTTTCACTTAACTGAAGTAGCGTATATGTTTCTGAGCATAAAATGAAATTTTTTTTCTAATAATACTGATTCACCCCCCCCTCTCAGTATTATTTCCAACAACAACTCCTGGAGCTTCCTATCTCTAATTTTATCAACCCGGTAGTTCGTAACAAACTTGGAAGCGACGGTGCTGTATGCACAAGTACTAGCTCTTGTCGCAGCTGGCACAAGTCCGCTAGCGCTCAAGCCAACTTCTATATGTTCTCAGAAGAAGCTTTCTAAACGATGGACGAAGGCTATCTCAAAGGAAATTAACCTACTTTGCAATAATGAACTGAAAGCCAACAAAACATGGAAACCCTAGTAAACCCTAATCGGACTAGTTTAATCTCTATGATGCAATGGTGGGAGTGAAAACTTCTAGAAATGATGCCATTACTTCTAGTGATATGAGATGCATGAATTTAAACTACTTCTATTGAAAAGAACATTGTTTTTATATTTTTGCTTAAGTGGTTGGAGTTATTATGACTTTGTTTCTTATTAGGTTTTGACTGTGCAGGGGTAGTTCGAAGGGAAAGAAAGCTTGGGAAAGGTCAGGAGGGCTAGGAGAGGTTCCAGGGGATCCAAAACATCATTCCACAGAAGTCCACAACATTCAGGTGCTCGGCAACCGAGTTTGCAGGCTTCTACAGGATGTCTGCAGGGGATCCTATAGGAAGCTCGAGATTTCTACAGGAAGTTTGCTAACTTCTACAGGATGTGCTATAGTTGGAGTTTTGGGTGATGGAGGAGTCGAGGAGCTGTATGGGTGGATAGGTAGGATGAAAAGGGAGCTTGTGATGGCTCAGGGACAGAGAGATAAGATAGAGAAAGAGTCGGTAAAGTTGGTTGGTGGATAGAAGGGTGGAAGCAACGAAAGGTTAAAAAGATGGAGCTACGTGAAAAGTAGAAGGGTTGGAAGGCAAACGAGCTGAACAGAGGATGGGTAGGTGACTTGGGCATGGTTGAGAAGAAGAAGAAGATAACAGAGTGATGCAACGCAGTGTAAAGGAAACAAATCTGCACAAAACCGAGAATTCATTCACCTATTCTAACTGTGTTATTAAACCAACGAACAGCAATGTAAGCTTCAGAGAAAAATCGTGCATGGTGTTGGAATGAAAAAGTATTGCTCAAGATCAGAATGCATGGACGGTTCTATGACTGAAATGATTGTGTTGCAGCTTGCATGAACGTATAAGACTGCGTTTTTTTTGGTGGTTGGTACGGTCTACACCCCAATCTCTAAACAGAGATGGCAGTGAGTGCACTGTCAACCTTTTCTTGGAGCTCTAATGAATGCTAATCCTCCTACTCTAATCTAAGCTATTGAAAGCACTTTAATCATGAACTAATCCTACTCAATCACATTAAAGAAATTAAATCAGCAGACTGTGTTGCATGTCAAAGCAAAGAAATGAAGTGCTGAAAGGAAAGACATGTAACAATACAAGGAAAAGGAGGTCTATTGCTCTCAGGTTGGGCCCTAACCTGAGAGCTATAGCTCCCTTAAAAACTCAGAATTGAATCCAAAGCTGCCTGCCTTTATTGAATAATCATGAGTCTAACATCATGCCAAAACTGGCTTACAAAAAGCAAAAACCGAGCTGCAGCTCGTGCTTAGAAATTGCAACAGTAGTTCAAAAGTTCAAAAAGCTCCTATCAAAGGCTACGACCTTAATATTTATACATGATGAGGACCACGTTGGCTTCCTCAATTAGTGGAGCTTGGCTGTCCAACTGAAAGTTAAACTGCTGTTCCTGTAGAATCCGTTGGCTACCTTTAAGCTCGGTGGGGAGAGCTGTTGGAGCTCGGAGTTAGGGTGGAAATCACGAGGAAGGTCATCAAGACTGTGGACAACCTCCCTAAAAACCCCCAATGCCACCTTGGTTGTCTCCTTGTCTCCATTTGCGTGGTCTTTGCTCCCTTTAATGCCAAAAAACCTGAAATCATCATGTATTAGCCACATAGATATAATGCCTGCCCTTCTTCCTACAAATAACACGAATATACCAAGAAATGAATGCATAAGTGATAAAAGATGAAGGGTTGAGCAAGGTAAGTAGGCCAAATGAGCCCAAATTGTTACCAAAAATTGGGGCTCATCAGTAAGCCACTGGATGCCAATTATGAGTAAGAACCACAACAATAACATAGTTGGAGGCATATATCTCAATCTCAAATGGTTGTTGCAGGTCTGGTATTGTGATCATTGGTGCAGAACAGAGGTGATTCTTCAACTCAGAGAACACTTGTTGTTGGGTTTCTAACAAAAAAAAAACTTTTCTTTTACTCTGCCCTTAGTGACTTGACTTAAAGGCCAAGTGATATGAGAGAACCCCAACACGAACCTACGGTAGAAATTGGCAAGACCGAAAAAGCTACGAAGCTCTATTAGAGTGGTTGGGGCTAGCCAATCCCAAATGACTTGTATCTTGGATGGGTCCACATATACACCCTTCTCATCGATGATGTACCCCAGATATTCATCAACATCTATGTCCATTATGAAATCTCATAAACTGAGATCCATCACACAACCATCCATAATAAGCTATTCTTCCACTAGATCCCTTGAAGATACAATTGCTTTAGACCATTTTTTTAATGCCTAAACTACTAGTCATTCTATTGAGGTACTTCCATCTGCCAAAATACATGTCCTACCATTGTAATCTATGGTTATCTAGGAAAGTAGTCTAGATATTAAATGTAACCAGATTCAATCTTACAACATCACCTTCATCTATATTCATAATCATTTATTTATTCATTTACTAATATAAATTTATGTGAACACATTAATGAATCCATCCATATTTCTTAGTGTTTATGTGATTGTTGGTGTTGTGGAGTCGCAATACACTTGTGAAATAAGCTAATATCACTAACATAGGAAGGAAAATTTGAGAACAATGGATATCACCACGAGCGCTTCTACCTCTCTTGGTTTTGACAAGTTACTTATTGAACCTAATTCACAATCACACAAAAAATCACAAATCCTCACAGAATGTAATGACTATACCAGAAGCTATAAACACTATTCAAGGCAAGTACCGATTGTGGCAAATTGCCTTGAATTTGTATGGGCCATCAAAAGAGAATGACCATTCAAAACCATCAAAACATTCAATGCTCCTGACAAGAGTGTTACACCATCACCTACAACACATAATGTCTAATCATAAGGCCAAACTTGATAAAATTTACCTCTTTGATCTAGAAGTACTTGAATCAATGCTTGCTTATTTCAACTCTAGCTTATGTTAGTGCATAATGCAAATATGTAATTAGAGAATTAGATTCAATTAGTTAGTTTACTTGTCCTCTCAACTGAAGTCTGAGATTCAACTTCCCTAAGAGTAATCATAACCTTTATATATAGGTATGATGAATGTGTCACACCCATTTCGATTTCCATAAACACCCATTTGTCTCTCATTAAATGATAGAAACTTAATTTTTTGTGTGAAAATAATGGATCATGGAACATCTTCGGTCCCCGAGAGTATGCTCACTTCCTCAAAAAACACATAAGAAATAAAAAAAATGCATCGAATGCATAAGAGGTTGTGATTAACATTATTCAAAAGCAAGGATTTTTCCACCACTGCAAGATTGGTTTTCTCTATGCAATGAAATTTCCTCTCAAATTTTTGTGGAGCACTATGTGAAAGAACATAATTGGTATGAAAGGCATAAATAAGGTCCCTCTTCCTTCTTCACAAAAAATAATATACTCTCACACACCTATACCAATTAGTCTAAACATGTAAGAGACTAATTTCACATTTTCCTAATATTCATGGGCCCTCCTGTGAGGAAGTTAAACTCAATGACTAGCTCTAATACCTATTTATAAAATATTTCACAAGCAAAATTATTTGTATATTATTCAATCAACAATGTTACATATAAATAAATCAATATTATCTTGAGATAAACAAACATCAACTAGCTACATAATCCATTTAGTTGAGAGAATATCTCAACCATATACTAACATAGGAGCTAAATCTAACTAACACACATACTTATTCTACAATGATGAATATCACACAAGACAAGTAGGAGTTAATATCTCTAACAAGATCATAGCATGGAAATATAAGTTGAAGTTTCTATTAGAGGTTTCTGTAAAACAAACTTCTTTTTGAGGTCTCATCATTTTTTTCTCTTTACTGAAAACATTACCACCTTATCATTTCTTTTTCAAGGATGACAATGTTGAAATAACAATAAATAAAAACGATGAACATTAGATTGGTAGGGATATATCACTAATCTAACCCTAAAATTTTAATGTTATATATGAGAAATAAATTAAGGCATGATAAATTTCAAATATTACAATACTGTTGAATAATAAATGTAGAGTTTTGGTTTAAAATTATGTACTCTTATTGGTAGATAATTTTCATACTATGCCATGGTTGTTGAACTTAAGTTTATTGAAACTACACCGTGTTTAAATTATGTAACCTCTTAAGCTTTCTCCAACTATTAAATGTAGGTCAATAATCATAAATGACATATAGGTCATATTTTGCATTGATTATTATGAGTGGAAGATAAATCCACCCCTCCATAAGTCAAATATTTTTAACATTCAATGGTGAAATAGACATATTAATTCAGAATAGTTATCTAATTATATACATATTTTTACAAATTATATGCAAACATACAAGATGAAAATGAAATAATAAAAGAGAAAACATTCTCCAAAAACAAGACTTTTGTTGAATTTGATTTAATTTTATAACATTGAAATTCAAGATATATAAAAAAGAAAAAAGTTTAAGTAACTAGGTAATGGGAAATAATGTGAAGGAACTCCTTCAAGGCCAAAATGCACGACTTGTGGTAGATTATTGGTCAATTACAATGCCCTGAGAAGAATGGAGAAAATGGAAAAATCAGGTGGACTATAATTCTATAGACGAAGCCATGAATTGGACACTATTTTCATACTTATTGAGGGAGAGGAGGATTCCAATTATGGAAGGAAGTGATGGCTTAAGATGGGGTCATAAGCCAAAAGGGAACTTTTTGACCAAAGAGGCATACCAATTATTGGCAAGGCAAAACACATTGCGAAAGCACCCAGTATGGCACAATATATCATCTGAGAACTTGTGGCCAAAGGTGGAACACTTCCTCTGGTTGGTGGGGAGGAGACACATCCTCACATGGGACTAGCTAATTCAGAAAGGATATCGGGGCCCCTCAAGATGTGCACTTTGCTAGTCCCAGGAGGAAATCTTTGAGCACCTTATGAACTTATGCCTAGAAACAAAAGCCCTTTGGAATAATCTTGAGATCTCCTTTGGGATAACAAATTGATCAAGGAGCAACATAAAGGACACAATTGAGTAAAGGAGGTAGCCCCTCTTCAAAAATCAGATAGTAAACCGAGCTTGGACCTTGAATCTCAGGTTTCTCCTATGGAATACCTAGAAGTGCAAGAACAAGGTAAAATACAAGAATCAAAGCATCTCACAACAAGAAATATGGGATACAACTCTATATGATATTCGAGAATAAATATTGGCAGAGACATGGGAAGAAGAGGATTGGAAACCATCGAAGGTGGAAAATCAGATCTTGGTAAGGTTGAACATAGATTCAGCCATGCTGCCACTCTTAGGGTTTGGGAGTTGCAGGACCAAGTAGAGTCCCCATCTTTGTTTATTCCCCCTATATGGTTTTGTGAATCTGAACTTCAACAGTGCTACAAAAGGAAATCTAGGCCCAACGGGTTACGGGGGGCTCCTCCAGAATGTTGAGGGACACCCTCTAGGGATATATGTGGGCTATTGCAAATCATCCACAAATAATGTAATGGATTTTACTGCCCTAGAAAAAGGGTTGTGATTAGTAGAAAAAATAGGAATATCCAAGCTAATTCAGATCATAGGTGACTTGACCATGGTGATACAAGTGGCTCAGAATATTCTCATTGGCATTCCGATGTCCAAAGTAATCAAGATCTGGCGGTTAGAATCCCATGAAATCTACATTAGGGAACTATTCCTCTATTTTCCATATTTCATCACTATTGTAACATTTTTTTACCTTATATGTTTCTAAAGAAGGAAAAAATGTAAAAATGATTATATTGGTGTACTTTGTAAATAGTTGGCATCATTTTATAAATGTCTCTTTAAATTTTTAATTTATCACAAACAGATTACTTTTTTATTATTTCGTCAATAAAGTGCTGGCTAAAAGACATGCAAATATAAACAGTGGTGATTTACTCAGCCGAAATCAAAAGTTGTGGTTCATTACGGGACCCCCTTCCCCCGCATTGCCAAAGTTTAACAGGGGTGGGGTCCGCAATTGATTATTTTAGAAAATTGCTCAAGGCTACATATCGGGCACTCATGTATTGTGCACCCCATCCCCACCCCCGCAAACCAACTTGAAACTAGTCGTTACCTTTGTTATTCCTCTACTCTTCTTAAGCCGTCACTATCCCACTAAAACTATATCTTGCCAAAGTTATCGGTGGCCAATTCCTTTGCCAGTGGATAAGTATAATCACTACATGGAATATTTATTCCTACCAACGTTCCAATATTAATTTCGATGTGCCAAGAGTTTAATTCATTGATTGATATTCAAACATTCTCTAAAGCCAAATTATCCCCAATTTCCCCTATCATTTTCCTCATACCAATAGTATTTGCAGAGGCGATTAGTAGCAGACAATTTCCATAATTTCGTAGTCAACCCTATCAAGTAGCTGAGAAATCACTGGGTATTCATAATTTCCTTCTCTCTTCTTAATTCGAAATGAGTAATCAGAACGGAAATAGTAAGATATCAGTTGAGAACCCAATGCTTCCTACAATCCCAAATTTAGATGAGTTGCCTCTAGTTGATGTAGATATTAAAATTGTTGAGTCCAAATGTGAATTCAATTTACTTGAAGTACACAATTGGACTTTCCAAAAATTTGAAGATACCAGTGATGAATTTAATATTTGGGAATCCATGTTACCTAATTTCATTTTTCCTCAAACACACCATTTTCCTGAATTCGTCGCCTAGTGCAAGAATATATACATACCTAGTGAAAAAGTAGTAGTAGCTAGAAGTGGTGAAACATTGTTTCATGTCACAATAGAATCTAATCTTTGAGCCTTGCAAGTAAGCCCTCCAACTTCACTGCACTCATTTTCAGTTGAATCCCTAACGAAAATCTATTAGAAATACAACTTTCAAGAAAGAACCAACATTTTTGAGTCATTTTTACCAGAGGGATCTGAATTACCTCGTCATAATCCCCCTTATTCCTCCACCATGTTTCCTAAATTTTCCAGAAAAATCATTTCTATGCTTTGTTTTTTATTAGGTTATCCAAGTGATGAATGGGTTAATGAGGTTATTCTAGGTTTTCTGTTTGTGTTTTCATCTAGAAAGAAGCCTTCCATTTTGTTCAACTTTAGCCAATACATTTCAGATCAAATTCATGAACAATTTCTGAAGTTTAATGTTGAAATAGCTTTGAAGCACCAATTTGTATTAGTACACTTATTCTTATATCACCAAGATGAAAGGTTCAAGATGCCACTTCAGAAGCTAGCTAGATTCATAGGGAAGGCCACAATCTGTCATTCATTGGACTTCACTAGTAAGAAATAATTCAGAAGATTGTTCTTTTAATGACTTGTAGATCAATTTCTATATTTATCATTATGTCTTCTTAGTAGTGATGCAGTTCCAAGGATATCTATAGAAATCAAGAGAATTTTACATCTGAGTGAGTAGTCAAAGGTGGGAGACTAGTACTTATACTAGAAGTTTACAAAGATTAGAGTCTACGACTGTGAATTATCACCTTACAAACTACCTGCATTTCTTCCAATCAGAATTTTTTCTTTGGAATTTATAAGAAAAAGTCTAAATGTAGATGAAGTTCATTTTGTATCCAGGAAACAAAAGGCACAATTCAAACTAAAATCTCAAATTGGTCCTTTCATAGTAAATCAAAGATCAGGTGATAAGGAAGAAGAGAGTTTATTGTCTCAAATGAAGTTTAAATTAAGTTTCAGTTGGCCTTATGACCCTTTGGGAGTGATTTCATCTATTAGACTTGAGTAGAAGTCTACTCCTTATATTCATTTTTCCAAACCAGAGATTGAAAAATATGTTAATCAGGATGTTTGGGAAGAGAATACTTTGCAAGAAGTTGAAGAGAAGGTTTCTAGTCAAACAACCTTGGAAACTCCTAGACCTAAAGAGAAGGAATTAAAAAGAAGAGGTGAGAACATTTCTCCTACTCGTTTAGGTTCTAAATTGACAAAATTTAGAGTTTTCAAAAGGAGAAAGATAAGGGATACAAAGGAAGAATCATCCAAATCTAGGAACACCGATGTGTCCACTGTAGTAATGGTATCAGGTGAGCCTCTAAGAATTTGTGAATGAACTTTTTGAACACCGCGATGACTATGCGAGAGAATATTGCTAGTGCATTCTTGACTCCAAACGACATTACTGTATAATGGAAACAACCCCATTCCATCGTGAATGTTGTCTTGCTCCTATCCTCTGGCATGATCTTAATCTGATGGTACCCAGAGAACCCACTAGTGAAGGAATATGCTTCCTATCCTCCCACATTGTCCAGTACTTCATCAGTAAACGGTGTTGGAAGGGGATCATGGACACAGGCATCGTTAAGATTTTTGAGATCTATGCAAATCCTTATTTCGTCCTTTTGCTTCTTTTCCTGAACTACCATTGTACTCACCCAATTAGACTCCTCCATGGGTTCAATAATACCTGCTTCAAGCATCTTGTCCAACTCCAAGCATAAATTTTCCTTATATTTTGGATTAAGGCGATATGGCCTCTTCTTAACAGGCTTCACGTTTAGTTTCTGAGTTATTTTCATCACTCCCAAATAGCCTATGATGCCTTTCATGTCCGAAAATTTTGTAGGGAACAAGTCGTGATATTCACGGAGCAACTCAACAACTTTATCTACTATAGCATCATCCCAGTAATCCTCAATCTTCGCAAACTTTGGCTTTGCCTCCGTGCCAATGTTTACTTGGCTAGTTTTCAATGGTGCGGTGATGTCTACATTCTCTATTTGTGGTCCCTCTACCTTGCGGTGGCCTTCTATTTTTGGAATGTTAATATCCCTCGGATCCGCATCCTGTCCTTCAGAAGTCACATTATAGCACTCTAGCACATGGCACAACTAGGTGCTCCAATATGGTTGAATCAGTTCCAAAGGATCCTGCGGTATTCTAAAGATCGCTACCTTAACCTCCTGCAGTGCCTCATCAATGCTTTTGAATCCATCTTCAAATATAAATTTCCTTATGAGCCCTTCTCTTAGGACATCCAATTTCATGGTACCGTGGTGGAGATTTGTCTCCAAATACCAGTTCATAGGGATTATGTCCAGAGTGTGACAAAATAGATGCACCCATTCTGGTTGTGGCTCCATTCCATATACCTTAGTCCATTTAGCCAAGTGATCATGTGGATCATTCCTCCCATCATACTTCTTAGTTACCCATACTTTAGGCTGACCAAACCGCGTTCTCATCATTCTTCTATAATTGCGCCACTCATCAAAGTTGTCTTTGTGTGTACCCCACCACCGAGCGGGCGTAGCGCGCAGTGCCCACTCCAATGCCTAAAAATGGTAATCCTATATAACTTCTCTTTCAAAAGCATCCAAAAATTTATCCACGTCAGTTAAACCATCATAATAAGGAAAATTTCTTACCTCTGATGACACACAACACAATGATTTGGTCATCATGTTGTAGTGCAATGTGGATACTTCATGCAGCCTGTTTTGCCAATGTTCCAACTCTTCGTCTGAATCTACAGTACATGAACTTTCGCGGTCCCATGTAATTCATGCATCGGCTGTCAGATTAACCCAGTCTTGGTATCACACTGTGATTTTATAGATATGATGCAAATCATCATCACTCTCGTCATAGTCGTAGACCGGTTCAGTATAGCATGGTTGATCTGAAAATGCGGCACTTAGGCTTCTTGTCCAACTTACATGAACCTCTCCCACTCCCAAAGCTTTAAATATTCCCAAGTCTTATTGATTAACCAATGTGTAAATGATAATATGCTTGAAATTATAGCTGTATGCTTATATTTATTGTTGGTTATGTATGTTCTTTAAAATCTGTTGCGTATGCTGATATGTAAATACATATAATAAATAATAATGCAGCAAGAAACAAAACACACAGAACAACAATTTAATTTGGAGTTCACCCAAAACTCTTGGGCTACATCTCCTTGAGCTCTAGTCAGCTCAACTAGGCTATCTGGGATTATGGTATATGTCCTTTTTACAAGCTCTTGGCTCAACTCCTATTGTTTTACACAGAAACAGTGGGTTCAGACACCATTTCATCCCATAGCTCTTGAAGCTCTCAACTTTTTGTCTCTCAGCTCTCGCTCTCGCTCTATAGCTCTAGCTTTGGCTCTAGCTCTTTGGCTCTGGCTTCTTGGCCCTCTGCAACCTTTAGCTCTCTGGCTTTTCACTTAAACTTCAAGTGACCCCAAAAGCTCCCTCAGCTTCTCTGTGTAGTAACTCTTTGGCTCTCTCTGCTCTCTCGGCTCTCTACTACTACTTTCAGCATTCAGCTTGCTCTCCATTGAGCTCTCTGCCTCCTTTGAGGTGAGCTTCTAGATTTTTGGCTACCCCGGCCATTTCTCTGTGTGCAATCATCCTTCTGTGGCTCTTTGGATTCCTTACGCGTTGCTTATTCGACTGCCATCTAGCTCTCGGCCTTTTCCCACTCAAATCCTTCTTCTAGCATTAAATAATCATTGCATAACACATTCAGGGGAGGCAGCCACCTAATCTGCGATGGATGAGGGCATCGGGCCTTTGAAATCCTGGAATGGCCATTCTTTGGTTACACAAAGAAATTCCTTCAAATGCAAGAAAATCTGCCAAAACACAGTCTTTCAGACTTCAAAAGTCCTTAAATCCAGTCTATAATCCTATCGGGTCCGCCTAGGAGTCAATATCGCATGTCACAAATGGCCTATCCCTTCATATTTTAGAAATACATTAAGACTGTGAAAACACCACAAAAATGGCTTATGACGGATTTCAAATATATCAAATGTCGTTTATCGCACCGTCGGGTCCATATATCATACCGCATCAGCGCATATACATGTGGCCTGCTCCGTCGCATGACCCCGACGCGATATTGTGATATCGCAATCGCGCAATGCATTGGCTTGGGGTTCCCATATGGCACGACTGATGCCGACACCGATTGCGATTCGCCGATATCAGCGATCGGCACATTGCGCGTTGTGGTGTCCCACTTTTTCCCTGTGGCATTGCCGATTGTGATGTCGCGATCACAATAATCTTATGTTATGCCCCGATATCCTCCGATAGCCACCGCCGATTGCGATTCACAGATTGGATCTGGACCGTTGATTGGCCAGATATGACGGATCCTATTCACTGTCCCTTTGACCTCTGATGGGCTCGATTTTCGTTGTTTTCACATGTTTTTGCCTCTTTCCCAAAGAATAAAAGGGGAACTTCTTTTTATGATAACTCCTTCATCTGAAGTCCGTTTTCGCCCATTCAAGTTGCATTGTATTCAGAATGAGGAGATCTCTGTAATGAGACTATTTTTGAGAGCAGCCTGTGATTTTCATTTTCCTCTGATTTACAAAGGATTTGTGCCATTTGCACCTTTTACCTCTTATATGAAGTCTGTTAGACTTAGAGGTTTATCCAGGATCCATTTTTGGATCACACCTTCCAACTAAAAGAACTTTTGGTCTCCAAAAGACTAATGTACTGATCTGAGCAGTAAATGAGAGTGACTCACCCTCTTCTTTCAGCCTCCCTACACTTGCCTTTGCATAGTGCCTCTGCACCAATAGTTTATGACCACTTCCCTTCTTGGATGGGTTGGTCTTCTTGGGAATAACTGTCTTCCTCCTTGCCTTCTTGCAAAACTCTTGCTGAAATGGTTATAGAAGGTAGTTTGAGCTTCTCTGCCTTGATCATTGATCCAAGGTGGCTCAACAAATGTGAAGTACATCTGCTCCAAAAAACTTTCATTTGTACCTGTTTGACAAGCTCTACATACAAATGATGGACTAGACAATAAGCCCACAAAACATGCCTTTAAAACAAATGACCCTTCAAGTCAAGCATGTAGAAAAAGACCATTAGGACTCTTTTTCAAAAGATGAAACACTTCATCATTATCTCCATTTGGAGACCAAGTTAACTTCTCCCAAGTCAACATGGCATCACATGCATGTCAAAGCAATCAACCCTGCAAGTTAATTACACATACATGTTCAAAAGAAAGGAAATCATCAACATCCCTGTGTTCATGCATCTCATGCTCATGCATGCATTTCATCCTTCAACTTTCACTTAAGCACACTGTACTTTCAAAGCTGAAATGAAATATAATGTAGATGCATCAATAGACATGCAATCTCAATCAGATAAGAACTCTAACCATTCCTTACCAATCCCTTTCAAAGGTACTACCTTTGTCTACACATCAGCATCGTCATGTGAATCATTCTGAGACACATCATTCATGGAATCTTCACTTCCATTTCTACAATCTTCTCTTTCCACTTTCTTCAGCTTTTGTGGAAGCATTTTTGGATTCAATGTCCAACATTTTGCAGCAAGATGTCCTTGCTTATGGAAATAAGTGCATTGCATGTGCATCCTCTTGACAGCATGATTTGCCTTGTCTAATGGACCTTTGGCTTCTTGCTTCTTTTCCTTCTTCTGCTTCCTGTATGTGGCCATTTTCTTCCAACATCTAGAAACATCATGGTTATCCAAACCACAAAAGGAACATTCAATTATTTTCCCATACATATGTGGAAATTTATCATGCTTTGCACAATCAAAAGGAAAATGTTGAGAACCAGATTTACACCTTTGTCTTTCACCTTTATTGCCTTCATGAGGAGGTGAAGCAAATGAAGAAGTGGCCCCCTTTCAAACACCATCAATCTCTTTAAGGTTGTTGGAGTCTCCCCAACTCTCTGGTTCAAGTGTGTGCTTCTGAACACTTGCATCCTGCAAATGATGTTTCAAGCTATTGCATTCTTCTTGAATAAAATATTCACACTTTGTAATTCAACCCCTTCTTGGAGTTGTTTCAATGGCCTTCATGGTAGCTTTGGAACTTTCTCCATAAGCTTGTCCATAGCAAAAAACCAAATACTTAGGCCTTTACTCAATCATTATTGGCTCAACAATACCTTGAGAATGTCTACCCAAGCCTTTTCCTTCATAGCCCATCTTGGACATCAGCTTGGAACCTATGCCTCTAGTATATTTTTCAAAAGAACCAATATAAGCATCTTTAGAGGAATTTGAAGACAAACTGGAATGGCTTACCTCTTCTTTAAGATGATACTTGACTAAGGCTTCTTAGGCAACAAAGAGCTGTGTCTCCAACTCATGCATCCTTTTCAGGTTCATATTTGTGATATGAAGTTGCCTCTCCATTTCCTGCAATTTGTCAGCAAGCAACTGCTTCTCTTCCTTTAAGGAATTTAGCTGCTTTCTAAGCATGCTACTCTTCCTTCCATCCTCATACATTTCTCTCACCATATCCATCATGGTGGACAATTCTTGCTTCATGTCTTCATCAAAGAATCTTGTGAAGAGAGCAGAATTTGAGGACCCACTTGTAGAAGTTGTCATTATGTCAATGAACAAAAAAACTTCAACAAGATAAATAAAGAGCTTATTTAAGCAACCTTTTGCAACAAACCTCTTGTGCTTTGGATTGCCTTGAGGTCCTTTGGGATAGAAGAATGCCTTTAGCCCTTATTCCTATTTGTCCTTCCTGGACTGAGCTAGCAACAACTTTCCCTTTACCTCTGCAAACTCAGAAAATAGTCAGTATACAACACAAGCATACAATCAACCTCTAACTATTTAAACACCTTTTAGATAAGCAACCTTTGCTCAGTCAATCAAGCATTCTGATATAACCTTCCTTGAAGGTGGGGTTAACCAAACTTAGGCTCCGATAACACCTGATCTGAAAATGGGTCACTTAGGCTTCTTGTCCAACTTACAAGAACCTCTCCCACTCCCAAAGCTTTAAATATTCCCAAGTCTTATTGATTAACCAATGCAGAAATGATAATATGCTTGAAATTATAGGTGTGTGCTTATATTTATTGTTGGCTGTTTATGTGCTTTAAAATCTACTGTGTATGCTGATATGTAAATACATACAATAAATACTAATGCAGCAAGAAACAAAACACATAGAACAAAAATTTAATTTGGAGTTCACCCAAAAATCTTGGGCTACGTCTCCTTGAGATCTAGTCAACTTGGCTAGGCTCTCTGGGATTATGGTATAAGTCCTTTTTACAAGCTCTTGGCTCAACTCCTACTGTTTTACACAGAAACATTGGGTTCAGACACCATTTTATCCCCTAGCTCTTGAATTTCTCGGCTTTTTGGCTCTCGGATCTCGCTCTGGCTCTTTGGCTCTTGGCTCTGGCTTTGGCTCTCTGGCTCTGGCTTTGGCTTTGGCTCTTCGGCCCTGGCTTCTTGGCCCTCTGCAACCTTCAGCTCTCTAGCTTTTCACTTGAACTTTAAGTGACCCCAAAGGCTCCCTCAGCTGCTCTGCGCAGTAGCTCTTCAGCTCTCTCTTCTCTCTCGGCTCTCTGCTACTCCTTTTAGCATTCAGCTTGCTCTCCATTGAGCTCTCTGCCTCCTTTGAGGTAAGCTTCTAGCTTTTTGGCTACCCCAGTTGTTTCTCTGTGTGCAATCATTCTTCTGTGGATCTTTGGCTTCCCTACGCATTGTCTATTCAACTGCCATTTGGCTCTCGGCCTCTGCCCACTCAAATCCTTCTTCTAGATTAAATAATCATTGCATAATGCATTTAGGGGAGGCGGCCACCTAATCTGCAATGGATGAGGGCATGGGGCCTTTAAAATCCCTGAAACGGCTATTCTCTAGTTACACAGAGAAATGCCTTCAAACTCGGGAAAATCTGCCAAAACATAGTTTTTCGGACTTCAGAAGTCCTTAAATCTAGTCTATACTCCTAGCGGGTCCACCTGGGAGTCGCTATCGCATGTCGCAAATGGCCTATCCCTTCATATTTTAGAAATACATTAAAATTGTGAAAACACCGCAAAAATGGCTTATGACGACGCATATACATGTGCCCCACTCTGTCGCATGACCCCGACGCGATATTGCAATATCGCAATCGTGCATTGCATTGGCCCGGGGTTCCCATATGGCATGACTGATGCCGACACGAATTGCAATCCACCGATATCGGCAGTCAGCACATCACGTGTCACGGTGTCCCGCTTTTGCCCTATGTCATCACCAATTGTGATGTCATGATCGCAATAATCTCATGTTATGCCTCGATATCCTCTGATAGCCACCACCGATTGCGATGTTGCGATCACAATAATCTTATGTTATGCCCCGATATCCTCTGATAGCCACCGCCGATTGCGATTCGCCGATCAGATCTAGAATGTTGATCGGCTAGATTTGACGGCTCCTGTTCATTGTCCCTTTGACCTCCGATGGGCTCGATTTTCACTGTTTTCTCATGTTTTTGCCTCTTTCCCAAAGAACAACAGGGGAACTTCTTTTTATGACAACTCCTTCATCTGAAGTTCGTTTTTGCCCATTCAACTTGCATTGGATTCAGAATGAGGAGATCTCTGCAATAAGACTATTTCCGAGAGCAGCCTATGATTTTCATTTTCCTCTGATTTACAAAGGATTTGTGCAATTTGGCACCTTTTAGCTCTTATATGAAGTCTGTTAGACTTAGAGGTTTATCTAGGATCCATTTTTGGATCACGCCTTCCCACTAAAAGAACTTTTGGTCTCGAAAAGACTGATGTACTGAGATGAATAGTAAATGAGTGTGACTCACCTTCTTCTTTCAGCCTCCCTACACTTTCCTTTGCATAGTGTCTCTGCACCAATAGTTTCTGACCACTTCCCTTCTTGGATGTGTAGAATTTTCTCTACAAATCAGCTAGCTCACTGATATCATGTAGAAATTTCACCTGCAGATCAAACTGATATATGCAATGTACTAAAGCATAATACTAGATTTACATCTACCATAAACTTTGCAGAAGCTTAATTGAACATGAGCAACATCAAGCATGAACACATATAACTGATAAGAAGGAACCAATCAGACATAACATAGAAGAATTTATCTAGGAAAAGCACCAGCCTAAAACCCCATCTCTGTATTATCAATCAAGTGGAAATCCTCAACAACATACAAAAAGAATTAGCTCAAAATCTATCCTTCTCTCTCTGTACTCTGATGATAAAGCTCATGGACTACCTAGCCCTGTATATAAAGGCTGCACCTTAGGTCCAAGCTCCTATTTCCTTGCACAGTTTTGATTGGGGTCCAATTACAAAACACATGTAAATTGGCCTGATCATACCTACTGTCACCTCAGGTCCAACTACGCAGTCATAGAAGGAAGAAGCTTCCTTCCCCGTGTAAGGAATACTTACTAGAAATATCCTAGCATCTGATAGTACACTGTCCCACATCTGATCTCAACTGGGTCTCTGACAGAACTGACATGCATCAGTTATCCATGAGTGAATACACAATTATCTGAAAATAATAGTTGTCACATGAATGTAAGCATCAACAAACTGTATCTCATTAATTTAACAACTTGTTAAATTAATCTAACTGAACCTGACTAAGTTGAGCTAAGTCAACTGATCCTCTCAATATAGAACTCATCCTTAATTCCTCAACCAGTGGAGCAAATCAAGGACACATTCCCCAATCAGTGGAGAAATTATTGCATGTTCTCACAAAGACTTCAAGTTTGATTTTCCTTAACTAATTAACTCAAACTGAATTAATTAATTAATATTCAAACTACTGGTAAGCCCAAATTTGAACTTAATTCCTATAGATAGACTAGGGACTGCTATAAATAGGAAGGGACCTAGAAATTCTATTTTTAGAAGATGTTATTTTTAGCAGTTTCACCTCTCACCCAAGGTGGCCAAAATTCCACACTGGCCAAACTGCTATTTTTAGCAATTTCTATTTTTACATTTCTTGTTGCACACTTTTCAACACTCCCTCTCAACAAGAAAGGATTCCTCTCGAACCCGATCCTGTAACTCTAGAATGTTCTACATGCAACACATCTACCAAGTGCGGTTGCTCCAACAACAGTCGGAACAAAAAAACTCCCAACTGACCTCTCTGTTGGGCTAGAAACATACTCTAATGCTGAAGCTCTACCTGCTACTGACAAGTGCTCCCTCTCTGACCTCTGCACTACTGCAACATCTCCATGCATCTCACACCGTTTCACCCTTCTCTGTGCTACCCTACACTGTGAAACACACTTGTGCCTCTTGCATTGTTGCAGCCTGCATGCTCTGCGCTGTAGCTCTTTCTGTTACTTCATCCGCATCTATCTCTACCCAATCAGTCAGTTCTTTCTACTCCACATCGGGGCTCCTGCAGTAAGGTCTCATCCAAGAGGTTGGGTACCTCAAGGATCCTGCCCCTCCTTCTTGGGATGATCACTCTATATTGCCCCACCTCCTACTTGGAGGTATGGCTGCATGTGATCCCTCTGCCCACCTGGCTCAAAGTTTCCCCATACTAGAGGTCTCTGCATGAGTAGATGTCTCTACTCGATCTCCTCTCAGATTCTCTTGTTGTGACTGCTCCACAACCTCCTGAAGCTACTGCACCAATCGTGGTTCCTCCATAATCGTCTGAGACTTCTTTTGGTGTTGCATGTTGAGAGGTAATATACCCTCCCTCTCAACCACCAAGTATCCATCAATTGCCTTGCTGCTCAAGGCTTTGCATGCATCTTGAACCTCAAGAGCATATAGGTTCTTGACCCGTGAACCGATCTGTTTCACCTGTCTAGTGATGATGTGTCTAAGGAAAACCTTTCCCTTACTAAAGACTACATCATAACCTCTGTCTTCCAGCATCGCGATCGACACCAAGTTTCTCTTCAGTCCTGGTACATACTTGACATCGGTCAAGGTAAGGCGAGCTCCATGCTCCCTCTAAAAAATAACCGTGCCTACACCTGAGACACTATACTTCTCATCATTACCCATCACTATGAGTATCTGGAGATCTTTCTCTTGCAAAGTATTGAACAAATTCTTGTCGTCGATCATGTGGAAAGAAGCTCCATTTTCAAGAAACGAACCACTTCTCACCATGGATGAAACCATGCATGCGAAGAGTGTGAAATCCAACTCAAACTGTGAAGCTAGTGCCTCACCTTCAGATCCTTCCCTGGATCCCTTCTTGGATTTCCTCTGTGGACAATTTGTAGCATAATGGCCCACCTCATGGCAACGAAAGCATCACACTTTCGATTTGTAAACCTTCTTCCCACCATTGGAAGAACTGGATTTGAAAAGAGAAACCTTCTCCTTCCCCTACTTTTCCTTACTCGCTAAGGCACAGTTCTCCTCATCCTCCATGGATGAAGAACCATCTCTTGTGCTCCGTCTGATCTCCTCCTACATCAAATCCAACCATAGTTGTTCCCAATCTGGTAGTTTCTCCCTTCCATTAACCGAGTCCTGTTAGCTATGCCAGCTCTTAGGAAGGCCAAGGAGTGCTAGACTCACCATATCATCATTAGCTGTCATGACCCCTACACTTGCAAGCTTATACCTGCATGTGATGAGCTTGGTCAGATACATAGAGATCATCTCATCCTTTTCACACTTGATCTTTTGAAGTTTGTCCTTCAGTGCTAGCTTCCTCTAATCACTACTATTCTGATATAAATCTTTCAATGTTTTCCACATTGCAAACAGAGTCTCCTTCCCATGGAGGCTTGAGACAATGTGATCTTGCACTCCCTCCAAGAGAATTCTCCTAGCTCTAGCCACACACTTCTTTGATTCCTCCAGTTGAGTAGCATCAATAGGCTTAGGGACTTCTTGATCAATGAAGTCCTTAAGGCCATTATCTTCTAATACTGCCTCCATGTAATCCTTCCAAGCTATATAGTTTGAGCTACCATCAAGGGAATACTCAAGCCTCAAACCATAGAATGTCGTTGGTGAAATAGATGTGATAAGAACTTGAGATCTATATCCTGAATAATAAACTTCGAATTCCTTCTTGTATATTGTTCTTCCTTGATCACCTATGCTTCGATACCATGTAGAATTTTCTCTACAAATTAGATAGCTCACTGATATCGTGTAGAAATTTCACCTGTAGATCAAACTGATATATGCAATGTACTAAAGCATAATATTAGATCTACATCTACCATAAACTTTGCGGAGGCTTAATTGAACATGAGAAACATCAAGCATGAACACATATAACTGATAAGAAGGAATCAATCACACATAACACACAAGAATTTATCTAGGAAAAGCACCAGCCTAAAACCCCATCTCTGTATTATCAATCAAGTGGAAATCCTCAACAACATACAAAAAAAATTAGCTCAAAATCTATCCTGCTCTCTCTGTACTCTGATGATAAAGCTCATGGACTACCTAGACCTATATATAAAGGCCGCACCTTAGGCCCATGCTCCTATTTCCTTGTGCAGTTTTAATTGGGGTCCAATTACAAAACACATGTAAATTGGCCTGATCATACCTGTTGTCACCTCAGGTCCAACTACGCAGTCATAGAAGGAAGAAGCTTCCTTCCCGATGCAAGGAATACTTACTAGAAATATCATAGCATCTGATAGTACATTGTCCCACATCTGATCTCAACTGGGTCTCTGACTGAACTGACATGCATCAGTTATCCATGAGTGAATACACAGTTATCTGAAAATAATAGTTGTCACATGCATGCAAGCATCAACAAACTGTACCTCATCAATTTAACAACTTGTTAAATTAATCTAACTGAATTTGACTAAGTTAAACTAAGTCAACTGATCCTCTCAATATAGAACTCATCCTTAATTCCTCAATCAGTGGAGCAAATCAAGGACACATTCCCTAATCAGTGGAGAAATTATTGCATGTTCTCACAAAGACTTCAAGTTTTATTTTCCTTAACTAATTAACTCAAACTGAATTAATTAATTAATATTCGAATTGCTGGTAAGACCAAATTCAAAATTTACTTCCTATAGATAGACTAGGGACTGCTATAGATAGGAAGGAACCTAGAAATGCTATTTTTAGAAGATGCTACTTTTAGCAGTTTCACCTCTCACCCAAGGTGACCAAAATTCCACACTGGCCAAAATGCTATTTATAGAAATTTCTATTTTTACATTTCTTGTTGCACACTTTTCAACAGGATGGGCTGGTCTTCTTGGGAAGAACTGTCTTCCTCCTTGCCTTCTTACATAACTCCTGCTAAAATGGTTATAGAAGGTAGTTTGAGCTTCTCTGCCTTGATCATTGATCCAAGGTGGCTCAACAAATGTGAAGTACATCTGCTCCACAAAACTTTCATTTGTACCTGTTTGACAAGCTCTACATACAAATGATGGACTAGACAACAAGCCCACAAAACATGCCTTTAAAACAAATAAGTCAAGCATGTAGAAAAAGACCATTAGGACTCTTTCTCAAAAGATGAAACACTTCATCATTATATCCATTTGGAGACCAAGTTAACTTCTCCCAAGTCAACATGGCATCGCATGCATGTCAAAGCAATCAACCATACAAGTTAATTACACATACATGTTCAAAAGCAAGGAAATCATCAACATCCCTGTGTTCATGCATCTCATGCTCATGCATGCATTTCATCCTTCAACTTTCACTTAAGCACACTGTACTTTCGAAGCTAAAATGAAATATAATGTAGATGCATCAATAGACATGCAATCTCAATCGGATAAGAACTCTAACCATTCCTTACCAATCCCTTTCAAAGGTACTACCTTTGTCTGCACATCAGCATCATCATGTGAATCATTCTGAGACACATCATTCATGGAATCTTCACTTCCATTTCTTCCATCTTCTCTTTCCACTTTCTTCAGCTTTTGTGGAAGCATTTTTGGATTCAATGTCCAACATTTTGCAGCAAGATGTCCTTGCTTATGGTAGTAAGTGCATTGCATGTGCATCCTCTTGATAGCATGATTTTCCTTGTCCAATGGACCTTTTGCTTCTTGCTTCTTTTCCTTCTTCTGCTTCCTATATGTGGCCATTTTCTTCCAACATCTAGAAACATCATGGTTATCCAAACGACAAAAGGAACACGCAATTCTTTTCCCTTACATATGTGGAATCAAAAGGAAAATGTTTAGAACCGGATTTATACCTTTCTCTTTCACCTTTATTGCCTTCATGAGGAGGTGAAGCAAATGAAGAAGTGCCCCCCTTTTGAACACCATCAATCTCTTCAAGTCTGTTGGAGTCTCCCCAACTCTCTGGTTCAAGTGCGTTATTCTAAACACCTGCATCCTGCAAATGATGTTTCAAGATATTGCATTCTTCCTTAATACAATCTTCACACTCTGTAATGCAACCCCTTCTTGGAGCTATTTCAATGGCCTTCATGGCAACTTTGGAACTTTCTCCATAGGCTTGTCAATAGCCAAAACACAAATACTTAGGCCTTTCCTCAATCATTATTGGCTCAACAATACCTTGTGCATGTCTACCCAAGCCTTTTCCTTCATACCCCATCTTGGACATTAGCTTGGAACCTATGCCTCTAGTATGTTTTTCAAAAGAACCAATATAAGCATCCTTAGAGGAATTTGAAGACAAACTGGAATGGCTTACCTCTTCTTCAAGCTGATACTTGACTAAGGCTTCTTGGGCAACAAAGAGCTGCATCTCCAACTCATGCATCCTTTTCAGGTTCATATTTGCGATATGAAGTTGCCTCTCCATTTCCTACAATTTGTCAGCAAGCAACTGCTTCTCTTCCTTTAAGGAATTCAACTGCTTTCTAAGCATTATGCTCTTCCTTCCATCCTCATACATTTCTCTCACCATATCCATCATGGTGGACAATTCTTGCTTCATGTCTTCATCAGAGAATCTTGTGAAGATAGCAGAATTTGAGGACCCACTTGTAGAAGTTGTCATTATGTCAATGAACAAAAAAACTTCAACAAACCTCTTGTGCTTTGGATTGCCTTGAAGTCCTTTGGGATAGAAGAATGCCTTCAGCCCCTCTTCCTATTTGTTCTTCCTAGATTGAGCTAGCAACAACTTTCCCTTTACCTTTGAAAACTCATAAAATAGTCAGTCTGCAACACAAGCATACAATCAACCTCTGACTGTTTAAACACCTTTTAGACAAGCAATCTTTGCTCTGTCAATCAAGCATTCTGATATAACCTTCCTTGAAGGTGGGGTTAACCAAACTTAGGCTCCGATACCACTTGATCTGAAAATGGGGCACTTAGGCTTCTTGTCCAACTTACAAGGACCTCTCCCACTCCCAAAGCTTTAAATATTCCCAAGTCATATTGATTAACCAATGCGGAAATGATAATATGCTTGAAATTATAGGTGTATGCTTATATTTATTGTTGGTTCTTTATGTGATTTAAAATCTGTTCTGTATGCTGATATGTAAATACATACAATAAATACTAATGCAGCAAGAAACAAAACACACAGAACAATAATTTAATTTGGAGTTCACCCAAAACTCTTGGGCTACGTCTCCTTGAGCTCTAGTCAACTCGACTAGGCTCTCTAGGATTATGGTATAAGTTCTTTTTACAAGCTCTTGGCTCAAATCCTACTATTTTACACAGAAACAATGGGTTTAGACACCATTTTATCCCCTGGCTCTTGAAGCTCTCGGCTTTCTGGCTCTCGGCTCTGGCTCTGGCTCTTCGGCTCTGGCTCTGGCTCTTGGCTCTGGCTCTGGCTCTTGGCTCTGGCTCTTACTCTTTGGCTCTGTCTCTTCGGCTTTGGCTTCTTGGCCCTCTGCAACCTTCAACTCTCTGGCTTTTCACTTGAATTTTAAGTGACCCCAAAGGCTCCCTTAGCTGCTCTGTGCAGCAGCTCTTCGACTCTCTCTACTCTCTCGGCTCTCTACTACTACTTTCAACATTCACCTTGCTCTCCATTGAGCTCTCTGCCTCCTTTGAGGTGAGCTTCTGGTTTTTTGGCTACCCCAACCATTTCTCTGCGTGCAATCATCCTTCTGTGGCTCTTTGGCTTTCCTGCGCATTGTCTGTTCGACTGCCATCTGGCTGTTAGCCTCTGCCTACTCAAATCCTTCTTCTAGCGTTAAATAATCATTGAATAATGCATTTAGTGGAGGCGACCACCTAATCTGCGATGGATGAGGGCGTCGAGCCTTTGAAATCCCTGAAATGGCCATTCTCTAGTTACATAGAGAAATGCCTTCAAACTCGGGAAAATCCACCAAAACACAGTCTTTCGGACTTCAAAAGTCCTTAAATCCAGTCTATACTCATATCGGGTCTACCTAGGAGTTGCTATCACATGTCGCAAATGGCCTGTCCCTTCGTATTTTAGAAATACATTAAAACTGTGAAAACACCACAAAAATGGCTTATGATAGATTTCAAATATATCAAATGTCGTTTATCGCCCCGTTGGGTCCATGTATCGTATCGCACTAGCGGATATACATGTGGCCCGCTCTGTCGCATGACCTCGATGCGATATTGCGATATCACAATTGCACATCACATTGGCCCGGGGTTCCCATATGGCATGATTGATGCCGACACCGATTGCGATCCACCGATATTGGCGATCGACACCTCGCGGGTCGCAGTGTCTCGTTTTTTCCCCGTGGCATCACCGATTGCGATGTCACGATTGCAATAATCTTATGCTATGCCCCGATATCCTCCGATAGCCGCCGCCAATTGTGATTTGTCGATCAGATTTGGATCGTTGATCAGCCAGATCCGACGGCTCCTATTCACTATCCCTTTGACCTTCGATGGGCTCGATTTTCGCTGTTTTCTCATGTTTTTGCCTCTTTCCCAAAGAACAAAAGGGGAAATTATTTTTATGATAACTCCTTCATCTGAAGTCCATTTTTTCCCATTCAAGTTGCGTTGGATTCAGAATGAGGAGATCTCTGCAATGAGACTATTTCTGAGAGCAGCCTGCGATTTTCATTTTCCTCTGATTTACAAAGGATTTGTGCCATTTGGAACCTTTTACCTCTTATATGAAGTCTGTCAGACTTAGAGGTTTATCCAACATCCATTTTTGGATCAGCGGTCCTTCTGCAGGGTCCAATGGTACTACAACGCAGAGCGATTTCCTTTGAAATGACATTGTCTGCTTCTTCAAATTGATGACCCCATTCATATCAATAGCCTAATCAATTCCTAGGAGCATGGGGTATGGATTGCTATCATCAAAAATATCTATTACTTCAAAATCATCCAACGCGCTTGCACTTTTTATATCTATGGTAACCCCCTACAATCGTCTCATAGGGATAATCTTCTGCTAGTTCTCCATCCTCGGTTGAATCAGAGACCACTGCAGCGTAAGTCTTCCCATCCTCTCCCAGGTTTTCTTAGGAAATACGTTCATGTCAGACCCCAAATCTAGAATAACCTGGTCCATATCATAGTCTCTTATTGGTATGGTAAGCCTCATCTCGCGCCCTATTCTTGCCTTATTCTTACCGATCTTACTAACTATGTGGGGTCCATTAGAAGAATTGTCCTTACCGGAACATTTGTTGATCAACTCTTGTAGCCCTTTTATAGCCTTACTGTCACGTAATAGTTTCATACAAGTCTCCAAGAATTTTGTAAGTGCAAAGGAGTCAACCTCTGTAGGCACACTGGTATCTGACAGTTTGTTCTGACTTCCTGAGGTAGAGGCATTAGCAAAGATTTTCTTTGCTTCCAGGAATGTTTCCTTTACACGCTCCAAATCAAACCCAACCTCCTTTTCTGGAGCCTTGTGGACCCATTCAATTTCTTCAGATCGTTTCCCTTTATCATCACCAGTCATCATTCCACTTCACAACAGAAAATTCACATTGGGATCCTCTTCATGAGGCTCGGCCCTCATCATCTATAAATTTTGGCTAGGCTACTGAGGTTGCGCCTTCTTCTCCTACATTTTAGCTATCAATATAAGGCATTCTTCTATTTTGTGGTAAAACTGAGTGTAGTATCAACATGACGAGCGTGTCTATTTTGTACACTCTTGTGAATAGTGTCCTTATGTTCTGCAATTATAGCAAATAACTTGCCCTCGACCTCTCCTAGGTCCTCGTCCTCCTCGGCCTCGTCCACGGCCATGATATACTTCGCGTGCTCCCCAGCACCCTGATGCAGAGGCCAAGTTTCTTCTTGCATTCGGTACATGGGCATTCTGTCCGTCATTAGTTCATAGCTATGATAATGGCATTCATCGTGGCCCACCGATTTACACAAATCATAGAATAATTGTTGGGCTATCTGCACAAATTTTTACAACGCAATTGCCCATTACATGTTTTCCAGCCACTTGACAGATAGCGCACCATAGCGCGGGCCTTGTACTTGGTCTTGTTGGAGCTTCCTGCCTCAAGGGCATTGGCCTTCCCCCTGTAATATAGTTTGTGAAGACAGGGCATTGATCTTTATCATGCCCCTGCCTTTTACACTTGAGGCACCAAACCTCTTCACGCACCTTTGGCTGAGCCACGTTTTCCTTTTTTAAACTCTGTAACTCCAAGCAAAGGTTTTGAAATTCCGCATGAATATGTTGAACCCCCGAATAAGCATCCTGAATAGGCATTTCATACAATCTCATCACAATTTCCAAGGCTTTCACCTAAATTCCTATCTTTTACTGTGATAAAGCAACCCCTAGGTGGGGCAAGAGCGAGGCTACAAACCATTTGTGGCGTTGACTATCTGCGAGATTCATATTAGCTTCACGGATATGGCACTTCAATTTTCGATATAATTCCTAGGGTGTTTCACTGGGCCTCATAATGATTTCCTTAAATCCAATTACTAATCATGATTCAAACTTAGGCTTACCAAATTCTTTGTTCAGAGTAGTTTGAGTGTCTGCTAATGATGCCAGCGAGTTATCAATGTAGTTCTTAATGTACCATGTTAGCGTGCGATCCTGCAACGCGGTAACCAACTAAACCTTCTTTATATTGTCATCTGTAATTTATTATGCTGTCCACATAACCTTCACAACAAACCAAAACTGATCTGGATCCTCACTTCCTAAGACCTTGAAAACTAACAACTTCATCGTATTTGACATGTTTACCAACGATGAAGGTGGTGGCTGTGTGGGTGAAGGTGTATGTTGTGGAGGTGAATGTGGAAGTGGCGTGGCAGATGAGGTATCCGCAGAGAGGTCAGACTTATCAACTGGACAATGCTCTGCGGCGATGCCTGTGCTGCTCCATCGTCATCACTTGAAGGAAGTCCAATCAATGGACTATATTCAAGACCTATTCTCCCTTAATTTCTAAAACTTCGTCCACTTCACATAGATCCAAACATCAAGGTAAGGGCACAACCTGCTTTTCACACAAAAGCATCTTAATCCAAGTATTCAAAGATCTTAAATACTTACCTCGAGGCCCCTTGAAGAAGTGCTACTCTACTTCACTGTAACTGATTGAGGTATCAACCGCGAACTCTGTAACAAATCCACTAATGACTCGATCAAGCCAGTGATCAACTGCATGTGCGATCATATCTTCAGAGCTTCCAACCTCTGCACGAGCTTCGGGGTCCACACTATCGAACCATCAAGCCTCCCCGTTCCTTAGTCGTCTGCCAATTTAGTGATCCACTCATATAGTTCGATCGGGAAGGTGCAGAAGAAGATCTCATGTATTTATGTGTATAAATATCTATCCAACCACTGTTCTTTCGTGAGGCACAAATTTTTGTTTTCTTGTGTTGTGAATTCGTGGATATTTTTGTCAAATCACTTCTCAATTTCCTTCTTGGTTGGATTCCAGTGATGCGACATCACACATCTCTTTATGTAGATCCTGGTCCCGAAAATAGAACCATTTGTTGGCTTAGTGGGTCCTGACCCAAGTTTAGAGTTAGTTGCACCAAACAAATCCCTACACTACTGGCCCTTTCGGCATCAATCCATGGAGCACGGACTGAAGTCTCACTCGAAGCAGTATGGGGGGATGCTGGAACCAATTTTTCGCACCCAGTGAGTAGTGTGATATCTTTTTGTGATCTAGGTTTGCCTTCGCACAGATTGATAAGCCTTTATGGATTATCAATGGAACTCCCTTTAATCAGATTCTAGACCTTCGCGAAGGTCTATGACTAGCTTTTGCAGACCCTGAACAGGCTAATCAACTACTTACGTGCATCCAAGATTATTCTTAACCCAATATTTATTCAGATCTGCTTAAGTGTTAGATAACTTTAAACGATATAATATTTGCATAAAGACTTGACATCAATTGCGTTCACATAACAATATAGATCCAGTAAAGTTGCGCATCAATACAACATTATTTCATAAACCCATCATTCATCACAACATAAAGCGCATTATAATAGAAGTAAATGGATAAACACAGAAATTTATGTAATAATCTTCTTTATTGATAATCATTTAAGCTTACAGATTCAAGACTTCCCTGCGCACTCAGCTGCAAGGATCGACGAACTCAACTATGGACACTACTCTAGTCCTCTGCGCACACAGCTGCAGAGCCTTTCTTCTACCTTCTGTGCTAATTTAGACTCCTTCTGTCGTAGCCATAGACAACTTCTATTATTCTATTATCCTCCCTTAGACTCTTTAAGACACACCTATTTATACAATCCCATGGTCCATGGAGCATGTGTAGATCTTCACAAAGCTGACGTAACTTACATAAAAGAGGGTAAAAACCCTTTTTGACTCTTTACTTAACTACGCGCTCTAAGACCACAATTTGCGGAGACTTTCCATATTTTTACATAAAACTTGGGCTTTTGCCCCAAAATTGACCCAGGGGACCCCATCCGAACAAAAGACACATTGGATACTACACATATAGTGTCGATGCCTCTTAAGTTTGTACAAACCCCGGGTTGATAATTAAAAGTCGGTAGCCTTGGGAATTGCAGCATTCTTGCTGCAATACCAAGGCTCATCACTTTTTGGTGGTATTGTTGGGGAGGTGTCAAAGTATGCATTGTTTTCTTCCCTAGTTGATTCATTTCTTTTTACTTTGTGCAAAAAACAAAAGAATATTTGCATTAGGCATATTTAATTTCAAAAGTAGAAAACTGCATTGCATTATATTTTTCATTCAATCATAAAAACAAAAAATCTCCAACACTAACCCACCCCCCCATTTGATCACGTGGTGCTGAGGAACGACATTTCAAAAAATTGATTCTCTTGATTCCATTGAGGGACAACATGCATAAAAAGAAGATTTGAAAGAGAAGATCAAAGAATCATGGGTTGCACTTGATGAAGAGTAGACATCAAAATCATAGATTGAGAAAGCTCCCTCATTGTTACTATCAAATCCTCCATGTATTCAAAAGATCAATCAGTAAAAAGAGGAATACTTGAAGGTCATGGTAGAAGAAGACATCCAAAATGATCTGAATCAACAAGTGGATCAGAGGCATCACAACTATATTGAAATATGGTTCCAGACAGTCATTAAGTTGCAGAAATATTCTCTTCTTCAATTGTGCTTGATATCATCAAAGTCGAAGCATTTGATCATTCAAATTCAGGTACATGTCAAAACATACATTTCAGGCCTACACATCAGTTTTTCTGTCATCTTGATGTGAACATGGCTCCATTGGAAGTATTCTTATACGTGAAAGTGATTTTGTTTTTCAAGTAAAAAAAAAAATCTCAGGTGAAAACCTCCTTTGAGGCACCTCTGATTGGCTCATTGATTGAAAACCTCCATGAGGTGGTCAATGGGTTGGGAAAAAAAAGAAAAAAGGAGAAAAAAGAAAAGATCCTAGGTGAAAACCTCATTTGAGACACCTAAGCAGACCTACTAGTTGAAAACCTCATTGAGGCGGCTAGTAGGCCTAGAAGAAAAAAAAGGGAAAAAATAAAAATAAAAGAAATTGCTCCATGTATCTCTCTGATGAATGCATGTACTCTCCAACATTTGCAAGCAACACAAATTGGCACCAACAAAAGAAAAAATTGGTCAAGCCTGGTCAAAAGAAGTCAAATTTTGAATTTCTCCTCCTTTGCTCAAATGCTCCAACAAGGCCAAGTCCATGCCAATCCATCACCCTCATCTATTTCCACCATCCACCCATCATTCTCAAGCTTTTCCCATTCAGTTTGCTTGTTGTCCTAAAAAAACTACAGGAAGGCTCTGTTTTACTACAGGAAACAAAAATACATAAAGCATAGCATAATTTTTTTTTGCCATAACTTTAAAACCATGCATCCATTTAAAAAGTTGTTTCATGGGGATATGCATATGGATGATGGTAACATGGCCAAGCAATTTCACAAAATTCTAGTGCACAATTTCCAAGAAATCAGTCTCCATCACCTTAAGCCATTTTTAGCTTTTCTCGAGATCTCTGCATCCATTGACCAAATTATTTTTATGGGGAGGTGTAGAATGATGATGGAAACATGCTCAAAAAGTTTTAGGTCAATCCATTCTACCATTTGGGAGATATGGAAAAAACAAGTCTGCTACAAGAGGTTGTCCTGAATTACTATAGGAGTTTCCAGTAGTACTACAGGAAGTTCTAAAAATCTACAGGAAAGGTAGTGTGATGGAAAAATTATGATGCGAGCCTATTTTGGGATAGGAAAAAATGACATTGACTTCACCACATCTCAGCCAACACCTATCATGACCATGTTACTCTATGGCCACACCTTTCACTCATTCCAATACCTATTTACCCTCCAATAGAGAAAGGAAAAAAACATTCAAACAAAAAGGGAAGCTACAACAGCCTATTTGGAAGTAACAACAGGCTCCAGGCCTAACCTTTAGCACCATGACTGAAAGAGGAGAAGCATAACTACAGGAACAATGAAACCCCTCTAGATCTCAGCAACGATAGAGGAATCCATCACCTGCACATCAACAAGAAGACAACCCATTTGCAAAATAAGATCAACAAAAAAGAAAAACGCAGTCAAGAAGATGTACCTAATTCATGAGAAGCACAACAACATCAACTCAACAACAACATGCATGTTTCTCCAACAACCATTAGGTAGGTTCAGGTATGCAATATTCTTGACCTCCTCTCTTGAGAATATTATAGTTAGAAATTTGTTGTCAATGCATGAGAGATTAGGTTTTATAAGCTAAGTATGGGTCAGTAGTCTCAACTGCCTTTAACTAGTTAATTACAGATCACTCCTTCTCTCATACAATGTTGAAAAGTGAAATTATGAAGGGTGATGATTTCAAGGAATGAGGACAACAGTTAAAAGAAGAATTTTTTGCAAAGGCCAAGTCACCACAACACTCCAAGCCCTCCATCCACTTCATATTCACTATCTATCCATCATTCATCCATCCCATTTCATAATTTCAAGAACAAACCCTATCTCACCTTGAAAATTTCTTGAAAAAGAAAATAGAGCATCCTCTCCATTTTCACAAACCTACATCATTTCTCATCACTCCCATACAGTTAGAAGACTCTGAAGGAAGAAGGAATGACTACTACAGGAAGGCAGAATATTGCTACAAGAAGGAAGAAAGAAAAAATTGTGCTAAAACCAAAAATGACAGTGCCTAAGAGAGACCTAATCAAAACAGAGAACTTGAAGGCCATTAGGCAACCATCTAGGCCACAAGAGAGAAGAAGAAGGCAACAAAAGGAAATGAGGCATCCACCATCAAAACAGAACTCAAACTACAGTGATGAAAAGAGACTTTCCAAGAGGTCTCTAATCTCTTTCTAGCTTTTTTCCAAGGCCTAAAATATGTTATAGAAATGAGAGAAAGACATGGGAGTCAAGTTGAGGGCCTATCCTAGGCTCAGACTATCATTTATGCTCAAAAAAGGTTTCCTGTAGTTTTGACAGGAATTACTACAGGATGTCCTAGTTCTCATCTAAAGACATTTTGAAGGTTTCATAGGTTTCAAAATGGTGGAACAAGGTAGCAGAAGGTTGACAAGGATGTGGAAGACCTTTCCAAACTGAAAAATATTTAAGAATCATACCGAATAAGGGGAAGAAGGAAAACTAATGGTCTCAAGAAACAAGGATTTTTCTTTAAACAAATATGATTTTGGGCTTGTCCTTGCAGAACTTATAGCCAATATTCTTAATGCACAAGAGAGAGACCACTAGGGCCATGAATGAGGCACAATGAGGTCACTAAGTTGCTCAGAGGATGAGCAACACTTTCAGCAGGGGGGTATGATGAGCCTCTAAATTAGATATAAATTAAGGTTGATGCCTCTAAATTAAACATAAATTAAGGCATATGACAATCCTTCAGCACATTAAAACTCTCTTTTTGCATTAAATAATGTATTTTCAACTTTAATATATTCATTAGGAAGGTTTATGAATAATTGCATATTTGTGCCTAATATTATTTATTTTTGTGGAATATTATGAGCATATTGGGAAAATTATGAAGATTTGGAGGAGATAATTTAATTACTTTCTCCCTACTACAGGAGGATCACTGTTAAATAATAAATCAACAATATATTATGCAATTATGTCACAAATTGTGGAACTCCAATGATTGAGAAAATCTAGGAATGTGTTCCCTACCATTTAATGCAGATTCCTAGTATTGGGAACCAGATCCACTAATCAAGGGCTTTTGGTGGGGAAAAATTACTCCATTTATGGAAAATGATTCCTAATCATTTTGAATAAGTACCAAGTCGAGTTTTCCTCTAGGGATAGATTTTGATTAGTCTTTTTGTGGAGAGAACTCGTATTTTTGCAGCTCCATTGTATTTTCTTATGGGGATGTAATTGTATAGATGAAAATAATGAAGATTGGTATCATGTTCAGCTTCTAAATCTTGTTCTCCTCCATAGGTCTCTCAGTTTCCTTGGGCTTGGACATCCTAGGAGCCTCAAAGCCCTTTTGTATCATTTTCTTTCCTTCTTTTCACTTCTTATTCACATGCATCTGTTGTTTTTATTTCTTTCTATTTCTGCATTTAGTATTAATGATTTATTGTTGTAGGATTGGGTTAAATGCTTGATGCAAGTTATTTTACAGGATCACAAGCATCATTTCATCATTAGAAAATATTTGGAAGGTCATTGAGCTACTTGGATTAGTCTTCATATTCCCAAATCTAGATTTCTGGAACTCCTTTGTGGCAACTAGCTGTAAATTTCTGCTATTTTTTAGAGCATGCTAACGAGCTTCAATCAAGCTGATTTCACTTGTATTATATCCTAAAAACATTTTATTTCATAACAAAATTTACCCCATTGCATTTTCACTTGAATAGGTTAGGAATTTGATGGATTTACTAGCTCATTAGTTCTCAAATTTCTGATTTCTAGACTAGTAAATTTCTATTATTTTTTAGCATGGGTTAACAAAGGTCTTTTTGAGTGATTCCACTTGGAATGGAGACCTAAGACATCCTAGTAAATAACAAAATTTTTCCCATCCAATTTGGATTTTGTTTGCTTGGTCATTCGATGAATTATAATTTCTTATAGTAAATCTGTAACATCCTGTAGTAAAATAGGGGATCCTGTAGGAGAACTAGTACATCCTGTAGTAAAACAGGGGATCTTGTGGGAGAACTAGTACATCCTGTAGGAAATCCTGTAGTAGCCTGTTTTGAGCCTGAATTAAGAAAAATCATCATTGAAGATAGGATTAGGCCTATAATTGACCTCCATGCCATCAATACCATCTTAACCCTCTTCCTCCATACCTGTCTCCCCTACCAAAGAACAAGAGAGGATTAACATTTGCATTTATAAAAAAAAAATTAAAAAAAGAGTTCTTTTATATTGACACATGCACATAACAGTTAATACTCCCTAGATTAGAGTCCATGCTCAGTTAGTTTAAATCATCACATGTGATAAGTAGGGTTAATTTAAGTTTCTTTTACATTTAGTTCATGATCTTTATGCAATTAGAATATGTTTCTTTCCTTTTACTTTATGTCTTGCAATAGGTTAAGGTTTCCATTTCGAACATTTCGTTTTCTACAATTAGTTTAGGATTTTGTTTCAATACATGCACTCCATCACATCAAGACAACAAAGGAAGGACACAATGGATACTGCACATATAGTGTCGATACCTCTTAAGTTTGTACGAACCCCGGGTTGATAATTAAAAGTCGGTATCCTTGGGAGTTGCAACATTCTTGCTACAATACCAAGGCTCATCAACTGAAAGAATCAATTATCTCTGATAATTTTGAATCTAAAAATTTCAAAATAAATATAGTCCAGGAAATAGGAAATACATGAAATTTAAGATAAGTAACATTTCTCTGAATAATAAAAAAACAAACTCACCTAATCACAATTCATTTGATATCCTCTAAAAAATGAAAATTCCTTTGTTTGTATCAGTCGTTACTTAGTTTAAAGATAAAGTAGGGGGCTTTTGCAAATCAACTTTTTAGATGTACTCATTTGTCATAGGTAGAGCCTCTGCTACCAGCAGGCATCCATACCCTCGACATGGTTACCTTTTAACCAGCAATGATTTAGTGTCCCATCCAGATAAGAGTGTAGTTTTTAGAGATAAATTCAAAATCATATACTTATTCTCCTCTTTTTTATTTTTTAAATAGTTTAATTTTTTACAAAAATTTTCTTTTTATTACTTAAAAGTCATTATCTTGGTTTGGTGGCCAAATAGTGATAATGCCATTCACTGGTTGTAATTCAACTGAACAAGCTGGCTCATGATGAGACCCCTTGTCTTTTGATTAAAATAATCTCAAGCCATTACCCTGTTTTGGTATGAAGTATTGGTAATGTCAGTCTATTATTTCCCTATGAACATGGTAAGAAGGCTCTTGATGAGACCTCTTATCTTTTAAGTCTTAGTATATTTTAGAATTACACTCTAAAAAGATAAACATTTACTGGATGGGGAGAATCATTGACTCCTTAAGAGTTTTGGATGACAATTATAGAGTTGAATATGCTTATATGGAAAGAGACTTTACTTTGTTAAAGATACTTTTCTTGACTGATAATAGATCAAAAGTTTCTTTATAAAGTTGGAGGTTTCTCAAAGAATAAATAATTTTGGTGGAAACAAGAAAATTTCAGAGAGATAGAACCTAGTTAATTTTCAAATGTCATAATTATTTCCTTAACAATCTCTACTTATAAAAGCAAAAAATCAAAATATTTCAAGAGATTTTTATTGTAAGGCCAAAAGTAAATACTATTTAACTTTTATTTTCCTAGGAAAAGTAAAGGCGATAATGTACAGAGGATAGAAGAGGTTATCTCCTATGATTTATTTTTTCAAAATCTACCGATTCACAGGCAAAGAATCTCTCTTGCCTAATAAATCTTGCACTAGAAATTTTGATGGGCTGATTTCTTCTGGAATCTAAAATGGTCCAAGCCACATTCTTTAGACTTTGGTATGCTTAGCTTTTTCCTCATGTGCTTTATCCCACTTCAATACAAGCTCTCCAAGTTGAAATGATTTTGGGCTTACAAAATTTGCATGAAAGGAAGATTTAACTAACTGTTAATGATGGGCATGTACGATTTTGGATTTGTCTCTTTCTTCTTCGAGTTTGAGGATTTTTGATTGCCTTAATTGCAAAGAAGAAGGAGTTTCTTTAATAAATTGAAGTAGGGCTAGAGAGGGAATAGTTGTATTTGTAGGAAGAACAAATTCTTTCCCATAGACTAGATTAGATGGAGAAGTGCCTATTGAGGCCTTTTGTGTTATCTGATCTGGTCATAGAGCAAATGTTAAATATTTATGCCAGTTTCTTTGAATTTAATCAATAGTTCATTTAATGATCCTAGTGAGGATTTTATTGGTTGATTCGGATAAACCATTTCCTTGAGGATAATAGTTCGCAAAATACTTGAGTTTGAAACCTCTTTTGAGAGCAAATTCTATGATAGTGTTTCTTGTGAAATAAGATGAATTGTCAAACATCAAGGTAGTTGGTAGACCAAATTTGGTAATGATAATTTGATCAATAAATACAATAATGTTCTCAGAAATGGTTACCTTTAGTGGAATTGTTTCCACCCATTTAGTAAAGTAATCAGTTGTTGTAAGGATGTATTTATGTTGCTTTGAAGAGTGAGGAATGATCTCAACTATTATGTCCAGTCCCCATTGCTCAAATGGTTGTTCAATGTTAACTAGGTGTAATGGAAATGCAAGTTCCCTTTGCCTTCCAACAGTAATTTGACAGGTTCTACAATTCTTACATATTCGTGTGTGTCCTTGAACAAGGTTAGCCATCATGCAGGATTTTATGTGTTGTTGTGTCTCCTCTAAAATGTCCACCAGCTAGTCCATCATGGAGTTCTTGCAAAACCTTTTCTGCCTCGGATTTTTCAAGGCATCTTAGCAAAACATAGTCATAATTTTTTGTAAATAAAACATCATTGACAATTTCGTATTGCTTTGTTTTCAATTTCAAATCTCTTTTTCTTTTTTATCTTAGCTGCATAGGGGCATATCCATTTTTAAAATAAAATATGAGATCATCATATTGAGATTCAATATCGTTGAGGCTTACCTCCGATATTTGTATATCATCACCTGGATTTTCTTCTGTTGGTAATTTGGATGCTCCAGCTAACATTCTGCAAAATCCTTGACCTCTAAAAATTTTAGTAGGTCTAATTTCAACATCATATTCTTGCAGTGCAGTTACCCAATTGACCCTTTTTTCTCCTACTTCCCTTTGACCCAATAATTGCCTCACTGTTGGGAATGGAACTATGATTTTGTTGTGAGTTTTAAGAAGAAATGGTCTGAAATGATTTATTGACTTAAAAACATCAAAGGCTTATTTTTCCACAGTAGAGTAATGTAACTTGGCACCTTGTAGATTTGAACTAAAAAATGAGATTGGTGCTTCAATCTATTGATCATTGAGCTGTGTCAAAACAACATCATATGATGTTTCTGATGCAAATTTGTATAAAATAAAATGATTGGAAAAATTGAGAGTTTTTAGGGAGGGAGTGTTGATAATATATTGTTTGATTAGCTCAAATGCTTCTCTTCATTGTGACCCCACTTGAAAACTGATTTTTTATTAATCATAGACTGTAAAGATAAAAATATTTGTGAAAAGTTAGGGACAAATATTTTTGTTGGAAATAATATTAAGAGGGAGGGTGAATCAGTATTATCATATCAATAATTTTATTTCCCAAACAGATTTATATATGCTACTTCAGTGAAGTGAACTAGCATGTACACGTGATTGTGCTTAAAGAAACCAGTGTATATGCAGAGAACTTGTGATTTAGACAGTTTATCATGTGTTGAGCTTAAACCAGTATATCAGAGATTTATTAGACAGTGCAATAAAAGCATAATAAAGCATCACACATAAGCAACACACATGAACACCAAGATTTAAGGTGGAAACCCAATGTGGGTAAAAATCACCTGTTGTTGTCGTCTTTGTCTTCTTTTAATAATAAGAAAATATGTTTATAATCTTGTACTAGTGCAGACTCATACTAGTATGCAGGCTTCTACCTATAGAAGGTTACAACCTTCTCTCATTTTCCAGCTTCTACTGAAAGGGAGCTACAACCGCCTAACTCTTGTACTAGCTAATATGTTTCCTTGTACGTAGGTGCCAGCCTACAGAAAACTTCACTCTTCCACTAGGGACCACGTTTCATAAAGTTTCAGACTAGATGCTCCTGGTATACAAACAATACATGTGAAGGCCTCGTTTCATCTAATTTTCATACTGGACTCATCAACAACATTGAAGCTTAGAATCAATCACCATTGGAATATAACCATCAAATACATCTGCATCAACCAATCAATGAGACTCAATCATCACTCTTTAAATCAACCAAACTCAATCAATCATTGACAATCTCTGAACCCCTGACACAACTGAATCAATCATTCATTCATACTTAATCAACTTCAACCAATCAACTGAAATAGATAGATCACTATAACCAGTACACAGATCTGAATCCAAAACACTGCATCATTAGTCAGAACCAGTTGTAACTTCCAAAACCATGCACCAGAGTGTATACGCTACTTGGAAGAGCCGAACCAGCGTGTATACGCAACTTCACCAAAGCGAACTAGCATATATATTTGTAAATACTTACTTATAACTTCGCTGCACTTTCCGACTTCAGACATACCCAGATCATCACATATAAAGGATAAAACATGTATTAGCAATCAGATCTAGCCCATCCATTATCAGATCACATAATGATAAGTCATTATGATCTTGATCCATCATTAGATCTCATCCATCATTACTGAAGCAAATCACAATCAATCAATCAAAACATTCAGAATACTGTCACCAGAATGCAGTCACCAGAACATAAAGCATAACCCAGAATTTTGCATCAACAACTAGAACCAACTACAACTTCAGACATCATAGTTCATAATGTATACGCTACTTCGATGTGTCAAACTAGCGTGTATACGCGCTTTTACCAAAGCGAACCAGCGTACACATCTGCAAATACTAACTTGAAACTTCACAGCCATTTTAGACTTCAATCATACTTAGATCATAACATTTATATAATAAAACATGCATCAGTATTCAGATATAGACTGTCCATGATCTAACCACATAATGATAATTCATTTCAAGCTTTATGATCCTGATCCATCAACCATCATCAACCATATAGCCGCATCCTTAGATCAGATCAAGCAAAGCATCAGAAGCTCATAACCTGCATATATGATCTAACACTTCATAAGATATTCAATACTTGCACTCTTGGCCTAATGATCTTCTCCTCCTTATATAGTTTTAGTCCTTTCTCAATACCTTGGACCAAAACCACTTAGGACCAACACCTAGGACCAAATACCTAGGGTCAATACCTCGGACCAAAATACTTTAGATCAATACCTTGGACCAAAATACCTTGGACTAAATACCTCGGACCAAAACCTTGGTTTTCCAACATGTACGCGCTTTTCCTCTTGTGAAAGTGCGTGTATACGTATACGCTCCTTTTGTTATATTAACCCATGTGTATACGCTCTTTTTCTACAGTGAACCCACGTATACAACTCAACATACCTAAAAATTTCCTTTTTATTTAACTTTTTGATTCTGATCTGTAGTCCTTTGTTCCTTCATTCTTTTCTTTTGTGCCATTACATTGTTCCCTCTGAATAGACCTATTATAATGTGATTTTCCGTTGTACATTACTTCTGAACTGATTCCTTTGAACTGTCCTGCGTTTTGTCACTTTTGTAAATACAACTGCCATGCATTCTATCACATCTAATATCTCTCCTGTAGATTCATCTATTTACCATATACAAGTGAGTTGTTCTGCTATAAGTGGGTTGCCATCAAGTACAACACATGCATCATAATGCCAACAATTTTTACAAAATTTATTTGACCAAAGAAAGACTACATTGATTTCTTATTATGGGATAAAGGGATTTTTTCAATTTCCTTAATCCTTTTTGGATCAATATAAATACCCGTTTTTGATACGACAAATCCTAAAAGCTTATCTTTGCTTAAGGAAAAATAAGAATTTTTTGGATTGAGCAAGATCCCATGTTTTTTACATCGTCCAAATATCTACTTGAGGTCATTTAAATGGCTTCTTCTCTTCCTGGAATAGACAATGATATCATCCAGGTAAATAACAACTGATTTGTTAATGAGTCCTTTAAAGGCTATATCCATAGCTCTTTGAAATGTGGCACCTGCATTAATCAAACCAAAAGGAATATTTTGATAAACATATGTTTCCCATTTAGTTCTGAGCGTGGTTTTCAATCTATCATCTAGATGGACCGGGATTTGGTTATATCTTGAAAACCCATCAAGAAACAACATGAGCTCAGAACTAGCTATTGACTACAACACTTGTTCGATGGTTAGCAGTGGAAAGTTGTCTTTTTGACATGCTTTATTCAAATTTCTGAAATCTATACATATACAAATGTCACCATTGATTTTCCTAATAGGCGCTAAATTGGATACCCATTTCGAATGTCTAACAGGAAATATGACTTTTGCCTTTAGGAGTTTATTCATCTTCGATTTGATTTGATTTTCAAGCTTCGGGTGAATTTTCCTAAGTTTCTGCTGCACTGGTTTATCATTAGATATCATAGGTATGGTGTGCTGTATGACAAAGGTATCATAAGTTTTGAGATCAGAATAATCCCAGGTAAAGATACCTTTGTATTTATTTAACAATTGAATGAACGAAAATCTTTCATCAGAGGATAGGCCGAGACCTAGATTAATGTTCTTAGGCTTGTCATTAGTTCCAAGGTTCACTAATTCAAATCTCAGGGTTGAACTTTGGGTTTTGACATTAGTTACCTTCTTAAATTTGTCTTTGAGATCATAAAGATCTTCTAATTTGACTACAGATTTAGTTATTGGATTTTCATCAGCCTTCTGCTTTAACTGAAGGTCGTGCTCATTTTCATCTATGATTTGGTCATCGTATGATCCCTTTGATGTTAGAAAATTTATAGTATCATAATAATCATTGAAGACTCGCCAATTAGTGACATTGTCATGAATGTATGGTCTAAAAGGTAACTCGATTGAAAATCTATTAGGACTATAATCTTCAGGTGGTATCAATTTCATTACAACATTAGTTAACAGATCTGCATTGGCATTTTTCATTCTAAGTACAAGAGAAATATTGAATGCCAAAAAATGTGATGTAAGATCTTGGACTAATGATTGATAGTGTTGAAGATGTCCAGAAAGGTAGTGGATAGTATTTCTTACCTGTTTAATGACAATTTCCGAGTCTCCAAAAACCTCCAGATATTTGATGTTGAGGCCAATTGCTTTGTATAATCCTTGAATCAATGCCTCGTACTCTGCAGTATTATTTGTACATTAGAATTCTAATCTACAAGCTAACATGGTTTTTTGTCCTTCTCAGCTAATTAAAATGCAGCAAGCTCCTGCATCATCGTTAGATTTGGAATCATCAAAGTATAAAGCTATGAGAAATTTTCAAGCTATGAGGTGACAATATTATCCAAAAAGGGAGATTCATGTGCTTTAAATTTCCCTAAAAATGACTCAGCCGAATAGTTTCCAATAATGTTATTATTGAATGCTACTGGCTCATTATCACCTTGAAATTCAATCACTGTATGTTTCATGTGTTTTTCTCAGTCAACTCGAATTTGATTTGGATTTCCATTATATGGTAGCCACATGTGAGACTAGTCTATAGCAAAGTATCCATGGAGTTTTTTAGATTAGTCTCTACTTAGAATTAGACCATAGAATTCAGGAACGTCAGTGACCAATATATCAATTATTTGACAGACTTTGGGATTTGAGGAAAGTCAAATGCTAATTGATTTATTTCCCCTAAGACATCTACCTTGGTTGATTCATCTAAAGGCACAAGCCATGTATTTTTGGTACTTCTTCGCATATACAACTCACATAAATATATGTATAAACTAGTTGAGGATGAGTAGTTCAAGGACCTACAATTTAATAATCTTTGGCAGAGTAATGAGAGAAGATAAGGAGATAGAATAACTCATCACATACAGCTTCAAGTGTCAAGAATTCTACATTTATCACATAGATCTTGAAGCATCAAGAATTCTACCATTATCTGAGTTATTATCTGAGTTATAGGTAGACATAATGGATGAAAGAGGATTGGGTGTGATGATTCATGGGGTGCAATTTTAAAGATATAATTTCAAAGATCCATATAGGCACATGCATTAACAATTCAATACAAATGAATATTTAAGAACTTATGAAACATTTCTAATAGCTACGATTACTTGAAATCAGAGAGGAAACATGAGCATAATGGAGTTTAAACAGGGGGGTAACATACTGTAGTACTCGAAGGAGGAATCACCACCATTTCCTTAATATTATGAAAGACACATATAATAAAGTCATACAATCTTGAAAATAACATGTCATTCTTTCTTTAGGATTTTGAACCTTTGTGAAGTGTTTCTTCCCACTATTTTTTGAAAATAGCAACAAGAAATGCTAAATATAGAAGTGCTAAATTTAGTACTGCTATAAATAGCATTTCGGGATACCTTCCTATTTTAGTCAGTCCCTAAACTAAAATAGTGAAGTAAAATTCGAATTTGATCTTAGCAGCTGTTTGTAAAATAATTAATTAATTCACCATGAGTTAATTAGTTGTAGAAAATCAAACATGAAGTCTATGTGGGGACATGCAACAGTTTCTCCATTAATTGAGGAATTTATCCATCAGTTAAAGAGATAAGGATGAGTTGTAATATTGAGTTGTAATTAGTTGGCTCAGTTAACTAAGTCAAGTTCAGTTAGATTAATTCAAATAGTTTGTTGAATTAATTGTGAGTTCAGTTAGATAATGCATGCATGCAACTATTGCACTTCAGATAACTGAATATTCTCTCATAAATAACTCATACATGTCAGTTCAGACAGAGACCCAGTTGAGATCAGATGGAGGGGTAGTGTACTAGTAGTTGCTAGAATATTCCATTGTGAATATCCCTTATATGCATAAGGAATTCTTTCCTTGAGGATTTTTCAGTTACTTCTTCAGGTTTTGTGAGTGTGATGAGGCCAATTCACACATGTCGCATCACTGGACCCCAAGAAAAACTGTGCAAGGAAATAGGAGGCTTGGAAGGCAGAGAGAGCAGGATAACTTGAGACCTGATTCTTTTTGTAACTTGAACAAGATTTCCACTTGTATGATAATACAGAGATTGGGGTTTTAGGCTGAGGCTCTCCCCGGGTTATTTCTTCTGTGTTATGTGTGATTGATTTCTCATTCTCATTTAAATGTGTTCTCTTGATCTTGCTCAATTCACTTAAGCTTCCACAAAGTGTTGTAGAAGTAGATCTTGAATTTTTCTTTAGTCTATTGCATAATCTGTTGATCTACAGTAGGAATTTCTACATGGTATCGGAGCAAAGGTGATCAAAGGAGAAGAATAGTATACAAGAAGGGAGAAGTTCGAAGTTTGTGGTTCTTGAATATATAAATCGAGTTCTTATCACATCTCAATTTCACCAATGGCATTCAGTGGTTTAAGACTCGAGTATGCCCTTGATGGCAGCTCAAATTATATAGCCTGGAAGGATCACATGGAAGTAGTATTAGAGGATAACAATCTAAAGGACTTCATTGATCAAGAAGTCCCCAAGCCGACTGATGCTACTCAATTGGCAGAATGGAAGAAATGTGTGGCTAGAGCAAGGAGAATCCTTCTGGAGGGAGTTTGAGACCACATAGTCTCGAGTCTCCATGGGAAGGAGACACCATTTTCGATGTGGAAAACATTGGAAGATCTATATCAGAACAATAGCGATCAGAGGAAGCTGGCACTGAAAGACAAGCTTCATAAGATCAAGTGTGAAAAGGGCGACATGATCTATACATATCTGAACAAGCTCACCACTTGCAGGTATGAGCTTACAAGTGTAGGGATCATGACCGCTGATGATGACATGGTGAGTCTTGCACTCCTCGGTCTTCCTAAGAGCTGGAAACCAAGACTTGGTTAATGGAAGAGAAAAATTGCCAGATTGGGAACGACTTTGGTTGGATTTGATGCAGGAGAAAGTAAGAAGAATCACCAGAGATGGATCCTCATCGAAGCAAGATGATGAGGAAAATCTAGCCTTAGTGAGTAAGGCGAGGAAAGGGAAAGGGAAGGTGTCCCATCCCAAATCTGGTTCTTCCCATGGTGGGAAGAAGTTTTACAATTCAAAAGTGTGATGCTTTCATTGTCATGAAGTGGACCATTATGCTACAAATTGTCCACAGAATAAATCCAAGAAGGGTTCCTCGAAGGGATTTTATGGTGAGGTACTGGCCTCATAGTTTGAGTTAGATTTATCGCTTATCGCATGCATGGTTTCATCCATGGTGGGATGTGTGTGATACCTAGACAGTGGAGCTTCATTCCACATGTCAGGTGACAAGAATCATTTCAGTACCTTGGAGGAGAAGGATCTCCAGATGTGGATCAAGATGGGTGCTGATGGAAAGTACCATGTTTCAGGTGAAGGTACGGTTGTGTTTCAGAGGGAGCATGGAGCTCCCCTCACCCTAACTGATGTAAAGTATGTACCAAGTCTGAAGAAGAATCTTGTGTCTATCGCTATGCTAGAAGATAAAGGCTATGATGTAGTCTTTAGTAAAGGAAAGGTATTCCTTAGGCATATCAATACTAGATAGACAAAGTGAATTTGGATTTGAGTAAAGAATCTCTACAAGCTAGAGGTAGATGACTGTGTTGCTTTGAGTTCCAAAGATGAGATGGTGCAGAGCTAAGATGTTGGCAAGCTATGGCATAGAAGACTGGGCCACTTGCACCATGGAGCCTTGAAGATCATGCAATAGATTTCTACCGGATTACCCAAGGGAAAACTTGAGCAGCCGAATACATGAAAAGGTTGTACCTTGGGTAAGTATGCGAAATCTTCCTTTCTGGATCGAGACAGTGGAGCTGGAGCAATCCTGGAGCGAGTTCACTCGGATGTTTGTGGACCTTTCTATACAGTCTCCACCACTAAACAAAGGTACTATGTTATTTTATTGATGATTTTTCTCATAGATGCTGGATCTACTTTATGCAAAAGAAGGATCAGACCTTCTTGAGGTTTTGTGAGTTTAAAGCCTTGGCAGAGAAAGAATCTGGAAGGAATATAAAATCCTTGCGTAGCGACAATGGTGGAGAGTATGTCTCCCAACAATTTAAAGACTTTTGTGCTATAGAAGGAATTAAACAGGAATTGACAGCACCCCATAAACCACAACTGAATGGGGTGGCCAAAAGGAAGAACATATCGATTATGGGAGTAGCTCGAGCGACGTTGCATGACCAAAGCCTACCACTGCATTTGTGGGCTAAGGCATGCAATATAGTAGTATACTTGTAGAACAGAAGCTCGCACCGTATACTGGGGATGAAGACACCTATGGAGGCCTTTTTCGGGAAGCGACCTGATGTAAGTCACTTCTGAATATTTGGATCATCAGTTTACTGTCATGTGACCAAAGATGCTAGGAAGAAGCTAGACCCAAAAACTAAGTTGGGAATACTTGTGGGGTACACAGACACACCCCACAACTATCGGGTGTACCTACCTACCACTCAGAGGATAGTGGTACGCAGGGATCTAAAGTTCGACGAGCAGAAATCCATGCGCTTATCACTTGAGAGGGAGCTCAAGTTACATGCAGAGGAAGAACTTTTAGTTCCTAAGGAGGAGGAGCCTTAGATTGATGCAGAGCAGCCACATGCAAAGGATTCGGGAGTGGAGACATACACCCATGCTGATACTTCTAGAGATGGGTGGAAATGCTCAAGGGAAGCTAACAAGTTGATGCTGGATGCGCGGGAGAATGTGGGGCAGCCATCTTCTCAGCGCAGACAGAGTAGGTCACCTGAGTGGTACACTGGGTACATGGCCCTGGTTGGGGAGTGTGTAGATACCGAACCTTCTTCATTCGAGGAGGCAGTGCAACAACTAGTCTGGGTTGATGCAATGGTAGAGGAGTATGACTCTATCATTAGGAACAATGTGTGGGACGTTGTCCCAAGACCTCAGGGCAAGTCAGTGGTGAGTTTCAGATGGCTTTACAAGGTAAAGCAAGCAGCTGATGGCAGTGTTGAGAAACACAAGGTAAGGTTTGTTTCTCAAGGTTTCTCACAGGTCGAGGGGATCGACTACGATGAGACTTTTGCTCCCGTAGCAAGGTACTCATCGATTAGATTGATGTTGGCACTATCAGCTTAGAGGGGTGGAAGATCCACGAGATGGATGTGATGACAACATTTCTCAATGGGAAGATTGAGGAGGTGTACATTGAGAAACTAGAGGGTTTCAAGACCTTCGATCGTGAGTTGCATGTGTGCCGACTCAAGAGGGCTTTGTATGGGTTGAAGCAACCACCCCATGCTTGGTACACCAGGATCGACAACTATTTCATTAGGTTGGGCTTCACCAAGAGTGAAGCAGATATGAACCTTTAACACATCATGGTAGAAGGTAAACCATTGATCATTGTTCTTTATGTCGATGATCTAATTTTGACAGGTGATGATTAGCTGATATAGTCTTGCAAGGAGGACCTTGCAAGAGAGTTTGAAATGAAAGACATGGGTCTTATGCACTACTTTCTAGGCATGGAGGTGTGGCAGAAAGATGGTGAAGTATTTGTGTCTCAAGGCAAGTATGCCAATGAGATACTTAGGCGCTTTCACATGGAGAAGTGCAAGCCCATGCAGACTCCTCTAGCTGGGAACTGGAGGAAGGAGGATGCTACTTCAGGTGAGGTAGTAGCTGCTACTGTTTATCGGCAGCTGGTGGGTTCACTTATGTATCTAGTGAACACACGACCCGAATTATGCTTTGCGGTGAACCAGTTGAGTCAAGCTATGGTTCAGCCTACCAAGTTGTTTTGGAAGGCAGCGAAGCATGTGTTGAGATACCTCAGAGGAACATCTCAGTTCGGATTGTGGTACAGATGGACAGAGGGAGTGAAGCTTTAGGGCTTCACAGATGTGGATTGGGCAGGGAGTCCATCAGACCGGAAGAGCACTTCTAGAGGAATCTTCAACCTTGGTTCAGTTACAGTTTCCTGGTACAACAGGAAACAAAGATCAGTTGCACTTAGCTCAGCAGAGGCTGAATACATGGCTACTAGTCAAGCTGCATGTGAGGCCATTTGGATGCAGAAGATTCTAATGAGATTGTTTGGTTAGAGGATGGATCCAACCATGATCTACTACGATAATCAGAGTTGTATCAAACTCTCTGAGAATCCAGTTTTTCATGATAGGTCCAAGCACATTGATATCTGGTATCACCATCTTCGAGATTGTGTGGTCAAGAGGATCATGTTGTTGCTGTATGTTTCGACCGAGGAACAGGATGCAGATATTTTGACTAAGGCATTGTCAAAATGCAAGTTCGAGTTCCATAGAGACAGGATTGGGGTTACTGATAATCCCTTTCTTGTTGAGAGGGAGTGTTGAAAATAACAACAAGAAATGCTAAATATAGAAGTGCTAAATTTAGTACTGCTATAAATAGCATTTTGAGATACCTTCCTATTTTAGTCAGTCCTAAACTAAAATAGTGAAGTAAAATTCGAATTTGATCTTAGTAGCTGTTTGTAAAATAATTAATTAATTCACCATGAGTTAATTAGTTGTATAAAATCAAACATGAAGTCTATGTGGGGACATGCAACAGTTTCTCCATTAATTGAGGAATTTATCCATCAGTTAAAGAGATAAGGACGAGTTGTAATTAGTTGGATCAGTTAACTTAGTCAAGTCCAGTTATGTTAATTCAAACAGTTTATTGAATTAATTGTGAGTTCAGTTAGTTAATGCATGCATGCATGTAACTGCTGCACTTTAGATAACTGAACATTCTCTCATAAATAACTCATGCATGTCAGTTCAGACAAAGACCCATTTGAAATCATATGGAGGGGCAGTGTACTATCAGTTGCTAGAATATTCCATTGTGAATATCCCTTGCATGCAAAAGGAATTCTTTCCTCGAGGATTGCACAGTTACTTCTTCACGTTTTGTGAGTGTGATGAGGCCAATTCACACATGTGGCATCACTGGACCCTAAGAAAAACTGCGCAAGGAAATAGGAGGCTTGGAGGGCTTGAGGAGGACATATACAGTGTCTATTCAGTCTGTGAGCTATATTGTTTGATTGCAAAGAGAGCAGGATAGCTTGAGAGCTGATTCTTTTTGTAAATTGAAAAAGATTTCCACTTGTATGATAATACAAAGATTGGGGTTTTAGGCTAAGGCTTTCCCTGGGTTATTTCTTGTGTGTTATGTGTGATTGATTTCTCATTCTCATTTATATGTTTTCTCTTGATCTTGCTCATTTCGATTAAGCTTCTGCAAAGTGTTGTAGAAGTAGATCTTGTATTTTCTTTAGTCTATTGCATAATCTGTTGATCTACAGTGGGAATTTCTACACTATTTATTTTGAGAGGGGATCATTGAACAATAATTACAACAAAATATCTTAGTCGAGCCTCAGCTATCATATCGACTAGTTGTCTTGACCTAGGATGGCTTGTTGGCCCAAAAATGACTACAAAAGATTAATTGCTTCATTAAATGGTGACATATTAGAGGATAACAAAACAAGTCAACAATCAGATGAAAACACCAACAAAATATCTCCATGCCCATCCATGGGATTGCCTTTGCTTCAGGTTGTTTCTTTTCCACGGTCTAGCCTCCTGTGTCACTCAGCTAATTTGCATCACTTTTGCCTTTACTACTCGAATCATTTGTTCTTCAAAGCTAGGAGTGGTCAACTATCAGATTCATGCCATAGTATAGAAACAGAGGTTGCCTAGGTGGTACTTCAACTTCCCTCTGCATGGAGCACCATGCTGGATCATTAAGTCCTCCAGAGCTTCCATGTCTTCATTTACTCTATCACAAGGGGCCTTATAGGATCAACCCATGCCAATTTTTGAATGCTTAGTCTCCTTTCTTAAATTCCTTAGTCTGACGACCCACCACGCCTTTAAATTTCTGCATTACCTTGTTGTGGAGTTATCGCATCGAGATTTCCCATTAAAAGTCCTTATGGGATGGGGCATTTTGATCCACTTTAGCCCCTTTTGCTTCATGTGACTAGGGTTTATCACCAAGATATTAGTCCTCTGGCGCTAGGGCCTTTGGACTCCCCTTCGGGGGTCTTTTTCCTTTATTACATGGAATCCCACATATCAGTGATTTCTGATGTTTTCCTTTGGTGCCTCCTCCCCAACACTGTGATCTCTAATGCATGATGTAGTTTGGTCCACTTGGAAAAATGATAAGGGAGGGTCTGTGCCCTCTATAGCTTGCGACCTCTGAACGCCGATTGGGCCCACCCAAGATATTGCAATCGAAAATTTCATAGCATCGTCTTTGTTTGCACCCTTTGATACTTGCGATCACAAATATGTGGGATCATTTTTCCTACTTAGCTCTTGGTTCTTCACTCTCCCTGTGACCAGTGGCTAGCCCCCTTATCGGAGGTCCATAATCAATGATTTCCTTTTGATGCACAACACACCACATCTGTCGATCGTCAATCACCCTCCATGCTTAGCCCCTGGTTCTTTTAGCTCTTTATGTGACTGCATTCCATCCCCCTTATCGGAGCCCCTTTCTCAGCGAATTGCAATCGACATTTTAACCTTGATGTAATAACATGCCTCAACCCACAAATGCGGTTTGCTATCTCCGATGTGACGTCATCCCCTTCCATGTGTCACCTTGTGAGTGGTGACACATGTCACTCGGATATGCCCCCATAGGACCCCTGAAAATGTCAGATCAACATGCCACATGTCCTCTGTACTGCCACGTCATGATGACGTTAGTTGTCACATGGCCCCATTAGGACCAATAGTATTCTGCCACATGGCCCCCTGGAGGAGAGAGAAAAGGTTCGCCTGCCCCTGGTTTTTTTGTTGATTTCCTTTGCAAATCATTTTCGGCCCTTTCTGGTGATTTACACTTATCGGCATATTCCTCCCGTGATTTCATAAGAGTGATCATTTGAAATTTCCAATTGCTAATTTTTGATACATTTGAGCGGTTGTGACCGTCAATATGTGAACCGACCGATATGCCATATAGGGCCCCCGATGTCCGATTGTCGGTGCACCCTGGACCTTCAATCATCGATAAGATGATGTTCCCTGGACTTCTGATCACCGATAAGCCAATATTGGTGGTCATTGATTTCTGATTGCCGACGTGCTCCCCTGCTTCTGCTTTCGAAAACTCTGATTTGCGAGATTTGGGATTAAACTTAAACATTTTCCTTTGCTTTCTGATTTTCAAGGGTAACTTTCAACCTGCTCTAACTTTTGATTCTAGAGTCCATTTGGGGAGTTCCATATATCGTTGGAAAGCTAATTCCAAGAACTCTCCATTAGATGGTGTCTGATTTAACTTTGAGTTCTTCTATGGACTTGAGTATAGCTCCAAATATCTCTGTTATTTTGACCTCTTTGTATAACCAGAACTCTCTTTTCAAAAGGTGACAACATTGGCTCCACTTGGGGATAGGCCTTTAGATTGCAATGCATCGATAACCTGCAGACAGTGAATTTTTCTTTTGGGCATGGAGTCTTTTATAAACAAATGATAATTTTGTGAAAGTAGAATTTTCAACAGAAACTGGAAATTTCATATAATAATTACAATATGGACATCGATATTTATAATGGGTGCAAGACAGGTACCTCTAATTCTAGAAATAGAGTTTGAGGAACTGACCATTTACTGGAAGCTCCAATGATTCACTGTCCAGATTTTCGAGAAAGTACGTATTATTTCCTTTCTCTTCTGAAATTTTGAAAGGGCCAAACCAAAGTGGATCGAATTTTCCATGTCTTCCTTTTTCTTCCCGTCGGACGTCCCATCAGAGAAATAAATCTTCTGGTTGAAGAGATTGATCCTTTGCCTTCTTGTCAAACAGGGATTTCATCTTCTATTGGTAATTTTCCAATTTAGCCCCCACATGTTCTATTTTTTCATGAAGTTCGACGAGTTGGTTTATCCTTCGTGTCAAGGCACTTGGCTCTTCCTCAGCTTCCTGCAGTAACTTTTCCACTAGCGTTGCCAATTGGATTGGGAACATTGCAGCCTTTCCATAAACTAGCTCAAAACGTGACTTTCTAGTGGATCATTTAGGAGTCATTCAGTTAGCCTAGTGGAAAAACTTCAATTGGGTGTCCCAGTTACTTTGATTCTCGATGATGGTCTTCTTCAACACTCTCACCATAGTTTTGTTTGAGGACTTGGCTAAGTTGTTACCTTGAAAATAGTAGGTAGTGGAGTGCCCGATGATGATATTTAATTTCTGACAGAAGCTAAGGAATTTTGCAGATTTGAAGACTTGAGCATTTCTAGTGATGATTTTGATAGGGCAACCAAAATGTGATAATATGTTTTCCTCCATAACTTAATTACCACTGAGTTAGTAGTTTTTTTGGCTAGGATGGCCTCTACCCATTTGGTGAAATAATTCGTGCCCATTGGTACCACTTATGTTGGCCACTGGAAGGTGGGTTTATCTCTCCTATGAATTCTAGTCCCCACTATCCAAAGGGTTCTTCCACATGCACTAGGATCAGGGGAAGAGGAGAAAGTTTTGTCTCTCAACAAAGACTTGGCACTTTTGACATGACCTGACTTGGGAATGAACATTTCCAAACAGTGTAGGCCAGTAGAATCCTGCCTTGAGGATTTTGTGAGTTGTGGTCTTCCAACTATAATGACCTCCACAAACTCTTCCATGAAATTCCTCAATCACTTTATGAGTTTCACTTCTACCAAACATAACAGCAAAACTCCCACCAGGTCCTTCTAGTAGAGTTGACCATTGGATATGATATACTTTTGAGCTTGCAGTCTCAAGGTTTTGTACTTAGATTTATCTAGCCCTAGTGGGCACCTTAGGAATAAGAGATAATGGATGATATTCTTATACCAGGGTGATCCCTAATATTTAGCATAGATCTTTTGCTCTGATGTTTTAATCCCATTTTGTTGAACTTCTGTTCTTCCTTCATCTGTTATTAGGTTTATCCCCAAACCTTGGCAATTAGATTTTGATAAAATATTGGTCAACCCCTGGCCTTTTATGAGCTTAATAGGATTTATGTCTAACTCATATTCATGTGTCTTTGATATCCACCTACCACTTTTTCCTTCACTGTCACCATGTACAAGGATGTACTTGACCACTATCGTTGGGACAAATTCTATGATTTCTGATTGTAGCACATACATTCGAAATGCCTTCAAAGCCTTGACTAGTGCATAGGCTTGTTTCTCCAAGATGTTATATTTTAGCTCAGCATCCCTCGACACTTGGCTGAAGAAGGCGATGGGCTGTTCATAACCATCTTTATTCTTTTGTAGCAGAACTATAGAAATAATATGCGGAGAAACAAAAGAAAAGATATAGAAAGGAGTTGATCAGTTAGGGCTGACTAGTACCGGTGCTTCAACCAAAGCTTCTTTAATTCTAGCAAAAGAATCTCGGGAGGCAAGGATCCACTTGACCTCATTTTCCTTTTTTAGCATATCTGTAATACCCTTCACTCTTTCTACATAGTTGGGTATGAACCTCCTCAAGAAATTGATTCTCCCTAAAGAGGCTTGGACCTCTTTCTTATTTCTAGGTAGAGGAATATGACTGATACCTTCGAATCGCTTATGATAGATTTTCACTCCTTATTGCACTACTATATTTCCTAGTAGCTTCCCCTCACTCAAAGCGAACTGAGATTTCTTGGTATTCAAAGAATGACCATACCCCCTGCATTTCTCAAAGGTGAGCTTCAAGTGGAGGATGTGTTCATCGATCTTACAGAAGACTGTGATATCATCCAAATATACCACTATGAACTTGTCTTGCTCCCCTACAAAAGCTATATCCATAGCTCTCTGAAATGTGGCCCCTGCATTAATAAGACTGAAAGGCATGCGAGCATACATGAAAGTTCCCCAAGGGGTGGTGAAAGTAGTCTTCTTCTAATCATCAGGGTGGACTGCCACTTGGTTGTAACCAGAGAACCCATCCATCATGGACATTCTGACTGACCCAATCACCTTTTGCAATATGTAATCCATCTTAGGCAGTGGGTAGTTGTCTTTCAACAATGCCTTGTTAAGGTTCTGAAAATATACACATAGCCTTATTTCTCCATTATTTTTTCGAATTGGGACTAAGTTGGCCACCCACTTCGAGTACCTTAGAGGCGCTATGGTTTTAGCCTGTAGAAGTTTCCTCACTTCTTTTTCAATGGAGGGAAGTAAGAGTGGATTAATATGCTTGAGCTTCTTCTTGCATGGTTTTATTCCACTCTTTAAAAGAATATTAGGCTATATGATGTTAGTATCAAATGTTTTTAAGTCCTCATAAGACCAAGTGAAAACATCCTTATAGATTTTGAAGAAATTTAAATACCTTTATTTATATTGTGAGGGGATTCCTTTTGATAGTTTGACCATATGGGGTTCATCCTCTGAGTCGATATTCCAATATTCTACTTGTTCATCCATCTCTGGAGCCATTGGTTTGGAGGCTATAGCATCCTTGTTAAATAATATTGCTAGTGGGACTAGCCCACGAGGAATGGTATTCCCTTTCAGTTGTAGAATTTTATGCCTAGCCATTGTGTCTTCTCATGAAGTGGGTTATTGATCTGCCTCTTTTTCCTCTCCTTGATCAATGGTTGAGTTAGCGAACTCCCCAACTACTTCTATAAATCATTTGATTTGATCATCATCCTCAAATACCTACCAGTGCTTGACATTATCAGGTATAGAGGGTTTGTATTTGACCTCCACCTTGTACCTGAGAAGCGAATTTTGAGGGGGTTTGAAATTTCTTACTGCTACAACAAGGGAATCAACCATTTTGTTTCCTTCTCTAGGAAGAAATTGGATATTAAAGGCCAGGAAGAAGTTATCAATCAAATCCCATACTTCATTCTGGTAAGTCCTCAATATGGGGTGTTTAGCCTGGCACTGATTTCTGATCTACTTTACAATCAGCTCGAAGTCTCCATGCACAATTAAGAATTCAATATTCATATTCCTTGATTTTTGTAGCCAAAGGAGCAATGCTTCATATTGTGCAACATTGTTGGTTGCCTCAAACTCCAGATTGAATGAGAGGGGTATCAAGCTGCCCTTAGGAGATACCAACAATAGTCCTGCTCCATTTCCCTCTTTGGAATTCACCCCATCAAATTATAATTTCCACACTTTGTTTTCATCTGTGTGATGGTGTTCTAACTGCATCATTAGGTGTATTGGTGTTTCTTCTAAGATGGTCTCATCCTCTTCTAGGAACAGGCAGGAGAGGTCACTTTCTTTTCCATACATTGGAGAATTTTTAGAGCCTTCAACTGGGGTCACAGTTAATAGTGGCATAAGTTATATATAATTTGATAGATTCCCCCAACTTGGAACACCAAGACCTATATAGGAGAATATCGAATCGAGGGGGAATATCTGCCACTACGATGTCCATCACTAGGCTCTTCACAGGGATCTGAGCCAGGTTTACCACTACATATTTTATCATTCCCAAGAATTTGAACCACTTAGAGTCAAAGGAGTATAGGTCCTTGTAGGACCTGGTGATTTGTAAGCCAAGTTGTTCCATTGTTTGGTTGTGTTATATTCTTTCCACATCTAGCCCCAGTAGTTAAACCAGGGGGTTAGCCCCTCCCCCCGTTAGGGGCTTTGAGGGAGGCGGTAGCCCCCCTCTACGGGATCTAAGGCAGTGCCTTGAGGAAATTTTTTTTGGACCCTATATTAGGTGGGTGGGCCTACCTATGGTTTTGTGCATGGATTTCACACATGGTTTTGGGCGCGATGGTTTTTGGTCCATGGTATTTTGTAGAACCGGTCAAGGGAACTATGGTTATGTTCTAATCCAGGGTTAATGGATTGGGGTTTATGGATGATTTAGCATGTATATACATGTATTTTAACATTGAAAGGAATATAATGAAAAATCAATCTAGTAGTCCCGGTTTTGGGATCCAGGGGAAAATATTTGTGTATATTTGTTTTATGTGTTATGCTCTCGTCATTGTTTATTTTCTGTTTTTAGAATTCGTATGCAGGTAATTTATGTACGGGGTTAAAACCTACATCCATCACGGCTAAGGGCATGAGGTTATGCGAGGCTCTAGAGTCCAACATGTAGTTATGCAATAAAAGGTCATGAATTACCATGGTCACATAGAAGGGTGCAGTGGAAGGATCGAGTTCTTCAACATGAGGCATAAAAACAACCATTGGTCTTTCTTCTCAAAGATTTAAACAGTCATGGGTCAATGTTGAGGTGGATGGAAACATGAACTAAGAGACTTGAGCTTTATAAGTGGGCTTCTTTAGAAGTTCAATTAGAGAAACAATAATATTTACCTTTTCGAGTTCCTTCTGAAGATTGAATGCAGGTTGGCCTTTTTCTACACCTCCTAGCTCTGCTTCTCTTTCCTTATCATTGGTAGTTTTTATTAGAACAGGTGCCTTCTTTTCTGTGTGTTCCTTGGATCTATTGCATTCCTTATTTGAGGAGACTTTTACCTTGGATGCGTCAGGATTCAACTTACCTTTCACTTTATCTGGCACTGTGGGAATATCTTGGGGAGTAGTTCCCTCTTGTTGTTCTGATTCCCTCAAACTCTTTCTTGAAGATATTAGATCATACCTTCAGTGTAGTTATGCTTGCATGAAATCTGAAAACTATTTACAATAATCACCTATGTCCTCCTCATTTATTGTTGCTTCTCTATCATGACTTGTCTCCTGGTGAGCCATATTTTCATGTTCTTCTTCAGAGAAAGAGGAATACAAGTTTCCCTGAATCTCATGTGTATTTGATTATTGTTCATCAAGATCATCTTCTAAATATAGAGGATGAGAAATCTAATCGAGTTAGTCCTTTCTTTCCCTCTGAAGTATCTGCAATGGTGGCCTTTTGTGCTATGGGTTATAACCTCGGTTTTTACCTTGAGTATTCAGTTTCAAGAGACTCTTGTTCTCCAGCTCAAGTTTCACCACCTTATGTGATAAAATCTTAATGAGTTTATCCATTTCTTCCCACTTTAGATCTAGTGATTCTTTAGCTTTACCATAGGAGGATGTTTCTTCTTTCCCCCTTTTCTTCTCAGTAGGTTCATCCTTACCTCTTGACTTCCCTGCCGAGGTGAAATTGGCTTCTACCTCAAGAGCATCAACTTGGAGTTGATCCAAAGTGTAAGACCTCCTTTCTCTTAGGGTAAAACCAAAGTCAGGTTCAAAGGCTCCCTCCTTTCTCTTAGGGTAAAACCAAAGTGAGATAAAGCATCTTGAGGAGGCTTTATCTGACCAGGCATGTTATTATACTTCTTATTGAAACCTTTTATGAATTCTAAAATATCCTCTTATGGATTCTTCCTTATAGCATGGAACTCTTTGAGGACATACTCATGATTTCTCTTTTCACCCCGCTTTTGTGTGAAATAGTTTTAAGGTTCCTCCCAGGTAGCGATGGAGGCATTAGGTAGGGCTTTAAACTGTTTTCTGGCTTCTCCATCAAGGGATTGTACAAAGAGTCTTAGGACCACATCCAATTGTTCTACATTTAGATTCTCAGAAAAAGCACAAAAGGTTTCAATGTGTCTTTGTGCAGTGTTTTCATCCTCCCCATTGAACCTTAGAAAAATCTTGAGGTAGTCCTAAGGCATAACACTTAGGGGTTGAGGTAAATTAAGAGGTACATATTTATGAAATAAAAAATCCAAAACAACCATCTGAATTAATGGATGAGGGTTGAGATTTACCGGAGGAACATGGGCCAAAACCACAGTGGTTGGAGTGGCTAGACTGAGAGTAGGGTATGTAAGGATCTTATTAGTAAATTATGAGCAGTGAATGACAAGGGGTTGGGAGCTGGATGAGGAAGCTTCAAATAATGATGAGACAGTAGCATAGGTAGTAGGATTTTTCTCCTTCCAGACTCTCCTGAAAATTGATTTCTCTAGGTCAGATACAGATGGGATTTTCTGTTGAGAGGTATCTGAGTGGGTGTGAGGCTTTCTAAAAGCTAGGATGTTAAATTATAATGGTATTTGTGGAGTCACCAAGGTGATGAGGATGCAATGAAAATGTATTTTCTCACCTAAACAAAGATTAATTAATTTGTCGTACCCCAAGGGAAACATCTGTCAATAAGTTCCCCGACAACAATGCCAAAAGATGTTATCACTTCCAGAGACAACCTCAGATTACTTACAAGACCAGTGCCTGGAACATCTATATTTTTTGTGTCTCATATGATTCTCAGGAAGTTGGAGACATCACATATATTTTTATACATATGTCTTCATATCTATCTATATATATATATATATATATATATATATATATATATATATATATATAGATATATATATATATATTAAACAACATGGGTTGGTTCATTCATCTGAAGGCATAAGCCATGTATTTCCAGTACTTCTTCACATATACAACTCACAGAAATATATGTATAAACTAGTGTAGGCCAAGTAGTTCAAGGACCCACAATTTAATAATATTTGGCAGAGAAATGAGAGAAGATAAGGAGATAGAATAACTCATGACATAGAGCTTGAAGCATCAAGAATTCTACACTCATCACATAGAGCTTGAAGCATCAAGAATTCTACACTTATATGAGTTATAGGTAGACATAATGGATGAAAGAGGATTGCGTGTGATGATTCATGAAGCACAATTTTAAATATATAATCTCAAAGATCCATACAGGAACATGCATTAACAAGTCAATACAAATGAATATGTAAGAAATTATGAAACATTTATAGCAGCTACGATTACCTTAAATCAGATAGGAAACATGAACATAATGGAGTTTAAACATGGGGGTAACATACTGTAGTACTCGAAGGAGGAATCACCACCATTTCCTTAATATTATGAAAGACACATATCATAAAGTCATACAGTCTTGAAAATAACATGTCGTTCTTTCTTTAGGATTTTGAACCTTTGTGAAGTGTTGCTTCCCACTATTTATCTAGAGACAGGAACATTGAACAGTAATTACAACAAAATATCTCAGTCGAGCCTCAGCTATTAGATCGATTAGCTGTCTCGGCATGGGATAGCTCGGTGGTCCAAAAATGACAACAAAATATTAATTACTTCAATAAATGGAGATGCATTACAGGATAACAAAATGATTCAACAATTAGATGAAAATTTCAAAAAAATATATCCATGCCCATCCATGGGATCTCCTTTGCTTCAGGTTTTTGCTTGCCCATGGTCTAGCCTCTTGTGTCACTCAACAGATTCCCTTCGCTTCTACCTTTACTGCTCGAATCATTCATTCTTCAAATCTGGGAGTGGTCAACTATCAATTTCAAGCCATAGTACAGAAGTAGAGATTGCCTTGGAAATGCTTCATCTTCCCTCTACATGGAGCACCATGTTGGATCATCAAGTCCTCCTGAGCTTCCATGTCTTCATTTACTTTATCAGTGTCGACCCTGATTTCATGTCACAAGAGGCCTTACAGGGTCAGCCCATGCCGATTTTTGAATGCTCCATCTCCTTTCCTAAATACCTCAGCCTGCCAACCCACCACACCTTTAAAGTTATGCATTATCTTGTCACAGAGTTATCACATTGGGATTTCCCTTTAAAAGTCCTTATGTGATGGGGCATTCTGATCCACTTTAGCGCCTTTTTCTTCATGTGACCGAGGGCTATAAACAGGCTCTTACTCCTCATGCACTATGGCCTTTAAACTTACCTCTGGGGTCTTTTTCCTTTGTTACATGGAATCTCGTATATCAATGATTTCTAATGTTCGCCTTTGGTGCCTCCTCCCCAAAATTGCGATATTCGATGCATGATGCAGTCTGGTCCACTTAGAAAAAGGATAAGGGAGGGTTTGCGCCCTCTATAGGTTGCGACCGTGGAATGCCAATTGGATCCACTCAAAATATTGCAATCGGCAATTTCATATCATCGTCTTTGTTTGCACCCTTTGATACTTGGGATCTTTGATATGTGGGATCATCTATCCTTCATAGCTCTTGGTTCTTCGCTCTCCCTATGACCATTAGCTAGACCCCTTATCAGAGGTTTGCAATCAGTGATTTCCTTTTGATGCAGAACACACCACATCAGCTGATCACCCTCCATGCTTAGCCCCTTGTTCTTTTAGCTCGTTATGTGACTGCATGTCAACCTCCTTATCGGAGCCCTTTTCTTGGTGGACCACAATCAAGGTTTTAATCTAGATGTAATAACATTCCTCAACTTGCAAATTCTTATTTGCGTTCTCCTATGTGATGTCATCCTCTGCCATGTGTCACCTTGTGAGTGGTGACACATGTCACTCATATATGCCCCTATATCACCCTTGGAAATATCAGATCAGCATGCCACATGTCCTCCATACTGCCATGTCATGATGGTCCCAACTGCCACATGGCCCCATTGGGACCAATAGTATTCCACCACATGGCCCCCTAGAGGAGGGAGAAAAGGTCCACCCGCTCTTAGTTTTTTCGTTGATTTCCTTTGCAAATCATTTTCAGCCGTTTCTGGTGATTTACACTTATCAGCATATTCCTCCAATGATTTCATAAGAGTGAACAATTGAAATCACTGATTTTTTATTTGCGATACGTTTGGGCAGTTATGATTGCCGATATGTGAGCCTATCAATGCATCATATAGGGCCCCCAATGTTTGATTTCTAATGTGCCCTAGACCTCTGATCGCCGATAAGATGATGCACCCCAGACCTCCGATCACCGATAAGCCGATGCGCCCTGGATCACTGATTTTTGATTGTCAATGTGCTCCCCTACTTCTTCTTTAGAAAACTCCAATTTGCGAGATCTGGGATTAAACTTAAACATTTTCCTTTTCTTTATGGTTTTCAAGGGTAGCTTTCAACCTGCTCTAAATTTTGATTCTGGAGTCCATTTGGGGAGTTCCATATACCATTGGAAAGATAATTCGAAGAACTATCTATTGGATGGTTTCTGATTTAGCTTTGAGTGTTTTTATGGCTTGGAGACTATCTCCAAACATCTATGTTATCTTGCCCTCTTTGTACAACTGGAACTCTCCTTTCAGAAGGTGACAACACCAATTCTCTAATCATTTTGAACTGCGTTTCCTCTTCTGATCCTATATTCACCTTCTTAGTATTTACTGGCTTCAGTATGTCTGGTATATCTGGCTCAAGTCCAATGATTTCGTAGTGTCCTTCTGATTCTATTATGTTTATATTGTGCGGATCTTCATCTTCTTCCACAGTAATGTTATAGCATTCCAATGCATGTTCTAGATGCATAGTCCAATCCAGTTGATGTCATGTCAGCGAGGTAGCATTCCCAAAGATCTTTTCTCTGGCTATCTGAAGAGCCGAGTCTATGCATGGGAAATCAACTTCAAAACTGAATGTTAATATAAATCCTTTAACCAAATCTTCCCAATTTACAGTACCATGGTGAAGCTCTGTTTCTAGGTACCAATTCATAGGAATTGTCTCTAATGTGTGGATAAACCCATGTACCCATTCATGTTATGGGATAGCCTCCCATACTCTATTGCATCGGTGAATATGTTACCTAGGGTCAACTTTACCATCATGTTTCACCTCCATTTCTGTATCTACTGGCCCAACCTAATCCACATTAATCTTCGACACACCTTCCAATCTGTTATATTTCTTTTATGTGCACCCCATCATCTAGAAGGGGTACATCTTAGGGCTACATCCAAAGCGAGAAACCTTTTCTCTTTTGGTATTTATCTTTCATAATCATCAAGCAAAGTTCTTATATTACCTAAACCATCATAGTAAGGCAAGTTACATACCTCAGAAGTTATACAACGAAGTGATTTAGTGATGCTTTCTCATCGCCTTGTAGACACTTATTGAAGCCTATTCTACCAATTTTCAAATTATGCTCCTGAATCTGAAGTACAAGACCTATCCTATTCCTAGCTCAATTTTCCATCTACAATGGGGTTAATCAATTCCTCTTATGATCTGATAAATATTATCTATATTTACTGCGCAATACTCATCTCTGACAGGATCTGTATATCTCATCCCTTCTGATGGGTCCAATGGAACAATTACTCTTGTGTTGTCTTTTTCAAATACCATTTTCCTCCTCTTTAAGTTGATTATATCCATATTATCAAATTCCCAATCTAGTTCAAGCAATGTTGGATAGGGGTTGCTATCATCCAGAATTTCTTTCACTTCAAAATATGCAATAGTGTGTACTCCTTCAATATCTACTGTAACACCTAATAACCTTCCAATAGGGAATATTATCTATTGGATGGCCATTTGCAACTAAATTGGTGACCATTGTACTTCGACTTACCCATCAATTCGCAGGTCTGCTTTGGTAAAACATTGGCATCAGATCCTAAATCCAGAATAACTTGATCCATGTTGTATTCTCCAATCTATGCAGTGAGACTTATTTCTTTTCCATTCCTCCTCTTATGTTAATGTAAATTGTTAACTCTGCGCATGTCACTTTGAGGTACTTATTTAGAAGCACAACAATCTATCATTTATTGTAGCCCTTCTACAACTTTCTAGTTTCTTAACAACTTTATGCAAGTTTTTAGTAAAGACTTTCAAATACCTGGATCCACCTCTTGTATCACAAACGATATAATGGCGCAGTTATCCTTCTACATTGGTTTTGGCTGCGCACTAGAGATCAAAGCTCCAACATCCATAAATCTTCACCTTGCCTCCATGAACACTTATTTTTCCTTATGAACGTCAAAGGCACGAGATTTCCCCATAGTCTTTCTTACCCATGTGGCTTCAACTTCCTTCTTTCCATCTACTTTATAATTTCTAGTCACATTTCCACTACTTGTTACAATATTAATGCGAGGTTCATCAGTCCTCAATTCCACAGACATCATTTGAATGTTTTGTGTTGAGTGTTGATTTTTCTTTTCTTGCATTTTTTCCATAAGTATCAGACACTCTTCAATTACATGATCAAATGATTTGCAATACTTACATGTCGTAGTAGGATTCTAACAATCTCTTGCAAAGTGACCTGCTTGGCCGCAGTTGTAACAAATAATCTATCCACAACCTTGACCAGCTCCACCACCTCAACCTCTTCCTTGATAGCCACCTCGAACACCATGCCACCCACTTCCTTCCTATCCACGTTTTTAGCTTTCATTCTATATGTGTCAGCACCATGATCCATCATTAATTCATAAGCTCGACAGTTATTCTCATCATGTCCCACCGATTTATAGAACTTGCAATATAAATTCTTTGGAGTTTGCACATATTTTTGCAACAAATAACAATATTCTAAGTGATGTTCACCTCTAGTTCTACATATCTCACACCATAAGTTGGATCCGACATTCAAAGGGTTTAGAGCTCCACTAGCCATGTAATTTCTGAAGAGAGGGCATTTCTCTTTAGAGTGGCCTTCTGATTTGCACTTTGTACACCACACTTCTTCGTGAACTTCCTTACTTTTCTTCATATCTTGTAACTGCAGAGTCAAATTTTCCAGCTGACTCTGAATATGTTGCATACCTGCATTGGTATCTCCTTTCAGTGAAGCTTCTAATTTCATTTCAAGCTTTAGAGCTTCAGCTTGAGTTTCTATCTTTTTTTGTGTCAAAGGTAATCTAATATATGGCAGCAAGAAACTATGAACCATTCCTTATGCTATTGCAGAGCTATGCCAAATCTCACATGATCCAATAATACTTTGAATCTCTGATCAAATTCCCAAATAGACTCAGTAGGCCTCTATTTGATCTCCTTTAACTTTGTGATACACCGCGATTCAGACTTTGGCTTCTTAAATTCTTTTACCAACATTGTTTTAATATCTGTAAATGATCTAATCTGATTGCTCGAATACTTCATGTACCACGCCTACTCTCAATTTCGAAATTTCATGACGAGATTTTCCTTATTTATATTTTCATCATAGACTTGTTTCGTTATCCATACTGCTTCACATAAAAACCAGAATTGCTCCGGATCCTCTGATCCATTTCCTTTAAAAACATGTAGTATAATATCATCAGCCATATTCCTTCTCAGGGTGAGGGGGATTTGTAAGGGGAGGGGGATGGGGGTTACGACAAGTAGGAGGATGGGAAAAACCAAAATTTCCCTGACTATTGCAAGATTTTGGCTTCGCCAAAATTTCAGGCTAAAAGGGTGAATACTGCAGAGTTACTATGGGATTTTCAAGGAGGTTTTCTTCACTTTCAGATTCACTCAGCAGAGGGCTATAGTGAGTTTCTATGAAATTCTTCGGATCTTGGCCACAAGATCTCTTTTATTGTCTATTCTATATCTTTTACCACTTCACGTTGTTCCAATCTCTTCTTCGGATCTTCTTGCAAATATGATTAATCTAATAATCTATCTGCATTTGTAGAACTCCCTTTTTGCATAAAATCATCTTAATCCAGATTTTTAAAGACCTCAAGTACTTACCTCATGGTCCTTTGAAAAACAATTGTTCTGCTTCGTTGTAGGACATAGTCAAGTCTACCATGAATTCAATAATAAATCCTCTGTTATCAATCTAGAAATCAACAGCTCTTTAGATCCTATTGTTAGTTTTCTTGAGTCAATGTATCAATTCAGGAGTCTACTCCGTAGGTTCATCTTCTTTAAAATAATTATTTCTCTCGATCAACCTTGATATCCACTCGTACAGCTCAACATGAAATGAACCGAAGAAGATTTCTTATTTATCTTCGAAAATATACTTCTCCAATTATTGTTTTGAGGGGGCTTGACCTAGGTTCAGAGTTTGTTTCACACCAAGAAAACCCTTAACTATTGGCCCTTCTGGGAACGATCCTCAAGCCACCTTTCAGCTGACATACGAGGGTTTCTATTATCCTGATTTGCAAATTCTCGTTCTCCTTCTATTAGGTCCCTATACTACTAGTGTAGCCCCTTATTGTTATTATTGAAATCCCCTTATTGTAATGTTGTGCCCATGTAGGCCTCATATTGTTATTATTACGCCCCGTAGAAGCCCCACTATTGTTATTGTTGTGCCCTTACAATACTATTGTTATGTAGGCTCTGATTATATTGTGACCCCTTACACTCCTATATATAGAAAGGAGGTCTTGTCATTTGTATCATTCAAGAATTATTAATTTGTGTAATTTAAAGGAGGTTTCCTCCATGAAGAGGCTAATTTTGAAGTCTTTTTTCTATCTCTTCTTCTATTTTGTGAGTTGGTTGCATAACATTTGGTATCAAAGGTTTGTATTCTAGGGTTTTTTTGCTTCAAAAAGACCATCGTGGAATTTTCACTATAAAACATTTTCTACGAAGCTTCAGAAGATAAAAGTAAAACCCATTTGAGAGGAAATCTGGATGAACCTCGTGACTAAATTTCTGATCTTGACTATGTATATTTGCAGAGATATGAATTGAGGAATTTATGGTTTTTGCAGGCTCCAGAATTCGATCTCAAATAGGTGACCTTGGTAAAATCGTCATAACTTTCTCTCTGAGCATCATATTCAAATTTCGTAGAAAGAGATAGAAATAGTATGGACTTTAGTTTTTTGGCTATCGTTTTCAGGGCCAAAGGTCGAAAAAGTGACATGTGTCACATCGTACAAGTTCTCTCTAATGAACTAGTCTAAAATCAGGTAATCGTGGGAGATTGGGCATAAAGATTTCTTGGAGAATCCAATTTTGATAAGACTTATGGGGTTGGAAATACGACTAAGAGGTCTAGCACAAATTGCAATTTCATAACTTGGAGATCCAAAATTACAGAGTTACAATCATTTAAATATCAAGCTCCTAAAAGCAAGAAAAGTAATGACTCGAATCAAGAAAATAGAAACACCTAGTAAGAAAAATTGGATGGATGATTTGAAGAACACGATTGAATATAGGATAAATAGTTTTGTCTATGCCATGGAAGCTAATATTGATGGTATAGAAGAAAAATTGAAAGGAAACATGGAAGATTTGAAGAAAGACAGGGAAGGTTTGAAGGAAGGTTGGACAAAGTTGCTATAAGAAAGGCTTCCTAATGACGAAAAGGTAGTAGAGGAAACTCATGATGAGAACAAAATAAATGTTAATCATGATTTCATAGAATCTAACATTGGATTGAAGACCCATAATATTCCAAATATAGATATGAGGAAGTTTGATGGCAAGGATCCGGTAACTTCTATACTATAGATGGAGCAATATTTTGATCTACATGATGTGCAACCCTCACAAAAGGTACGTATTGCATATCTGTATTTAGAACCCAATTAGTTTGTATGGTATAAATAGCTTTGTTCTCATAAACCACTTTTGACCTGGTCAATTTTTACGAAGGAAATGACATTACATTATGAAGATACAAAGAGCAACACCTTCTTTAGCCAATTGATAAATCTCAAAAAAAGGGTTCAATGGCAGAGCACATTAATGACTTCCAACAAATGAATATAAGGGTAAATGATATTCCAGAGAAGAGGATTGAAGTTTTCATAGGAATTTAAAGGATAACATCCAACATGAGGTTTTCCTTTCGGAACCTGATTCATTGGAGAAGGCATTCAAATTGGCAAGAAAATTTGAAAGTAAAATTACGGAAACAAGGAAGCATACCACTCATAACTATAAAGATGGAAGTGTTGTTGCTCCTAGTCTTCCACAACCTACAAGGTTGAAACCACAACAATTGGAAGAAAAAAGAGCAAAAAATCTTTGTTACAGTTGTGATAGAAAATACACTAAAGGTCATAAGTGTGCTAAGATGAAATTAATTTATATAGATGGGGAAGAGGTGGAAGAAAAGGAACAAGAAACATCAAAAGAAGAGGATATACACCAGGAAACAATCCTAGAGAAAGAAGAAATGAATCTGACCATATCTTGTAATGAATTAACAATAATTACCACTCCTCAAACTCTCAAGATAGATGTACATATCAAGAAGAAAAAGGTAATAGTGTTGATTGATTTGGGTAGTACCCATAATTTTATTCATTGTAAGATACCCAAGGAATTGAATTATTTTCTATATCCAGCACCAGAGTGTCAAGTAATGGTTGGAAATGGAGGAACCATAAATTTCTCTGGATAGTGCCATAATATCAATCTATCCATGGGAGAATATTTCTTGAATAGTCCAATGCTTTCCATTCCAATGGGTGGTGTTGATGTTGTACTAGGAGTCCAATGGTTATATTCTTTGGGGAAGATAGCCTTCAATTTTCAAGAACTTTTCTTGAAATTTTTTTTGGAAGGAAAGGAAGTTGAATTAAGGGGTATCACAGGGAAACTAGGAAATATAATAATCTCTAATGACACAAAAAATATACTAAATAAAGAACAACAGAGCTTAATTACACAATTATGTTCATTAAAGGTTCAAACAACGAAATTATCTATTTATCCTTATCTCCAAATATTCTTGGACCATCATTCTAAGGTTCAAGCAATGGAACATCACATCGATCATCAACAACATGTTATCCAACTCTTAAAGGATAACCTCACTTTGGCACAGAATAAAATAAAACAACAAGAAAATAAACATCGCAGTGAAAGAATTTTTTATGCAGGTGACTGGGTATTTTTATAGTTACAACCATACAAACAAATTCCCCTCAAGAAATATAAGAAGGATAATAAATTATCACCAAAGTACTATGGTCCTTACAAGGTGTTCCAAAAGATTGGTACTATGGCATACAAATTGGAGCTTCCTGCATCTTCCCGAGTGCACCAAGTTCTCCATGATTCATGCTTAAAGAATATTATATGTGACAAGCTCCTAGTTCAAACAATATTTCTAGAACTTGATGAGGAAGGAAAAATAATATTGGAACCTGAAGAAGTCATGGAAACAAGAACCTGATAGCTACGAAATCGATCAATTTCTGAGTATCTCATCAAGTGGAAGAACTTACCCGCTGAAGATTCCAAATGGTAGGACGATAATTTTATATAGAAGCATCCATAACTACTCAAGCATTGAGGACAACACTTTTTTTGAAGGAGAGGGACATGTTAGGTCCCTATACTACTAGTGTAGCCCTTATTGTTATTAGTGAAACCCCCTTATTGTATTGTTGTTCCCATGTAGCCCCCATATTGTTACTATTGTGCCCTGTAGAAGCTCCACTATTCGTATTGTTGTGCCCTTACAATATTATTGTTATGTAGGCTCTGATTATATTGTGACCCCTTAGAATCCTATATATAGAAAGGAGGTCTTTTCATTTGTATCATCCAAGAATTGTTCATTTGTGTAATGTAAAGAAGGTTTCCCCCTCAAAGAGGCTAATTTTGAAGTCATTGGTTTATCTCTTCTTCTATTTTGTGAGTTGGTTACATAACATTCTGTTCTACCCACTCTTAGATTTCCTTCCTCAACGAATGCCACGTAAACATATCTCTCAAACAAATCCCAGTCCTGGAAACAGAACCATTTGTTAGATTAGGCTGGGATGATCCAGGTTCAGTGTTTACTGCGCACCAACAAAACCCTCAATCACTAGCCCTCTTGACAACGATTTTCAAACATATCGCAGCCTCACCCGAAGTGATTATGGGAGGTTGCAGAACTAGGTTTATATAGCCTTTAGGGATGATGTGATGTGGTGTTTTTATGTTCTTTTATCCTTAACATGCATAGATTACTTCACAGGGTTGGATTACCTACTTAACCAATTAACAACCATAAACAATACTGCACGGAAGTAAAATATAACCAAAATACTAAATAGAAAGCAAAAGATACACAAAAATCACACAAAAGTTATTCCCATCAAAATTGTACGTGTTATATTAATTCTTTTGAAACAACATAAAAATCCTTGACCTATGCACCTAGTTGTAGGAGTCTACACACTTAGCTGTAGACTTTAGGCCTTCGCGCACTTAGTTATAGAGCCTTTCCTTCAAGACCCAAAACATACTATAGATATATTTCCTTATGCTTCAATTATTACTGTTCATTCATTACATTACTTCGACTTACATATTTTCTCCTCTATATATACTAATTACATCAACGAGTACATCAAAATACCATGGTCCAGATACCATGGTTCTCCTAAAAACAATTATCTATTGCCCCAAACCCGTTACAAAAGTAGGGACTTCGACCCACCTCGAAGCCTCTAAAACATCGTGCAGTACATCACTCTGCGATACCACGCATTCCACTCCCTAAAATGCGGATTTTTTACCAAAACTTGGGCCAAGTTGGGCTGCACGCAACATGAGGCCTACAGAAAGGTAATAAAATTTTCATACACAGATGATGATAAGTGGGATAAGTTCATTGAACTTATCAGTTGAACAAGAGGGAAATTTTGAGGCTTTTGACAAAGTGTAGAAAAATTAGGAACACAACTAGAAGAAGCATATTTTAAAGCCAATAGTTGAAGACTCGATCCTTGATTAGTGTGCAGTTTCCACTTAACTAGTCAAGGATTTATTTTTTAAGTAATTTTGTTGTAAATATCCAAATATTTTTGGATAAGTATTTATTTTCTCATGAAAAAGTTGTAATAGGTTAGAGATTTTGAGGAAAATTCTATATGTACTTTGTAATTCAAATGAAGAAGGGTTGATACTTTGACAGAACCAAGAAACATTGTTGTATTTTGGAAATTTTGAAGATAATCAAAGGCTTTTGGCTTCATTTTTTAGAAAAATTTGTGTTCATGTGAGTTTTATTTTATAATAATTTTTGTCATTCTTCATATATTTGAGGTAACATAGAAGTACTAGTTAAGGCTAGGTTGAGTTTTAACCTCCCCAATAGCCTAGCACAATGTTATTATCAATACTTTTGAATCAATAAATTGTTGACTTTGTCATCTCTTAATATATATATGTTTGCTATAGATATATTTTTATACGCTTTTTCTATATTGGATTATTCAAGTATTTAGGAAGGATATTTAGTTATTAAACGTTTTCTTCTTTCATCTATCACAAACATTTAAAGGATTGTATGTTGTTAATATTGAGATTAACACCTTGAGAAATATTGAAAGTTTCTAGATAATGTACATGTAAATGGTTTGAGCCAATGATCATCCATTTCAAATAAAATCCTCATTTAGATGCTTTGGTAGAGTCCTCCAGCCAAGAACTATCTTCAAAGAAACAACAATCACTTCCCACCAGAGATGGAAACTTAATGAGGTGGCATATTGGATGGAAAACTAGGGACTTCTCCACCTTAAAAGGGACTTGATATCTAGTTGGCCTTCCGACCTATACCACTAATACATGGAAATAGTGCAGTGATTGGTTGATCAAGATGCTACCTCCCCGATGGGGATGTGCACTTAATGACCACATGAGGGAACAAATTGGTTGGGCGATTTGGCACACACCCAACTAACGGGATCAATGGTATGTGTTGTAGCTCCTAGAGATAACCCCCAGGTTGAGGAGAGGTCAGTGACGTGGACATCTTAGTCTCTCTTGAAGATAAATAAGTGCTACTCAAGAGATAAATTTGAAATGGTTTATATTTTGGTCCAATTACCTTTCTTAGAAGTAGATTCAGTATGAACATAAGCAACATATCTTTCCCAAGAATAAATTTTCAGGTCTGGTGGTAGACACACAAAGAATGCAACTTAAATTTGTCGTTGTAGTGTATATGGAAAGGAGAAACATAAGAGAGGAACCTGGTGCAGAGGGTTGGATAAACACAAAATCCTATGCAACAAATCCTAGTAGAATCATGACAATATAAAAGGAATGAAGTGCAAAAATCATGGAGCACATTTTAAGGTTTTCAACTCAATGTCTCACAGGTATTATATTCTATGTCATAACACAATTAAATATTCAATCTCATAGGTACCTTTTGTTATTACATAACATAGATAAATATACAATCTCACAGGTACCATAAACTATTACATAACATAAGTAAATTTGTGACTTAAGAGTGAATCCAACAACTACAATTACACAATTTATGGAGAAGAAAATACACATATGAAATGAAACATGGAGGTAGAACACATACTATATATCCCAATGCTTGGAATCAAAAGAATTTTTCTTCATTAATATTCAAAAATGAAATACTTGCTACAGGCCTAAACTTGTGAAATCTGCAAAATAAATATAGCCCCTAGAACAGGAAAATAAAACCAAACTTGGAACCTCCTCTGAAAACATAATTCGGAACCCTCAAAGACATAATTTGAAACCTCTGAAAATAGAATTTGGGAACCTTTACTACTGAGTTAATCTTCCCTTTTAAAGAGAGAGTGGGCTCAAACAATAGTTACACAATAGCTCAGAATGTTGCAGTTGTCTGAACTACCAGTTGTCTGAGCATCTGAATGGACTAGTTGTCCTAATGATTACCTAACAGAATTTATTATTTTATTGATATGCGAAATTAAAAAAACATGAAAAACATGAGGTGTGTCATAATTGTCACAGAAAAATATCTCTGACGTTGATTCTTCTAATCTCCTCAGGTGGGCTCAGGCTCCATTATCTAGATTATTGGTGGTCAAATGATCTGGCCATGCCTTTGTCATGATATCCCTACCATTGTTATATTCCATTTCTCTTGTCACTTTATCCCTCTAACTACTTGAATTCCCTCTTTCTGGAGCAATCCATGATTTGGTGTGGTGGTGTTGGAGGTGCTCTGTTTTGACTAATGACTAAACAAAACTGATAGCTATCGACCAATTCATCCTCCATATTTTCTGTATTATAGTTTCAGAGCTCAATATATCGTAACTCTTTTAAAAGAAACATTATGAATTCATAAGATTTTGATGCCCCCAACTCCTTCTTGCTTGGCCCCCTTTTTTATCTACCACAGTACCGTGCACTGTGACTGGAGGCTTTCATACAACACTACATTAGAGATATTGGAACCCTATGTATCGTAACTTTATTAAAAGAATGTTCCAAATTATGAAGTCTCAATTGGTCTTTAACTCCTTGTTGCTTAGCCCCTCTTCCTGTTTCTCCTCCATGGGACTGGGTGTTGTGACCGAAATCATGGAATCTAGGTGCTAAGGCCTTCAGGCCCCTACCAAGGGCCTATATTCCTTTGTATTTTCTCTTCTTCCCGTAGTTCTTTGGGCTTCCACAACCACGCGTCACCAACACATCAGAGATCCTTAGTATCACCTTTTCAAAATACAATTAGAATAGAGTTACAATGTCCACTTCCTCTGATATTATTTATAGCACTTAAGTGTTTTTCCCTCTCTACACCCTCAGTTCTTTTGGGTCGTCATGACCAAGGGCCACTCAACATTGGAGGCCCTCTCATCGGAAATTTTTCAAAAGGCCTTTATAAAGGAGTTCTGATATTTCCAACCTTTGATATGTTGACCTTCGAGATGACATCATACTGACATCAACATTTCCATGTGGTGCCCCTGAGTGGTAACACGTGTCACACGGATTTGCCCCATTAGGCCGTCCATAATGCTGAAATTGATTGCCACGTGTCCATATTACAACCACACCCTGCTGACGCCATCTTCCTTGTCATCTTCTCGCGGCCAATCATATGTTGTGATGTGCCTTCTCAGAGGAGAGAGAAGGGGTTATTGGGGTTCTTATTTTTGCAATGATTTCAATTGTATTTCCCCTTATCTCCGACCTCAGTGCTTCTTAAGGAATGAATTTATTTAGAACTTACGAAATTCTAATATCTAAAGTTCTGAAATGACCAAACTTCCAAAATTCGGGTTTCGATATGCCACCTATTCCAGCCCTTTCGATATCAAGTTTCGATATTCCTAGATCTCCCTTTTGATTTCGGCCTATGAATTTCGGCTCTCCCTTTTGATTTCCCTTTAGTCAATTGCGATTGTGCCCCTCCTCCTCTATACCAAGGATGTAAAATAGGGCCATTTGATACAATACAAGGGGGTATAACATATAGCAAAATCTACTCCAATTGGGAACAATGTATTGCAAGCAATGAATTGAGAACATGCAGATTAGTAGCCTTCACCATTGGGCATGGAGTCATTTTGTTCAAATGCATAGAAAGGAAAAACAAAAGTAGTAAGAAATTAAAAGATTACTGGTATGTACAATGGCTCACCGATATATACAATGGGTGAAAATGGACCCTTTTAGTGTTGAAAATATAGCTTTAGGAACTTCCTATTCACAGGAAGTTCAAGCACCTCACCATCCAAATTTTCAAGTAAGAAGGCTTTGTTTATTTTTTCTTTAGATATATTGAAAGGTCCAAAGAACAAGGGATCAACCTTCCCATGTTTTCCTTTGTCCTCTCTCCTAACATCCCATCTGAGTACCAAATCTCCTAGCTATAAGGATTTGTCCCTTGCCTTTTTTTCAAAAAGAACCTTCATCTTTTCCTCGTATTTAATCCGAATCTAAGTTGCCAGTCCTCGCTTTTCTTGCAGTTCTACCAGCTTATTTATTCTCTTGGTCATAGGATTGGGTTCCTCCTCAACATCCTATAAATTGTAGCCACTGGCATGGCAGTTGGATAGGGAAAATCACAACATTTTCATATACCAATTCAAAGGGAGAATTCCCGATTGAACTTTTGGTAGTAACCTAGATAGCCCATAGAGAAATTTTCAATTGTGAGTCCCAATTTTTTTAATTTTCTGATATTTTCTTTTTCAGAATCCTTACTAGAGTTTTATTTGAAGATTCAATCAATCCATTACCCTGTAGAGAGTAGGTGGTGGAGTGTCCCATGTTGATGTTCTACTTTTGGAAAAAACTAAGAAACTTGGTAGAATTAAATACCTGAGCGTTGTCAATGATCATCTTCCTTGGATAACCAAATCAAGAAAGCATATTCTACTCCATAAACTTAATGACCATTGCATCAGTTGCATTTCTAGCTAGGATGGCCTCCACCCATTTCATGAAATAATCAGTGGTTGTAAGTATCCATTTGTGTTGAATGTTGGATGTTGGATGTATTTCTACAATGAGTTCTAGCCCCCATTTCCTGAAGGGATCCCCCACAAAATAGGAATCAGAGGGAGGGGTGTTAAGTTCTACTTCTCAACAAAAATATGACATTTTTCAAAGGATTTGACATAAGCATTAACCTCACCAGACAACTTGGTCTAATAGAAACCTTATTTAAGGATGTTATGGGTTGTGGCTCTATAGTTGTAACGTCCTTCGCAGACACATTTATGGAATTCATCAATCAACTTAGGAATTTATTCTTCTACTAGGCATAAAAGAAAAACCCCCACTGGTTCCTTCTAGTACAGCTGGCCATTTGAGATAACAAACTTTTGGGCTTGTAGTCTCAAGGACCTATATTTAACTTTGTCAAAATTTACCAAGCACTTCAGAAAAATTAAATAGTGGACAATATATTTGTACCAATGTGAGGTAAGGTACTTCATCTGATTTTTTGTGTTGAGGATATAATTCTTTTATGCCCCTCTTTTCATTTACCTTCTTTCTCCATATTTTCTAATAGTTTTATGCCCAAGGCTTGGAATTTAGCCTCACATAACATTTTTGCTAATCCCTACCCCTTGATCAACTTAGTGGGTTTGATATCCATGTCATATTCTTGAATCTTGGCAATCCACTTGCCTCTCTTGCCTTCATTGTTACCTTGCACAAGAATATCTTTCACAATAGTTGTAGGGACGTAAGTTGTTATATTTGATTGTAGGACATAAATTCAAAAAGCCTTCAGGGCTTTGACCAAGGCATATGCATGTTTCTCCAAGATATTATACTTCAGCTTTGCTTCTCGAAACACCAGGCTAAAAAATGCAATCGACTGTTTCTGTCCTTCACTATTTTTCTGCAATAAAATAATTGTCACTGTGTTAGGAGAGGAAAAAGAGAAAATGAGGAATGGCCTCTAATAGTTTGGGCTAGCTAAGACTAAGGCTTCTGCAAAAGCTTTTTTAATTTTGTAGATTGACTCTTGGGCTTCTATAGTCCACTTGAATTCCCTATCCTTCTTCAACACTTTTGTGATTTCTTTGACAATTTTAGCATAGTTTGGTATAAATCTTGTTAGAAGAATTTATCCTTCCCAATAAAACTTGAATCTCCTTCCTATTCCTTGGTAATGGGATATAATTAATAGCCTCTATTATATGGAATCTATGATTGCAGACAAAAGTATCTTCCCTAGGCCTGGTGGACTGAATTAGAACAATAGAAAGACAGGGAATAACGTTTTCCTTAAATTAAATAGATAATGGGATGACACCTACTTGGATTCTATCGTATGCTTTGCTCTTTCCTTGGCTTGTATGCTCCAATCCTAGCTTCTATTGCTATAATTAGAACCTTCACAATCAGATAACACAAGGCAATGATCTATGGAATCTATGTAGCATCATATAATTACTTTATTCGATAGATCAACATGGTATTGAAATACATGAAACCATAACACCATATATAGTAAGACAAAGAAATCTTTGTATTAATATAAATTTAGTGTATTATGACCAAAAATAGGTATTGATCCTATAGAAGAGATCCTCCAAGTTGACTTGTCCATTCCTTGTCACAAAGTGCATCTCTAATCACCTTAATTCATGGAATGATGTCTCTCACATGCATAGCATAAGGGTAGAATCACTCTCCAAAAGCCAACCCCTTGCTTATGGATGGCAGTAAATATATATGTGAAGGAGGTAGTTCATGAATTCTTATCCTTTTACTAATCTGGGCTTGAGATCCACTCTTGATGGGAGGATGAGCTTAAGGGATAAGGGATGAAAACTCTAAGGTAGGATAGGATAGGATTTGAGACTTTTATCTGAGGTAAATAGTTACAAAAAATCCTAGAAGTTTATGGAAGAGGAAGCTTCGAGATTCCTTTCTGTTTTCCTGAATTTCTAGAATCAACACACACCCAACACTGAGCAACCTACTGTTGATCAACACAGGTGCAGGGTAGGGAAACCTAGTAGTGAACACTGGATAATGAGGGGCCAGGTGAGTTGGTCCTTAAAATGACTGAAATAAGGTGCTTTCAAGAAGAAAATTAAGGAATATAAAGAGTCATGCTTAGGGATTTATGTAGGGAGGATGAAAAAGTGTTCAAAGGATGTGAATGATCCTGTTTTCAGGCCTATCGACTAGATGTGAAAAAATGGTCTATAACATATTTCCCCCTAAAGTGAAAATTCAGAAATGATAGCTAACAACTAAAGTGTTTTACCGTGTGACAAGTCAATATCAAGAAGAATCGATGAGATCATCATCTATTACAATACATTTACATCGTGACATCTTTGTTGAGGGAGGCATACCCATATTCAACACATAAGCTAACAATACATGTACAATGATCAAAAGCCACATCCAAAGATGACAAATGGTGGACCCATGACTATATGACTGTTTGTATGATCATAGCCATCATACATTATGATCTTTATTAATCCTAAAATTGCAACCCAGATGGATGAAACTAGATTTTGGGTCTTCTATGTCGTTCACATGACCAACCAACATATGAGTCTAACCATGTGAATTGTTGAAATGTGGCAACAAGAATATTCCAATTTAATTTTTCCTTGAATTAAATTGTGAATTAAAATTGAATTTAGTCTTAACAGCTACTTGGAAATAATTAATTAAGTTATTTTGACTTAATTAGTTGGATAAATTCAAGTTAGAAGTCTTTTTGAAGTCATGCAAGAGTTATCCCTTAAATTAAGGAGATAAGTCTTAAATTAAGGAGATAAGGTTGAGTTATATTTGAGTTATAATTAGTTAACTCAATTTAGTGAGTTAAGTCCAGTTAAATTAGTTCCAAACTATTTGAGGAACTAATAGAGAGTTAACAGTCAGTTGATGCATGCATGCACTCAACTAGTATACTCAAGTTAATTAAAGATTCCCTCATCATAAACTCATGCATGTCTATTTTGAGAAAGACCCAGTTGAGATTAAATTCAAGGATAGTGTACTATCAGTTGCATGTGTTTTCTTATAAATAAAACTCATGCATGCAGTCAAGGAATCATTCCTTAAGGATTATGCAGTTCTGACAGTGTGTGAGATCAGGTAATCATCCACTTGGTAGATGGGTTTTCCACTTGGTTGAAGGAGAATCATCCCAGAGGAACTATGCAAGGAAATGGGAGCTTGGAGGGCAAAGAGGAAGGCTAGAGAGCAACCAAGATTGCCTGTGAGCATCTGTGAGGATTGTACTGAGAGCTGGCTAGCTGTGAGAGCTAAGGGTTTGTATAATTCCTATGTATTTCCACCTTGTATGATAATACAGATAGTGGGGTTTTTAGTTGAGGCTTTCCCCAAAGTATTTTCATGTGTATTGATTTTTTGGGCATGGAATCCCCCCAAGGCATGTTTTGGGGCTTAAAGCCCAAGTTTTGACCAAATCCTTTTGTAAAAGCTTTGCGAATTGTGGGCACGGAGCGCGAAATCATAATAGAGTCACAGGGTTTTCCGCCCTAGTTTTTGTAATGTAATGTCGGCTGGATAGACCTACCCATGGTCCACGGACCATGGGATTGTATAAATAGAGTGAGGCTCTAAGTAGAAAAAAGAAGAAACAAAGAAGGAAATGATAATCCTAAGTGATCGAGTCGAAGTGTAAAGTGTGTCTTTGGGTCGTAGAGTAGGAGAAGGCTCTGAAACTGAGTGCATAGAGGCCTAGTAGTCGACAACTAAGTGTGCGGACCCTTGTAGCTGAGTGCACAGGGCAGGTCGAGTCTGTAACCATTGGAAGAATCAATAAAGAGAAGTTTACCATATTCCTGTGTATCTTTTCCTATTTTAATGTATGATTAGGTATAAATTGCAAGTATAATGTTTATTTGCTATGCGAACTCATATTAATGTTTTGTATAAATAAATATAACGTAAGACATACAAGTCTGTGAAGGTAATTAACTGGTATAGGAAGATAAGTAAGATCTTGAGTAATAGTGCAAAGCACTACTCTAGTAGCATTAAAGCTCCACAGCCCCTGGTTAGGGTTGCACGAAGGCAGTGTATCAGGGCGTGAGGAACATGGAAGTGCGTGAAGTGACCTGCATGCAGGGACGAATAGTTGGACCAGTCGAACCTCTCAAACATCTTAAGGATGTGGAAACTTGGTTCCAACACCCCCCATGCTACTTCGGGTGATACCTCAATACGTAGACTGTTGCTAAAAGGGCCAGTAGTACAGGGATTTGTTTGGATATTTAACTCCAAACCTAGGTCAAGTCCCAACAAGCCAACAAATGGTTCCGTTGTTGGGACCGGGATCTGCATAGATATGTCCGATGTCATATCACTAGAATCCGACAAAGAAAGGAATTGAAGATTGGTTGGACAAGAGGATTCACAAGTTCACGGCGTAGGAAAATAGGAATCCGTGACTATCAAAGGAAGAGTGGTTAGATTGCTACTTATATACAGAGATCCATGAAATTTTCTTCGCATCCTTCCCCACTGAGCTATACGAGTGGATCACGAAGCTAGAAGATAACCAAGGAAGGTGCAAACTTGACAGAACTATTGTGTGGACTCTAGAATTGGTGCGTAGATTGGAAGCATCAGAAGATAAGATCGCGCGCGCTGTCGATCACTGGCTCAATTGAATCATAGGAGGATTCATCACTGAATTCGTGGTAGATACTTCAGTTAGTTATAGCGAGGCAGAACGACACTTCCTCAAAGGACCACAAGGTAAGTACGTTAAATCTTTGAACACTTGGATTAAAATGCTACTGTGTGAAAAATGGGTTATGTGAATAAATTGATGTTTGGGGCTACGTGAAGTGGGAGAATCTACAGAAACGAAGGTAGCACAGAACTAGAAACTAGACCCTTGATTTCACCTCTGAGAGGGGGCAAAGAAGAGCTCACGAAGGTCTCTCCAAGAAATGAAATCAATCTAATAAGGGAAAGAATTTCGCGCATACCACCCCCACCCACACCACCGCCAGTTTCACTATCTTCACCCCCGTCTTCACCCATACCACCTCCACCACCACCGTGAAGCAATATGGTGAGCGCGATAAAGCTACCAGTGTTCAAGGGAGTAGGGAAGATCCGGACCAGTTTTGGTTCATGATAAAAGCTGTATGGGAAGCACAGGGAGTCACAGATGACAATATAAAGAAGGCAATGTTGGTCAAATCTCTGCAAGATCGCGCACTGACCTAGTATATTAAGCATTCCAATGACAATCCGAATGTGGGGATTGCGGATATCCAAGCTGTGGTCAACAAAGAATTTAGCAGGCCAAAATCAAAGGCACAGTTGATCATTGGGTTCAAGGAAATCACAATCCTACCATCCGAGACCCCTTGGGAGTTGGATCAAAGTCTGAAGTGCACAATTCATGAAGCTAACATGACGTTAACAGATGGGCAACATCTCGAATGGTTTGTAGCATCGTTAACATCGCATCTACGAAATGCACTGTCACAACACAGGCTAAACACTTAGGCCAATGCCTTGGAGGTCACGATGAGATTGTAGGAGACCTCGATACAAGATCCCAACCTTGGAGTTCAGTAGATTCATGTGCAGTTAAAAAAACTGTGCCTTGAGATGCAATGTTTGAAACGAGACAGGACAACCCGCCCAGAGATGCGCAATGAGGTATGGTGCGTAAAATGTAAGGGCCAAGGGCACAACAAGGACCATTGCTCAGTGTTTGCGAATTACCTTGCGGTAGAAGGGCTAATGCCATTGAGACCAGAGGCACAAGTAGGACCAAGCATGGCACCTGCACTATGGTGCGTGATTCGTCAGATATGAGGAAATCATGCTACAGATAACTGCCATGTATTACAGAAGTATGCTCAGAATTCACAATAGTTGTTCTGTAATTTCTGTAGGTCAGTAAGACATGATGAGCGCACCTGTATAAGTTATGAGATGATGATGGATTGAAATCCTACCTACACAGTTCAGGTCGAAACATGACCCCTCGATTAGAACGTAGGAATGGCATGCACCAGATTTAAGGGACGTGGATGAGGCTGAGGTGGAGGGGGACCAGGAAGAGGTCACGGACAGCTGATATGTTATAGTTGTGGAGGGCCAGGGCATTATGCCGGTGATTTTACGAATCCAACGTGACCATCATTCTTGTATTGTACGTTGTTTGATCATGAGACAGAGGATTGTCCCACACTGATGGCGAGGTTGTGCGATAAAGGAGCACTCCAACCTCCCCTGACTCAGGACCTGTAAATGATGAGGTCCGAGTCCCACGAGGAAGACCCTAATGTAAATATTATGCTCTGAGTGGAATTACAATAGGGGATGACAAAGGCAAGCAGCCTGAAGAAAGTACTTGGGTTCGCAAGGCTCCAACGAAGGAACCAGAATTTGATTTGGAGTGCGTTAAGAAGACCTTCATGGAAGCTAAGAGAAGCTTCGCTGATGCCTCCACTTTAGGAAGTAAAGATAGATTGGAGCTAGAAATGGACCCATCGATGCTCACTTCATTCTTGGAGACATGCATAAAGCTGTTGCGCGACAACAAGGCTGTAAAGGGGCTGCAAGAAATCATAAATAGATGCGTTGGTATTAAGTCCCTATAATAATAGTGATGCCCCCATTAATATTCTAATTTTATCCCTTATTAATATTGTTGTGCCCCTATTGTCCCCATATTGTTATTATTGTGCCCCATAGAATCCCTCTATTGTTATTTTTATGCCCTTATATTATTATTGTTAGGTCGGCTTGGTTATATTGTGACCCCTTAGACTCCTATATATAGAAAGGAGGTTTTTTCATTTGAATCATCCAAGAATTGTTCATTTATGTAATGTAAAGGAGGTTTCTGCCTCGAAAAGGTTGAATTCTAAGGCATTGATCTATCTTTTCTATCTTTTTGTGAGCTGGTTTCATAACATTTAGTATCAGAGCTTTGGATTCTAAGGTTTCGCTGCTCCAAATAGGTCATCGTGGAATTTTCGCTATAACCTTTTTTTGTGACATTTCAGAAGCAAAAAAAAACCCATTTCAGATGAAATCGTACTGAACCTCGATTCCAAATTTCAGAGCTTTTCGCGCTATATTTGCGGACATATGATCTAAGGAAGTTGGTCTTTTTCCAAAATCCTAAATTACACTCCAAACAGGTGACCTGGGGAAAATCGTCATAACTTTCTCTCTGAGCATCGAATTGAAATTTTGTAAGAAGGTACAGAAAGAGGATGGATTTTAGTTTTTTGTATATATTTTTCAGAGCCAAAGGTCAAAATAGTGACACATGGCACTTCATACAAGTTCTCTCTTCTGGAAAGGTCTATAATCAGGTCATCTTGGGATATTGTGCATAACTCTTCCTTGGAGAATCCAATTTGGATCAGACTGATGGTATTGGAAAGAGGACGCAGAGGGCTACTATAGGTCGCAATTTCAGAATTGGATGATCCAAAATTACAGAGATACATCAGATTCAATATCAAGCTCCTACAAAGTGAAAAAATGTGTGTAGTTTTTTTTAAATTTTTGCATAAGCTTGGTTTGAAAAATTAGTTTGAAGGAATTCAAAAGGCATAGTAAAGCATTATTATCGGTAATTAATGCCCCGAGGAAAGAAAATTCAAACACCTATTAAGCAACCTGAAATCTCTAGCATGACTCATGAAGAAGAGGAAGAAATGCAACATGATATATCAAAATTACGAGACCAAGTGCAACAAGTGTCACTTGCACAAAAAGTAACAGAATCTAAGATGGATGGTTTAAAGAAAGATGTAGAAGCTAAGATGGATGGTTTAAAGAAAGGTGTAGAAGCTAAGATGGATTGTTTAAAGAAAGGTGTAGAAGCTAAGATGGATGGCATGGAAGCTAAGATGAATGGCATGGACGCTAAAATAGATGGCATGGATGATAAGATGGAAGAATTGAAGATAAATATGAATAAGTTGCTACAAGAAATGGTCACTAATGGTGAAAGGGTAGTAAAGGAAACTCATGATGAAAACAAAAGAAATGTTAATCATGATTCCATAGACTCTAATGTTGGATCGAAGACCCACCATATTCCAAAAATCGATATGAGGAAGTTTGATGGCAAGGATCCCGCAACATGGATATTACAGATGGAGCAATTTTTCGATCTCAATAATGTGAAAAACACACAAAAGGTATGTATTGCAACTTTATATTTGGAACCAAATCAGTTTGTATGGTATCAATGGCTTTGCTCTCGTAAACAAATTATCACTTGGGCAATTTTTACGGAAGAATTGACAACACATTATGAGGATACAAAAATCAACACTTTTTTTAACCAATTGATAAGTCTCAAACAAAAGGGTTCAATAATGGAGCACATTGAGGAGTTCCAAAAATTGAACATAAGGGCAAAAAATATTCCAGAGGAGCATAGGATTGATATGTTCATAGGGACTTTAAAGGATAATATCCAACATGATGTTCGCCTTTGGGAACCTGATTCATTAGAGAAGGCATTCAGGTTAGCAAGGAAAATGGAAAGCAAAATTATGGCAACCAGGAAGCATACCACTAACAACTATAAAGATGGAAGTTTTGTTGCCCCTAGCCTTCCATAACCTATAAGGTTGACACCACAACAGTTGGAAGAAGAAAGAGAAAAAGGGCGTTGTTACAGTTGTGATAGCAAATACACTAAAGGTCATAAGTGTGCTGAGAAGAAATTATTCTACATAGATTGTGAACAGGAATAAGAAAAGGAGCAATAAAGGTCAAAAGAGGAGGATATACTCCAGGAACAAAGCCTAGATAAAGAAGAAATGAATCCAACCATATCTTGTAATGCATTGGCTGGAATTACCACTCCTCAAACCATCAAGATAGAAGGACAAATCAAGAAGAAAAAGGTAATAGTGTTGATTGATTCAGAAAGTACCCACAATTTTATTCATTGTAAGATACCAAAAGAATTGAATTGCTTCCTATATCCAGCACCAGAGTGTCAAGTGATGGTTGCAAATGGAGGAATGATAAATTTCTCTGGAAAGTGCCATAATATCAAGCTATCAATGGGAGAATATGTATTGAAAAGCCCAATGCTTTCCATTCCAATGAGAGGTGTTGATGTTGTACTAGGAGTCTAATGGCTACAATCCTTGGGTACAATAGCTTTTAACTTTCAAGAACTTTTCATGAAATTTTATGCGGAAGGAAAGGAAGTTGAATTAAGGGGTATTACAGGGAAACCAGGAAATATAATAAGCTCTAACGGTATGACAAAGCTTCTAAAAAAGGAACAACGAGGTGTAATTGCACAATTATGTTCACTAGATGTTTCCACATCGAATTCATCTATTGCTCTAGATCTCCAAAAAGTCTTGGACAATCATTCCAAGGTATTTGAGACTCCCAAAGGTCTCCCACCTATTCGTGATCATGATCATGTTATTCATTTGATTCCAGGAAGTGTTCCTCCAAAAATTAGGCCGTACAGATATCCCTATGCCCAAAAGAGTGAAATTGAACGTATGGTCGCAGAAATGCTTGAGGCTCGTATAATTCAACCTAGCCAAAGTTCTTTCTCTGCTCTAGTAGTATTGGTGCACAAGAAGGATGGATCATGGCGCATGTGTCCAGATTATAGGGAGCTCAACAAGCTCACTATTAAATATAAGTTTCCCATTTCTGTCATTTATGAATTATTGGATGAATTGCATGGATCAGTTTACTTCACCAAGTTAGATCTTCGTTCAGGATATCATCAAATCAGAATGAAGACTCAAGACATTCTGAAAACAACATTTAGAACTCATGAGGGTCACTATGAGTTTTTGGTCATGCCTTTTGGCCTTACCAATGCACCTTCTACATTTCAGGGTTTGATGAATTCCATTTTCAAACCCTTCCTTAGAAAATTTGTGTTAGTATTTTTTGATGATATACTAATCTACAGCAAGTCTTGGAAGGATCATGTTGAACACGTTGATAGGGAGCCACAACTATTGGAGGAGAAACAATTATATGCAAAAAGATCCAAATTTTTCTTTGGAGTACAAGAGGTGGAATATCTGGGTCATATTATATCTCATGAAGGAGTTAAGGTAGACCCTAGCAAAATTAAAGCCATTAAGGAATGGGAAATCCCCGCATCCATAAATCATTTGCGAGGATTTCTCAGGTTGACAGGGTATTATCGCAAGTTTGTTAAGAATTATGGGAAAATAGCAGCACCTCTAACAACATTGTTGAAGAAAGATGCATTTTCATGGACTCTAGAAGCAACAAAGGCCTTCGAAGATCTTAAAGAGGCAATGTGCCAAGCACCGGCCTTAGCTACACCAGACTTCACAAAAACCTTTATTGTGGAATGTGATGCTTTTGGAAATGAAATTGGTGCTGTTTTAATGCAAGAAGAAAGACACATTACTTTCAAAAGTTGTCCAATCAAGGTAAAGTATTTACACAAAGCTATTTATGAGAAGGAAATGTTGGCAATACTACATGCACTTAAGAAATGGCGACCCTACCTAATGGGAAGAGACTTCAAGGTAAAAACGGATCATGATAGCCTTAAATACTTTTTAGAACAAAGATTATCTTCTAAAGAACAACAAAAATGGGTCACAAAGATGTTGGGTTATGAATTTGAAATCATATACATAAAAGGGAAGAAAAATGCTGTGGAAGATGCACTCTCAAGAAAGGATGAGGATGTGGAAGCATTGTTGTGCGCCATGTCTATTATCCAACCAGATTGGATAAAAGAAGCAAGGGAGGAATGGAAGAATGATGAAGAAGTGTGGGAACTTATTCGAAAGTTACAAGAAGATTCCAGTACATCTGATACATTTAGCTGGAAAAATGATTCGTTATGGTACAAAGATCACTTATACCTCTGTAAGAATTCCCAACTCAAACAGAAGATTCTTCTGGAATTGCACGCTTCTCCCTTAGGAGGGCACTCGGGATTTTTAAAAACTTAGCACAGGGTTAAGAAGGAATTCTTTTGGGATGGCCTTAAATCGGATATTCAAAAGTTTGTGGCAGAATGTTTGGTATGCCAACAAAATAAAGCTGAAACAATTAAGACACCAGGTCTATTACAACCTTTATCCATTCTAAGCCAACGTTGCGAGGAGGTTTCAATGGAATTTATCACAGGTTTACCCAAGTCTGAGGGAAAGAGTTTCATCATGGTGGTAGTTGACATACTTACCAAGTATGCACACTTTTGTGCATTATCACATCCATTTAAATCCAGTATAGTTTCTACAGCATTTACGGAAACAATTCAAAAGCTACATGGAAACCCAAAAACTATTGTAAGTGACAGAGATCCCATTTTTACAGGAAATTTTTGGACAAAATTATTTTCTTGTCTTGGTACTTAGTTAGCTCATATCTCATCTTATCATCTTCAATCTGATGGGCAAACGAAGATAGTAAACAAATGTTTGGAAGGATATCTTCGTTGCTTTGTATCTGATAAACAGACACAATGGGTCAAATGGTTGCCTCTGGCTGAATGGTGGTATAACACTTCCTTCCATACTGCAACAAAAATGACCCCATTTATGGCACTTTATGGATATCAGCCACCATCCATCACATCATATTTAAGAGAAAATTCTAAGGTTCAAGCAGTGAAACATCACATCCAGCATCAACAACAAGTTTTCCAACTCTTAAAGGATAACCTCATGTTGGCACAAAATAGAATGAAACAGTTTTGATGTAGGTGATTAGGTATTCCTACAGCTACAACCATATAAAAAAATGTCCCTCAAGCAAGCTAAGAAGGATAAAAAATTGTCACCAAAGTATTGTGGTCCATACAAGGTGTTGCAAAAGATTGGTACTATGGCATACAAATTGAAGCTTCCTGCAACTTCTCGAGTGCACCCAATTTTCCATGTTTCATGTTTAAAGAAGGTTATAGGTGACAAGCTCCAAGTTCAAACAATATTGCCAGAACTTGACGAGGAAGGAAAAATTATATTGGAACCGGAAGCAGTCATAGAAACAAGAACTCAACAACTATGAAATCGATCCATTTCAGAGTATCTCATCAAGTGGAAGAACTTATCCTCTGAAGCTTCCACATGGGAGGATGAGAATTTTATACAGAAGCATTCGGAACTACTCAAGCGTTGAGGACAAGCGTGATGCCCCCATTAATATTGTAGTTGTATCCCTTATTAATATTTTTGTGCCCCTATTGTCCCCATATTGTTATTACTGTGCCCCATAGAATCCCTCTATTATTATTTTTGTGCCCTTATATTATTATTGTTAGGTCGGCTTGGTTATATTGTGACCCCTTAGACTCCTATATATAGAAAGGAGGTTTTTTCATTTGAATCATCCAAGAATTGTTCATTTATGTAATGTAGAGGAGGTTGCCCCCTCGAAGAGGCTGAATTCTAAGGCATTGATATATCTTTTCTATCTTTCTGTGAGCTGGTTTCATAACAGCTGGGACCCCACAAGGAGAACTGCACGTAGTCCGGAAGCTCAGGAAGCACATGACAAAAACAGGAAAGGAGATGAGATTGACCGCGCAGATTGGGGAATATGAGATGGACCAAGTGATTTTGGATCTCGGATCAAACACGAACGTCCTGCCAAAGCAAACGTGGGAGCACATGGCTAGGCCTGCATTGCAATGGTCTCCTATCCAACTGCAAATGACAAACTAGCAAAAGATCCTACCTATGGGAAGATTGCAGGGAATCACAGTGGATATTGAAGGAGCAAGCGCACTAGCAGATTTTGAAGTGATGGAGATTGTTGATGACAACAATAGCTACCCTGTGCTATTAGGAATAGATTGGGCCACTGACATGAATGGAGTGATAAATCTGAATAAGCACAAGATGATTTTTGAGAAAAAGTCTCTACGCGTAGTTGTACCTTTAGACCCTGCAGAAGGATCACGCTACACGGAGATAGTGCGCAACTACAATAAAGACGACGATATCGACTGCATCTATAAGATAACCGTGCAGGAGCAAGACTGGGTAAATCCAATCACGGATGGCCGAATCTCATGGGAGTGTGAAAGCTCCTGCTTCTCGGATTTTGATGAGGAGATAGAACAATGGAAAAACCAGCTACACAAGGTAACCACGTTAAACTGTAACATGATGACGAGATTGCTGCGATGCATATTGATGGAGGTGAGAGACCTTCCTACATATGATGGGTTAAGTTCAGTGGATGAATTCCTGAGAAAATTTGAAAGAGAAGTGTCGGAACATCAACACTTCGATGCTATAAAATGGGTACTGCGAGCTACGCCCGCAAGGTGGTGGGGTAAAAACCAAAGAAGTTTTGAGGATTAGCGCAACTGTAGAAGAACGATGTGAATATGGTTTGGGAAGCTTCAGATGCGATTAAAAGACAAGATTGTTAGATGAAATGGTCTGCACACCCACCTATCCAGGTGGATACAGGCATATGGTGTGAAACCTGCACGAATGCACATAGTCCTCACAGTAGGAGACATGATCAGTAAGCAGGTGCAGGCAAGGAAATGGCACAAACGACCCCTCCAGTTGGGACCACAAAGTATGGAAAGACCAAGTGCACAGAAGGATATCCATGCAGAAGCTTTTAATAAAGTATGTGAAGCGCTGAACAAGGTCCACAATGCGAAGTGGACTGACTGGGACCTACACGTACCAACGGTTCTATGGGCTTATAGGACTACGTGCAAGAACCTGACTGCACAGGCACCACCAAGGCTAGAGTATGAAGTGAACGCTGTAAGCCCCATAGTACATGAAAAGCTTAGACCGCGCATGATAGCACTGGTAGATACGATGGTTCACGGAACCTTGGAAGAAGAAATCCAACAAGGAAATTTTAGGCTCCAAGAACTTGAGAAAGAAAGGGTGCGATTAAGGAAGAAAAGCACTCTGGTAGATGCGGAAGTCAAGAAGCTAGAGGATGAGATAAAGGAATATTTTCTCGATAAAAAGACCAGGGTGATATGACAAGATGCGGATGATCATGCTAACAAGTTTGAGGGCTATCGCTACAAATTGATCAGTCTGATGCCTTGGCTTGGATGACACATTACTAAGCGAATCAACCATGATGGCATGTTGCAGATGATAAAGTGCGTGACGCCGCCTGTAACAATAAAAGGTGGGTATTTTCCAGGAAAAGTGATGGATAACAGGATGAAACTCTATACAGGTGGTGAAATCTCTTGACTAGCTGAGGGAAGTACAGTCTTAGCGCTTCAGGTAGTCGAAAGGAAACGCGGGATTATAAACTATTCTGCCCGGGGGCTGCGTGATGTTGGATCTGCGCGCAGAAGCAAAGAGTCACAAGGTTTGCGATCACGCATGGGGGACTGCGCTACTACGCGGGTTGGTTAGAAAGTGACCATTGAAGTCACTATTCACGATGGGATGCTTGACTTGAGACCAAATGGAGCAGGCAGTAGGCATTTAAGACATGATTTATGGGCAAGATTTGGGAAAATCTGCTGCCAAGGGAGCATTAATGAACTGGATTTGGGTGGAACGGTCGATTTCAAATTCAAAAAGTGCTATAAATTACAAAGGGCTTCCCAACAAACAACACTTAGTCATTTGCAAATTGAGCTATTAAGCAGAGCCCTATCTGTTTTGTGTTGAGCATTGATTGAGCCCCTAAGTTCGCAAGTGATATATTTCTAGACAGACACGATGGCACCGGCTGAGGAAGTTATGGAAATAACATAGATGACCGCCGAAGAGGCCATGCAAGCCCTGGCTGTGGAGGATGCTCCAGAAGACGTCGGGATTGTGGCAAAAATCTCGAAATCACCGCGCACGCCAAGACCAAAGAAGGACAAACAAGCAATGGTTCCCATACATGTGTCCCTATGGAACCCACTACGCACCAAGCTATCGATGGAGGAGAAGGGGAAAGTTGTTACCATAGAAACCAATGAGGAAGAAGAAGACCTGGAGGACCTTATCATCGAAGAAGATGAGGACAAAGGCATGGAGGAGGAAACTGAGCTTGCACACTCTCCAACAAAGCTGCTCGCCTATGTCCCCCTATGAAAAGGGAAGGCTAAAGTGCCCAGGGACCTTGACGAGACCAAGAGCTCACTCTAGACCCCACTCCTCCCAGACAACATCATCTTTGAGGGCACACACCTGGGACAGTGCCAAGCTTAAAATTTGAAGATTGGGACCTTGCTGACCACGAGAAGTTCCCTCACCTTGAGACCTTGCACCTCATGAAGCCCAAGCAGAAAACCACAATGGGGGTTATAGAATTAGAGCCATGAAAGTGGTTACATGGAGTAGAAAAGGTCGGGCTACTTAACCTTCTCTCGGTGCCGCATTTTCACCATGCCCCAATAACAATTTTCGTCATCAGGCAGCTGCTTTTCCTGGTGCATGATGGGTGTTTGTGGCTGGAGGAGCCCATCCCCATCTCGACAAACTGTATTCACTACATTACCTGGCTTCCATGCAAAGGAGAGGACCCCACATACATTTCGGAGGGGAAGAGTAGTGACTTGGCCATTGCAGAGGCCATGAAGAAGAAATACAAGCTGACAAAGAAGAAAAGGGGTTACACCATATCTAGCATCAACAACATGGCAGTGAAGTGGCGAACCAAATACTGGCTGGTAAGGTTATGCGCAAGTGCCGCGTGGACAAGGTACCCGCGCCAGTGGTAGCACTTGCTGAACAGTGCATGGAGGGGGTCCAGTTTAACTGGTTCAAGTTCCTCTGCAAGGAATTCTTGGAGAATTGTCGTTAAGCTCAAGAACAGGGAAAAACGTTCCACTATGCATGGTTTCTGCTATCCATAGTGCTCGTGGCGGCGAAATTACCGGAAGATAGTTAATTCCCCACAATTGGCAGGGATCTGCCGGAGGCCGCGAAGTATGCTTCGCTCTAGGTTACAAAGGATGCAAATAGGATCTGCGATAGTAAGATATTTTGGGTGTTCATGGAGATGATCTTCAAAATGGGGATCAACCGCAAGTCTCAGTTGTCACCCATTGTCTACAACAGCCTACAAAGTTTTGTGGAATTTAAAGCGAACATCCACAACATATACATCAGAGCATGCAAGGACTCGACCAAGCAATGGAGAGAGATACCCTTTATAGCCACAGACGATGTAATCTTTAATATACTGGAGACATGGCTACTGGATTGGTGTGCTCCAGACATCGCATAGATAGAGAAGTCGGTGGTGCAGAGGAAGAAAGAGGAGACCAAACTGTGCATGGTGCAATTGGCAGAATAGAGAAGGAAGGAGGTAGAGGCAACAAAAGCACAGGTGGTGTGGATGCTGCACAGATAACAACTAAACATGAAAAGGCCGTAGCAGTAGCAGTGGCATAGGAGGCAGTCGCGAAGGCACGTGAGGGCCAAACATTGCCTTCGTATGGGCAAGAAGCAAAAGAAGAAGAGGGAGGCACAGACCCACAAATCACGTCAATACAGTTGAAGCACCAACACTCGACCGAGCAGATAGAGCCGTGCAAGAATTTCAAGGCACTGAAGTTGTCTATTGACCTGATCACCCTAACCGAAGGTGATCTGCATGACATTGGAGAGACAGTGTGCGATGTTACCTCCGAGGCCCTCCAAAATTTTATGCAGGAGAACCAGATTGTGTTGGGGGCTGTTTGGTCAATTTAGTGTGTCCTAAATTGCTATTTAAAATGTCAATCCGAGAGTCATAAACTGCTAAAGTGAAGTGCACTGTATATGCAAGATAACCGATTTCTTAGTTCTTTGTCGTTTTTGAGTTTTTGGTTTGTTTTTGGGTTTATCTTCTGTTGATTCCCTAATGTGAGATGGCAGAATTGAAAGTCAAGTATGGATGGTAATGGTGATTTCTACAATGATTTTCCAAACTTTAAAGTTCTCAAAAAGGTTTCAAACTGGCTGTGATGAAATCAATTCTCAAAAGAAAATAAAAAATTACCAAAACAGTGAATTAGTGACAATGAAGCCCAGTATCCTTACTGCTGTATAAAAAGAAAATAAAAACTAAACTCAAAGCAATTCAAAGACTGTAAGCAAAGCAAACTAAATCACACTACTTCAACTCATATTCTGACCCTTCACCTTTCGACTCGCTCTGGCTATAGGAAGTAATCATAAACAAATTGAGTAATATGATATCTAAATTGCAGGAAATGAAATTGCATAAAATGAAACTAAGATTTAAACTACTCATTCATACTTCAATCCCTGAAAATGACATAAGTAATTTAATCACTAACTTGCAGGAAAGTAAACTAAATCATACTACATCAAGTAATATTCTGATTCCTCACTATTTGAGTCGCTTGGCTATAGGAAGGAAATCATAAACAAATGAGTAATATGATATCTAAATTGCATAAAAGTAAATAAGCAAAGCAGAACTGAAAGAAATGACAATGCTGGAATTAAAACTCAGAAAATGAATCAGTAGAAAGGACAAGATGATCTCATGTCATTAGTCATTAAAACTATGTAAATTGCCCGGGTTGCCTACAAGAACCTGAAAGAAAAACACTGATCAGCTAACAATCATGAGAAAGCATAAAAGGAAATATGGACAACAGTTAACATGAATAATATACAAGTAAATGATTATGAAAGAAGTGACATAATGAAAGAAAGCGAGAAACTATACAGTAGATATAGAGCCTTGGTGTACAGGGGCCCTCTACAACCTCAGCCAATCAATACTCAGTCACAAATTGAACTTAAGAATGCTATCTTCTCATATATTAAAGTGCAGTCAAAACATAAAGATAGAGCACGGCACAGTGGGCTCGTAAAAACAGTCAAGATTACATGTAAAAGCTAGCTATCAAGCGTATGATAACGCGTTATTTATAACTGAAGATGATATAACTGATTCCTAAATTCTACGCTGCCAAACTGACACGTAAATCTCCACGTCCTGAGATCTAGCAGTATGGTAATCATGACAAATAAATCTATGGAGTGGTGGCTGTTCGATTTGGTTCACGGATTGATCCACAGGTGTTAGCACACCTCCGAAGATTGAGGAACTTGCCACGCAAAACTTCACGTGGGAAAAATAGAGCCGTGCCACCGCAAAACTCTTGGTTTGACCACTCCTTTGACCATCCTTGACCATGGTTGTTTGTGAGTGATTCGGCTGAACCAAGGGGACACGCTCCATGTACATGTCATTTGTAGCTTGCCCATGTGGCCGGATTCTCCATTGGACACCTGTAACATAGTCTTCAACAAAATGGCTGTGGAAACTTGAGCTGGCTGCGGAAAGTGACAAGTTTCCGCAGCTGATTGAACAAAAATCTAAATCAAACAGCAGTCACAAACATAGTTAGGAAACCATTTTATAAGCTTTTTTTAAACTAATATGCAATGATTTGACAGCTTGGTGGGTCAAATAAATGGAAAAGAATGCTGAAAAGGTGTATAGGGAAGATGCAAGCTTGGGACTCAATAGGGGCCCTCAGAGTGCAGCTACAGGAGTTGTAGGTGCGCACTCCTCAGGCTGGTACCCTTTCGACCAGCATCACAGTTGAAACAATGGCAGCAGAACAAATATTGCGCGCTCAAATAACAAATACCATAGTGCTGCGAGAAGGGGCACTAGTGACAACAAATGAGGCCGACGGGCCTACGGTTAGCGCGTTGAAGGGTCTCAGCATCAACATGGCTGCACTCCCACGAGATACCTTATATGTTCTGCAGGATGGGATAACTGCAGAACTGCAGGCTAAGGAGAGTTGTGCAATGCAAGTCCTCAACAAGCAGAAAATCAACATGGAATAGTTGAGCTTGCACCGTGACGAAGTGGTGTTGTAGAATTGACAGCTAGTACAGGTTCTAGATGAAGGTTGTCAAAGCATCCCTGAGTTGGCCATCCCAGCAGACACACCAGCAGAGGCGCACATCCACAAGCTAGCAGCAGGGGTGTGTGAGGCATGAGAGGAAATGACAAAGGTTCAGCTGTAGCTGAACCTTCTGACGCCGAGCTACGATTAAAGGTGCAGCCATCTATCCTTCTGGAAGTCAGAGAACAAAGCATTAGCGTTATTATAGCGGGACTGGATGAGATCAGTACCGTAGTGCGTGACTGCACCGGTATGTTGGAAGAGTCATTTGAGGTCCTCACAAATCTGCAGGAGGACCCCAACATCCAGCACTTAGAGACAAAGTCGTGAGAACTCCAATAGCAGTATGACAGCGTCAAAGGAATTGCACAGACAATGGCCCTTACTTAGAGGCTAGCACGGATGCAACAGGCCAAAGCGCTGAAAGAACAGGTGGACGTGGCACAACACAAGGAAGCAGTCCTAAAGGCATGTGTTCAGCCTTGGATCGATGAGGCCTTCACCATGACAACAAAAATTGAAGGCAAGTTCACACAAATGCAGGGGATACAGGCATAGATGTAGAGAAGCAGTTTCGACACCGTGGTCTTGAAACAACGCGTACAGGATATCCAGTAGGCAGCAGCTCAGTGCATTGCCGACCTTGCAACAGTTCGAACAAAGTTGGAAGGACTCTGCGTGAAGATCTCCACGCTGATAGAGTGACTTGAGGGTGAGCCACGATGTTTGTGTTGGGGGCCTATTGGGCATCAAATCCCCCCAAGGCATGTTTTGGGGCTTAAAGCCCAAGTTTTGACCAAATCCTTTTGTAAAAGCTCTGCGAATTGTGGGCACGGAGTGCGAAATCATAATAGAGTCACAGGGTTGTCCGCCCTAGTTTTTATAATGTAATGTCGGCTGGATAGAACTACCCATGGTCTACAGACCATGGGATTGTATAAATAGAGCGAGGCTCTAAGTAGAAAAAAGAAGAAAAAAAGAAGGAAATGATAAGCCTCAATGATCGAGTCGAAGTGTAAAGTTTGTCTTTGGGTTGTAGAGTAGGAGAAGGCTCTGCAGCTAAGTCTGCAGAGGCCTAGTAGTCTGCAGCTGAGTGCGTGGACCCCTATAGCTAAGTGCGCAGGGTAGGTCAAGTCTGTAACCGTTGGAAGAATCAATAAAGAGAAGTTTATCATATTCCTGTGTATCTTTTCCCCTTTTAATGTATGATTGGGTATAAATTGCAAGTATACTGTTTATTTGTTGTGCGAACTCATATGAATGTTTTGTATAAATAAATATAACATAAGAAATCTGAGTATGCAAACGTAATTAACTGGTATAGGAAGATAAGTAAGATCTTAGGTAATAGCATTCTGCGCTGCTCTAGAAGCGCAAAAGCTCCACAGCCCCTAGTTAGGGCTACACGAAGGCAGTGTATCAGGGTGTGAGGAACAGGGAAGTGCGCGAAGTGACCTAAGCGCAGGGATGAATAGTTGGACCAATCAAACCTCTCAAATATCTCAAGGGTGTGGAAACCTGGTTCCAACACCCTCCCATGCTACTTCGGGTGATACCTCAGTTTGCGCCTCGCAGACTATTGCCGAAAGGGCCAGTAGTACAGGGATTTGTTTGGCTAATTAACTCTGAACCTAGGTTAAGCCCCAACAAGCCAACATGATTCTTCTTCTTTTGGTTATATTGTTCATCTCGATCTTTAAGCTTCCGCAAATTGATAGTAGAAGTAGGTTATAGTATTCTGCTTGATTTATATTGCATTATCGGGTTAACCTACACTCAGATTTTCTACATGTTATCGGAGCTGGATTCGTAGAAATTTTCTACATGCCGTCAGAGCTATGAACAGTATACTGAGAAGAGAATTCAAAGTTTGAAGTTCGGGGTTGCAAGTGAAAATCGAATTCTTATCATACTTCAAGGTTGGCCAATGGCGTTCTATGGCTTGAGACTCGAGTATGCCTTGGAAGGTAGCTCGAATTACATAGCATGGAAAGATAGAATGGAGGTTGTATTAGAAGACAATGGCTTGAAGGAATTTATTGATCAAGAAATCCCAAAGCCAGCTTCAACTAATGCACAAGAGTTGGCTGAGTGGAAGAAGTGTGTGGCGAAGGTGAGACAGATCATCCTTGAGGGAGTTTGAGACCATATTGTCTTGAGTCTCCATGGGAAGGATACTCCATTTTCAATGTGGAAGACATTGAAGGACCTCTACCAGAACAATAGTGACTAGAGGAAATTGGTGCTCAAGGATAAGCTTCAAAGAATCAAGATGGAGAAGGGCGATACTATTTCCACATATTTGAACAAGCTCACCATTTGTAGAGATGAGCTTGGCAGTGTGGGAATAACTATTGCCGATGAAGATATCGTGAGCCTCACTCTCTTTGGCCTTCCAAAGAGCTGGAATAGCTACTAGGACTCTGTGAATGGAAGGGAGAAACTACGGATTGGGAACGACTGTGGTCGGATCTCATGCAGGAAGAGATCAGGAGGAGCACATGAGATGGTTCCTCGTCCAAGGATGATGATGAAAAAAATCTTTCCTTAGCAAGTAAGGCAAGGAAAGGGAAGGGGAAGGTTTCTCATTCCAAATCAAATTCTTCTCATGGAGGGAAGAAAGGTGACAAGTCTAAAGTGAGATGCTTTAATTGTCACGAGATTGGACATTATGCAACTAATTTCCCATCGAAGAAGTCCAAGAAGGGATCCTTGGAAGGATATAAAGGTGAGGCATTAGCCTCTCAGTTCGAAATGGACTTTACCCTCATCACATGCATGGTGTCATCGATGATGGGTTGTGTCTGGTATCTTGATAGTGGATTCTCATTACACATGACCGGTGATAAAAGTTTATTCAGTGCCTTGGAGGAGAAAGACCTCAAGATGCGCATAGAGATGGGTGACAATGGAAGGTATAGTGTTTCAGGAGTGGGCACGGTTGCTTTTTAGAGGGAGCTTGGACCTCCTATCGCCTTGATAGATGTGATGTATGTGCCTGGACTGAAGAAGAACTTGGTATCGATCACGATGTTGGAGGATAAAGTCTACGATGTTGTCTTCAGTAAACGAAAGGTGTTCCTAAGACACATAGCCACAGGTCAGACCAAGAGGATAGGGATTTGGGTGAAGAATCTCTATAAACTAGAGGTAGATGATTGTGCAGCATTGAGTACGAAAGCAGAATTGGTGCAAAGCCAAGACATTGGCAAGTTGTGGCATAGGCGGTTGGGCCATTTGCATCATGGGGCATTGAGGATAATGCATTAGATATCTATAGGACTTCCCAAAGGTAAAATTGAGCAAGTTGACACATGCAAAGGTTGTACCTTGGGAAATTACACCAAGTCTTCCTTTCATGATCGAGACAGTCGAGCAAATTCTATCTTAGAGCGAGTTCATACTAATGTGTGTGGACCATTCTCGATGGCATCCACAATGAAAAAAAGGTATTATATGATTTTAATTGAGGATTTTTCTCGTAAATGATGGATTTATTTCATGCAGAAGAAGGACCAAACATTCACAAAGTTTTGTGAGTTCAAAGCTTTGGTCAAGAAAGAGTCAGGGAAGAAGATCAAGGCCTTGAGAAGTGACAACGATGGAGAATATGTCTCTCAAGAGTTTAAGAACTTGTAGGTAGCGGAAGGAATTAAACGAGAGTTGACAGCACTTCATAACCCACAGTAGAATGGGGTGGCCAAGAGGAAGAACAGAACTATTGTAGGGGTAGCACGGGCAATGCTACATGACCAAGGCCTACCACTTCACTTGTGGGCTGAGGCATGCAACATAACGGTCTATTTGTAGAATAGAAGCCCGCATAACATACTTGGGATGAAGACACCAGACAAAGCTTTCTCCAGTAAGAGACCAAATGTGGGTCACTTTAGGATCTTTGGCTCATCGGTATATTTCCATATGATAAAGGATGCACGGAAGAAGCATGAGCTGACAACAAAATTGGAGATAATTGTGGGGTACACTGATACACGTCACAACTATCGGGTGTACTTGCCTACTAATTGGAGGACAGTGGTTCGTAGAGATCTCAAGTTTGATGAGCAGAAGGCCATGCAAGTTTCTCTTGAGAGGGAGCTCCAACTATAGGCTATGGAGGAACTATTGGTTCCTAAGGAGGAGGAGCCTTAGACTGATGCAGAGCAGGCACATGCAAAGGTTCCATGAGTGGAGACATCCACTCAAGAAAATTTTTCCAGAGATGGACGAAAGCGCACAAGAGAAGCTGACAGATTGTTGGAGGATGCGAGAGAGAATGTGGGAGCACCATCTTCTCAGCACAGACAGAGGAGGTCACCTGAGAGGTACACTGGATACATGACCCTTGCTGGGGAATGTGTTGAGACTGAGCCATCTTCCTTTGAGGAAGCAATGCAACAGTCAATTTGGGTTGATGCTATGGTGGAGGAGTATGACTCCATAGTTCGTAACAGTGTTTGGGACGTGGTTCCAAGACTGGAGAACAAGTCAGTCTTGAGTTCCCTTTGGATTTACAAGGTAAAGCAAGCTGTTGATGATGAGAGGATCATGTTGCTGCAGCATAATTCCTTTCTTGTTGAGAGGGAGTCTTGAAATGTGGCAACAATAATATTCCAATTTAATTTTTCCTTGAATTAAATTGTGAATTAAAATCGAATTTAGTCTTAACAGCTACTTGGAAATAATTAATTAAGTTATTTTGACTAATTAGTTGGAGAAATTCAAGTTAGAAGTCTTTCTAAAGTCATGCAAGAGTTATCCATTAAATTAAGGAGATAAGTCTTAAATTAAGGAGATAAGATTGAGTTATATTTGAGTTGTAATTAGTTAACTTAGTTTACTGAGTTAAGTCCAGTTAAATTAGTTCCAAACTATTTGAGGAACTAATAGAGAGTTAAACAGTCAGTTGATGCATGCATGCACTCAACTAGTCTACTCCAGTTAACTGAAGATTCCCCCATCAGAAACTCATGCATGTCTATTATGAAAAAGACCCAGTTGAGATTAAATTCAAGGACAATGTACTATTAGTTGCATGTGTTTTCTTATAAATAAAAATCATGCATTTAGTCAAGGAATCATTCCTTGAGGATTGCGCAGTTTTGACAGTGTGTGAGATCAGGTGATCATCCACTTGGTAGATGAGTTTTCCACTTGGTTGAAGGAGAATCATCCCAGAGGAACTGCACAAGGAAATAGGAGCCTGGAGGACAAAGAGGAAGGTTGGGGAGCAGCCAAGATTGCCTGTAAGCATCTGTTTGGATTGTACTGAGAGCTAGCTAGTTGTGAGAGCTAAGGGTTTGTATAATTCCTATGTATTTCCACCTTGTATGATAATGAAAATAGTGGGGCTTTTAGCTAAGGATTTCCCCAAAGTATTTTCATGTGTATTGATTCTTCTTCTTCTGGTTATATTGTTCAGCTTGATCTTTAAGCTTCCACAAATTGATAGTAGAAGTAGGTTATAGTATTATGCTTTGATTTATATTGCATTATCGGGTTAACCTACAGTCAGATTTTCTACATGAATCAATGAGCTGGGGTAAAAAATGGTAGACACCATCTGATTACTAGCCAACGATGTAATTCGTTAACAAATGTGAGAGAAACCATCGATGATGTTAATGGCTCTCAAGGTACTCTGGTACAATCTATATGGTGTGAATAAATGAATTGATGTTGAAAACCACATAAAACCTTTTGGTCGAAGGCCAATGATGTAAACCTGTCGTCGAGAGTGAGGAAAATTTCCATTAATGTATGCAAGTACCAAGGTACCAAGGGATGTTTCTAGGTGAACTTCCTGGATAATGAGTTGATGTCGATATGTAGTGACCCATCGTAGGAGGGCCTTGATGTATCCCCCATCAACGACATGAAATGGGTATGATGACTTGAGATAGAATGATCAGAATGATGTTGATATGGAACTAGAATAGGAAAGGTAGACATGGAATGAAGGCTTAAGAGTATTGCAATAGATATTTACTGAATGACTTCTCTTGAACACATCGATGACACTGAATGGAGTTGGCAGCATTGACTATTGGCTTAGTGGTTCTTGACCCAGGTTTAGAGTCAATTGCACCAAAAAAATCCCTACACTACTGGCCCTTTCGGCATCAATCCGCAGAGTGCAGAATAAAGTCTCACCCAAAGCAGTATAGGGGGATGTTGAAATGAAGTTTCCGCACCTAGAGATAAACGTGATTTTGTTGGAAATAATACTGAGAGGGGGGGTGAATCAGTATTATCTAATTCTTTTAATAAGTCTTCCTTATTTGTTCTTTGAATTAGTTTTGCATGTCAGTACCATAAAATAATGAGCATGAACAAAGAAAACAGATAGTCACACCAAAGAACACAAGATGTAAGGTGGAAACCCAATGTGGGTGAAAACCACCTGCTGCAATATGTCTCTATCTTCTTTCAAATTAGAAACTCCTTTTACAATGGTTTTGTACTGGTGCAGTCCTTTACCAGTACGCAGGCTGCAACCTGCAGAGAGCTACAACTCTCTCTCGTTTTCCAGTCTCTCCTGGAAGGGAGCTACAACCCCCTACTTCTTTTCTTACAAGGACCACTTTTCATAAATTTTCAAACTGGATCCATAAGCATCAAATGATCATCAAGTATAAGAGAATCACCCAATCAACTGTAGTAACCAGATCAACAATAATAGGACCAAACCCAGAACACTACAATGATAAACAAAGATTTTAAGAGAAGTAAGCACCCTGCTCAACTGCTTGCCTGCTTACGTAAGCACCCTGCTCAACTGCTGGCCTGCTTACTGTACTCACCCTGCTCAATTGCTTGCCTGCTTACAGTACGCACCCTGCTCAACTGCTAGCCTGCGTACCGTACGCACCCTGCTCAACTGCTAGCCTGCGTACCTCGCTCTGAGTCTATTGAACTGCCTGCGTATGTACGCACCTGCAACCCTTCTGTGCCTGCGTCCCGGCGCACCTGCAGCTCTTCTGTGCCTGCGTACCGGCGCACCTGAAGCTCTTCTGTGCCTGCGTCCCGGCGCACCTGCAGCTCTTCTGTGCCTGCGTATGTACGCACCTGCAACCCTTCTGTGCCTGCGTCCCGGCGCACCTGCAGCTCTTCTGTGCCTGCGTCCCGGCGCACCTGCAGCTCTTCTGTGCCTGCGTACCGTACGCACTTTTCGTTCACTGTACCTGCGTACCTTCGGGCATAGATGATTTCAAGACTTCAAAAATAACCCAGACAGTCAGATCTACAGATCTGAACATGCGCCGAAGAGATCTCGGTCCATCAGTAGATTCGCCTTCTTTAGATCTAGACCAGATCTAGCCCTCATAAGATATTCAACCAAAGACATGCTCAAGCCAAATGATCTCCTTTGCTTTATATAGGAGAGCTCTTCCTTAAAACATGGATCAATACCACGAGCCGACACCATACTAACGCAATACCGTCGGCTAAATACCAAGAGTAAAACATAAGAAAACCCCACATGTGAATTTCTTTGCCTTGAAATGTGTGCACTGGGGGTACGCACCTCTTGAATGGCTGACCTGCGGGTATGTACGCACTCTATGTAACTCCGACCTGCGTGTACGCACCTTATGTAAGGTGTACCTGCGTACCCCTTATTTTCTTCAATATTTGATAACTGCTCATCAATCTCTGCTGCTGACTTGAAGTACTGTGATCTATCACCTGAATGGGTTGCCATCAAGGACAACACTTTAGCCATAATGCCAACAATCTCCCCCTTTGGACTTGATGGCAAACTCAAAGCTTCAGCTTCATTCTCCCCCTTTGACATCAAGGGCAAAGGGTTATGCTCCCCCTAAGAACATGCTCCCCCTGAATATGAACCAGATCTGCAACGAAGAACCATAATCCACCATGAAAGAGATAGAGACATATTGCAGCTACTTCCAAGATCTCCTTCTGCACATCCTCCATAATGCCAACAATGCATTATATGCTCCCCCTGAACCCGTACCATCAATCAAAAGAGGTTCAGCAATAAGATGATGCATCAACAACCCCCAGCTTTTGCCTGAGGTATTCAAAAGTGTCCCTGGGCAATGGTTTGGTGAGAATATCAGCAACTTGTTCCTTAGAAGGAACATACTCCAACTTGACCTTCTGTTCAAGCACTTGTTCCCGGAGAAAATGATACTTGATTGGTATGTGCTTGGTTTTTGAATGCATAACAGGATTCTTTTAGATGTTGATTGCACTTGTGTTATCACATAAGATGGGGATTGGTGGTGTACAAGTGATTTGAAAATCCTGCAAAGTCTGCATCATCCAAAGGAGTTGGGTGCAACAAGATGCAGCAGCAACATATTCTGCTTCAGCTGTAGACAAGGCAATCGAACTCTGTTTCTTGCTGAACCAAGATACCAGTCTGGAACCCATAAAGAACGCACCACCACTTGTGCTTTTCCTGTCATCCACGCTTCCGGCCCAATCTGCATCTGTATAAGCATGAAGTGTAAGATCTGTATCTCTAGGATACCATAAGCCATAATTTTGAGTCCCTTGAAGATATTTGAAAATTCTCTTCACTGCCTGAAGATGAGTCTCCTTCGGATTTGCCTGAAATCTTCCAACTATTCCAACTGCATGCATGATGTCTGGGCGGGTACCTGTCAAATAAAGTAAACTTCCAATCATAGATCTGTAGGTTGGTTGATGTACTGTTGCAGATTCATCATTTGCACTGAGGCTACATCCTGTGACCATGGGTGTACATACTGGTTTTGCATCTTCCATACCATATTTCTTCAAAATCTGTTTGAGATACTTGGTTTGAGATAAAAAGATTCCTCCTTCCTTTTGTTGGATTTGCAAACCAAGGAAATATGTCAGTTCTCCTAGCAAGGACATTTCAAATTCTTTCTGCATGACTAAAGCAAAGTTTTGACTCATAGCTTCTTCATTGCTCCCAAAAATAATGTCATCTACATACACAACAAGTATTAGCAATTTGTCATTTTCAACTTTTATATATAGATTGCTATCTGCCGATCCTTTTGAAAATCCTTGTTGATGAAGATATTTGTCCAAACGGTAGTACCAAGCCCTTGGAGCTTGTTTGAGACCATAGAGAGCCTTTTTCAATCTGCATACAAGATTTGGATCATTTCCAAGAATGAACCCATCTGGCTGTTCAATGTACACTTCTTCTTCCAAGTCTCCATTCAGAAAGGCTGATTTCACGTCCATTTGAAATACTTTGAAGTTTTGAAAACTTGAGAGAGCAAGGAACATTCGGATGGCCTCAAGTCTTGCAACAGGAGCAAAGGTTTCTTCAAAGTCTATTCCTTCTTGCTGTGCATACCCTTTACAAACAAGTCTGGCTTTGTTTCTAATTACTTCTCCATTTTCATTCAATTTGTTTTTGAAGACCCATTTTGTCCCGATAACATTCTTATCTTTTGGTCTAGGAACCAGCTCCCAAGTGTTGTTCTTTTCGATCTGCTCAAGTTCTTCATCCATTTCTTTCACCCAACATTCATCTTTGCATGCCTCTTTCACATTTTGTGGTTCAGTAGAGGAAAGTAATGCCAAATAGCTTGAAGCTTCTGCAACTGTTCTTCTTGTTTGTACACCTGCTTCTTTCTGCCCCATAATCTGAGATTCTAGATGATTCTTCTGAACATATCTGGATGGAGTCTTTTCTTCTATTCTTGTTTGCTCCTCTGGTTCTTCTTGAGGTTCTTCTTCTTCATCATTCTGTCGTTGGGGGTAGCCTTCATCTTCTTCTTCATGATGTACTTGCCTAGGAATGTATCCCTTCTCATCAACCACTACATCAATGCTGTCAACAATTCTGCCAAGTCTTTTATTGTAGCATTTGTATGCTTTGCTATGTGGAGAGTAACCAAGAAGAATGCCTTCATCTGCTCTAGGTTCAAGTTTGCCAAGCTGCTCATCAGTATTCTTGATATAGCATTTTCTCCCAAAGATTTTGAAGTGCTTTACCGAAGGAGTCCTACCATTCCAGAGCTCATGAGGAGTTTGAGTGCTGTTCACCCGGACATTTGTTTTGTTAAGAATAACAACTGCAGCATGTGCAGCTTCACCCCAGAAAGTTGCGGGAGTTCCTGACTCATCAAGCATAGCACGAGCCATTTGTTGGATTGTTCTGTTCATTCTTTCCACAACTCCATTTTGCTGAGGGGTTCTTGCTGTAGAGAATTCTCTTCTTATCCCATGTTCTTCACAGAAATCGAAGAATTCATTTGAAGTAAATTCCCCACCTCTATCGGATCTGAGGCACTTAATTTTGTGACCTGATTCATTTTCAACCAAGGCTTTGAAGGATTTGAATTTTTCGAATGCTTCATCTTTATGCTTCATAAGTCCTAATTCTTCTCCTCGAGGTGTTCTTTTCTTGAAAGGACCGCATGTATCTGTATGTACTAGCTCAAGAGGCATGCTAGCTGAACCTTCTTTCTCTGGAAAGTTAGTTCTGGTTTGTTTTCCAAACTGACATGATTTGCATATGGTGTTGTCAGGAATTTTGATATCTGGAAGATCGCGAACTGCCTGATATTTGCATGCTTTCCTTATTTGTGAAAAGCTTAGATGTCCCAACCTCCGATGCCATAACCAGTGCTCATCATCCTTGCTCAGATAGCATTGTTGTTGTCCTTCTTCAAATATGTACAAATTATTTGGAGTTCTTTTGCCTTTGATCACTGTTTTACCTGTATCAAGATCACGAACAAGACATCCATTTGATCTGAATATGACCTCAGTTCTTTGATCACACATCTGGCTGACACTTAGAAGATTATGCTTCAATCCATCAACATACAAAACATTTCCAGCCTTGACCTTTTCTTTTAACTGAGCAATGCCTTTTCCTTTTATAGTTGCAGGAGTATCATTTCCAAAAGAGACTTTCTTTCCTTTTTCTAGAGCAGAAAATGACTCAAGTTTTTCTTTATCACCTGTCATATGCTTCGAACATCCACTGTCAATGTACCATAGATTTTCCTGTCCCTCTGCATAAAATGCTATCCCACATCTTTCTGTTTGTGGTTCCTTTATTCTCCATGTTTTGGTGCTTGAGGTTTGTTCCTTTTTCTGCTGAAACCTGCTCTTGCATTCAGAGTCTTCATGACCAAAGTTATTGCAAATAGAACATTCAACTTCATTTTCAAGAACCGAAAAGTTGTTATAGGTCCTTTTTGTAATCCCGGTCATACTTCTTTGTTTTTGAGCTTCCCTAGTCATGATTGTTTTATATGCAACACATTGAGCTGCTTTGTGACCAAAGTTATGGCAAGAAAAGCATTGTCCATTGAAGAAACTTTTGTGGTTATCGAATCTACCAGGCAATTGATTGTAATTTCTATTATCATCTATTCTTGAACCAAATTGAGAAGATTTTACCTGTGGCTGGTTGTTGCTTCTGTTCACCCTTAAGATGGATTGCCCCTGATAGTTTCTGTTTGTAATTCGTCCCTGTTTTACCTGATGATCTTCATTGTGCTTTTGCTCATTTCTTCTTGCTGCATCAAGATAACTTTTTGAGGTGGATGCTTGAGAAGTTTCTCCATTATAGCCCAAACCTGTCTTGTTTAGTGGAGATCGCTGCACATTGATAATCTCATCCAAAGTTTCAGATCCTTTGACAAACTTGAGATTAATAGCTTTTGTTTTCTCAATCTCTTTTCTAAGACCAACAATTTCACCTTCTAATTTTTCAAGATGTTTTTCCTTTTCATCAATTTGAAATTGTAGAGTATCAATGATCATGTTCTTTTCTTCTATACATCTCTTGAGTCTAGTAATTTCATCATAAAGGTTATCCGCATCTATAGCATCCATATAATCATCATCTTCAAATGCCATTAACAACTTATATTCATTACCTTGTTCATCTTCATCACTGTTTGATAGATCATCACTATCTTCATGAGTGTAGTAGCTTTTCTTATTTGCATTCTGTTTCTTGTTCCATCTAGCAGGTTCCTTTCCTTTATCCTTATAAGGACATTTTGCAGCATAATGACCTACTCTTCCACAAGCAAAGCATTTAAAAGGTAACTTACCTCTGAACCTTCCAGAACCCCTTTGAAGATTTCTGACAAAATTTGATTCTTCTTCCTCTTCTTCTGGGACGTGGCTTGCTTCATAATAATCTCCTTTGCCTGATGCCTTGAAAGCATCTTCTCTTCTGTCTGATGGACCTCCCTTTCTCATTTCATAAGCAATTAGAATTCCATGTAGCTGAGACATAGTAAGAATTCGTAGATTTTCTTTTTCTTCTATTGCAGATACTTTAGATTCAAACTTGGGGGACAATGATCTTAGAACCTTTTCAACCACAATAGCCTCTTTTATTTCTTCACCCAAATTTTTCATACAATTAACAACCTCATCTACCCGAACAAAATAGTTAGCCACACTTTCATCATTATACATTTTGAGAGTCTCATACTGAATTCTGAGAGTTTGAAGTTTAGCACGCTTTACCTGTTCATCTCCTTCATAGCTCGTGACAATTTTATCCCATATCTCTTTTGCGGATTTATAGTGCATTACCTTCATGAATTCTGATTGAGATATACATCCTAATAGAGTACTGACTGCTTTCGCATTTGTTTCATACTTCTTTTTCTTGGCTGCATCTGTAGGAGTAGCTGAAGGAAAAGCGTAGCCTGTCTCTACGATGTCCCAAACTTCTGTACCAAGAGATTGAAGATAGGCAGTAACTCTTACCTTCCAATAATTGAAGTTTGTCCCATCAAAAACTGGTGGCTTGATTGATGCTTCTCTCTCGTAGTTGCTCATGATGAACGATCTACCTTCAAGCGATCAAGCTTCTCTGAAGGACCTGCTCTGATACCAATTGTTGGAAATAATACTGAGAGGGGGGGTGAATCAGTATTATCTAATTCTTTTAATAAATCTTCCTTATTTGTTCTTTGAATTAGTTTTGCATGTCAGTACCATAAAATAATGAGCATGAACAAAGAAAACATATAGTCACACCAAAGAACACAAGATGTAAGGTGGAAACCCAATGTGGGTGAAAACCACCTGCTGCAATATGTCTCTATCTTCTTTCAAATTAGAAACTCCTTTTAAAATGGTTTTGTACTGGTGCAGTCCTTTACCAGTACACAGGCTGCAACCTGCAGAGAGCTACAACTCTCTCTCGTTTTCCAGTCTCTCCTGGAAGGGAGCTACAACCCCCTACTTCTTTTCTTACAAGGACCACTTTTCATAAATTTTCAAACTGGATCCATAAGCATCAAATGATCATCAAGTATAAGAGAATCACCCAATCAACTGTAGTAACTAGATCAACAATAATAGGACCAAACCCAGAACACTACAATGATAAACAAACATTTTAAGAGAAGTAAGCACCTTGCTCAACTGCTTGCCTGCTTACGTAAGCACCCTGCTCAACTGTTGGCCTGCTTACTGTACTCACCCCGCTCAACTGCTTGCCTGCTTACAGTACGCACCCTGCTCAACTGCTAGCCTGCGTACCGTACGCACCCTGCTCAACTACTAGCCTGCGTACCTCGCTCTGAGTCTATTGAACTTCCTGCATATGTACGCACCTGCAACCCTTCTGTGCCTACGTCCCGGCGCACCTGCAGCTCTTCTGTTCCTACGTACCGGTGCACCTGAAGCTCTTCTGTGCCTGCGTCCCGGCGCACCTGCAACTCTTCTGTGCCTGCGTATGTACGCACCTGCAACCCTTCTGTGCCTGCGTCCCGGCGCACCTGCAGCTCTTCTGTGCCTACGTCCCGGTGCACCTGCAGCTCTTCTGTGCCTGCGTACCGTACGCACTTTTCATTCACTGTACCTGCGTACCTTCGGGCATAGATGATTTCAAGACTTCAAAAATAACCCAGACAGTCAGATCTACAGATCTGAACATGCGCCGAAGAGATCTCGGTCCATCAGTAGATTCGCCTTCTTTAGATCTAGACCAGATCTAGCCCTCATAAGATATTCAACCAAAGACATGCTCAAGCCAAATGATCTCCTTTGCTTTATATAGGAGAGCTCTTCCTTAAAACATGGATCAATACCACGAGCCGACACCATAATAACCCAATACCGTCGGCTAAATACCAAGAGTAAAACATAAGAAAACCCCACATGTGAATTTCTTTGCCTTGAAATGTGTGCACTGGGGGTACGCACCTCTTGAACGGCTGACCTGCGGGTATGTACGCACTCTATGTAACTCCGACCTGCGTGTACGCACCTTATGTAAGGTGTACCTGTGTACCCCTTATTTTCTTCAATATTTGATAGCTGCTCATCAATCTCTGCTGCTGACTTGAAGTACTGTGATCTATCACCTGAATGGGTTGCCATCAAGGACAACACTTTAGCCATAATGCCAACAGATTTCATTTTATGCCCTAAATCATCCTTCGCATAGATCAATAAGCCTTAAAGGCTTATCGATATAAATTCCTTGAATCGGCCTCTAGACCTTCACAAAGGTCTACGACTGGATTTTGCGGACCTTGAATAGGCTAAACAACTACCTACGCACATAAAAAATTACTCTTAACACAACAACTACTCAGATCAGCCTAAGTATTCGATAACTTAAACACACAACAATATAATCTTTGCGTAAACAGTTAATATCAATTGCATTCATATAACAATATAAATCGTTTAAAATCGCACATCAATACATCATTATTTCATAAACCCATTACAACTTAAAGCGCGTTCATAAAAATAGAAGTAAAGAGATAAACATGGGTATTTCTGCAACAATCTTCTTTATTAATATTCAGTTCAGCTTACAAACTCAAGACTTCCCTATGCACTCAGCTGTAGGGATCCATGCACTCAGTTGCGGACTCTACTCTAGGCCTCTGCGCACACAGTTGTAGAGCCTTCCTTCTACTCTAAGACTTCTATGATCTTCCTTTTACTAACCCATTACATTCATCTTCATCTTCTATTACTTCTTCTATTACTTTTATTCTAGACATCCTAAGACACACCTATTTATACAATCCCATGGTTCATGGACCATGGGTAGATCCTCAAAAATATGACTTATCTTACATAAAGAAGGGTAAAACCCTTTATGACTCTTTAACTATCTACGTGCTTTGTGACCATAATTTTTGGAGACTTTATATTTTATACATCAAAACTTTGGCTTTTTGCCCCAAAACTGACCCAGGGGACCCCATCCCAATAGTTATACCTTCACTAGACTCGTTAAAACATCAAACAACGACAAAATCTTCATTCATGATGGGACAAAACGAATTCTTCTTTAGGTTCATTAAATATTCTCAGAGGTATTCATCTGAAGGATGAATTTATAGATCAAGCGTATGTTATCCTCCTCAAGCTTGTTAAAAAATAAAGAGGTATTCACCAATATGATTGCAGAAATTGGGAAAATAGGGCAACCGATTTTGTTAATGGAAATGAGTTACACTTGAACGTGATGCTCTTCCACCTCATCTCCATGGTTGTTGGGTTGGGAAATATGATTTTTTTTTTGGTTCATCATTTTTGTTTTCAAAACCTCTGCTTTTGGTTTTGGGTCAATGTTGGGATGGAGTCCCCTAGGTCAGTTTTCGGGTAAAAAACCCAAGTTTTGATGTATAAAATATAAAGTCTCCACAAATTGTGGTCATGGAGCGCGTAGATGGTTAAAGAGTCATAAAGGGTTTTACCCTTCTTTATGTAAGCAAAGTCAGCTTTTTGAGGATCTACCCATGGTCCGCAGACCATGGGATTGTATAAATAGGTGTGTCTTAGTATGAATAATAAAAAAGTAATAGAAGAAGTAATAGAAGATGAAGATGAATGTAATGGGTCAGTAGAAGGAAGATCGTAGAAGTCTTAGAGTAGAAGGAAGACTTTGTAGCTGTGTGCGCAGAGGCCTAGAGTAGAGCCCACAACTGAGTGCGTAGACCCCTACAACTGAGTGCGTAGGGAAGTCTTGAGTCTGTAAGATGAACTGAATATTAATAAAGAAGATTGTTGCAGAAATTCCCGTGTTTATCTCTTTAGTTCTCTTTTTATGAACGTGCTTTAAGTTGTAATTTGTTTATGAAATAATGATGTATTGATGCGCGATTTTACACGATTTATATTGTTATAGGAACACAATTGATGTTAACTATTTACGCAAAGATTATCTTGTTGTATGTTAAAGTTATTGAACACTTAGGCTGATATGAGTAGTTGTTGGGTTAAGAGTAATCTTTGATGTGTGTAAGTAGCTATTTATCTTGTTCAAGGTCTGTGAAAGCCAGTAGTATACCTTTGCAGAGGTCTAGTGGCTGACTCAAGGAAGTTATATTGATATGCATTTAAGGCTTATTGATCTATGCAAAGGTAGATTTAGGGCATGAAACGACATCACGCTAATCTTTGGGTGCGGAAACTTGGTTCCAGCATCCCCCCATACTACTTCGAGTGAGACTTCAGTGCGTGCTCTGCAGATTGATGCCGAAAGGGCTAGTAGTATAGGGATTTGTTGGCTTAGCTCTGAACCTGGGTCAGGACCCATTAAGCCAACAAATCCCTACACTATTGGGCCTTTCAGCATCAATCCATGGACCACATAATGAAGTCTCACCCGAAGCAGTATGGGGGGATGCTGGAACCAAGTTTCCGCATCCAGAGATCAGTGCGATGTCATTTTATGCCCTAAATATGCCTTCGCGTAGATCGATAAGCCTTAAAGGATTACCGATATAACTTCCTCGAAACGGCCTCTAGACCTCCACAAAGTTCTACGACTAGCTTTCATGAACCTTAAACAGGCTAAATAGCTACTTACATGCATCAAATATTACTCTTAACCCAACAGCTACTTAGATCAGCCTAAGTGTTCGATAACTTTAACAAACAATAATATAATCTTTGCGTAAATAGTTAACATAAATTACATTCATATAACAATATAAATCATGTAAAGTCATGCATCAATACATCATTATTTCATAAACCCATTACAACTTAAAGCACATTCATAAAAACAGAAGTAAAGAGATAAACACTGGTATTTCTGCAACAATCTTCTTTATTAGTATTCAATTCGGCTTACAGACTCAAGACTTCCCTATGCACTCAGTTGCAGTGATCCGCACACTTAGCTCCGCACTCTACTCTAGGCCTCTACACACACAACTGCAGAGCCTTCCTTCTACTCTAAGACTTCTAAGATCTTCCTTTTACTGATCCATTACATTCATCTTCATCTTCTATTACTTCTTCTATTAGTTTTTTTTATACATCCTAAGACACAACTATTTATACAATCCCATGGTTCGTGGACCATGGGTAGATACTCAAAAAGCCAACTTAGATTACATAAAGAAGGGTAAAACCCTTTATGACTCTTTAACTATCTACGCGCTCCGCGACCACAATTTTCGGAGACTTTATATTTTATACATCAAAACTTGGGCTTTCTGCCCCAAAACTAACTCAAGGGACCCCATCCCAACAATAACTCAACATCTTTTTCATGTTGTTTGAAAAAGAGGTGGAAAAAAGAAAACTCCAGATGTTCGTTTTCATAGATAGTCCCTTAGGTTCGAAAAGGTAGAAAATAATACCCAAGAGAACCTCTTATCCATGTTCGAATAAGGTATTCATTTTTTGTAAGTAGTCTATCTCAGTAAGGAAAAGGGTTAAACTTATACTAAGTAGATGTCTTTTCATTTACTTTAACGAGTTCAAAAGACAAGTGCTCGAAAATCTTTTCATATTTTTGGAGTCTAAAAAGAGTTGAAAGAGGACTCCATGGGGTTCCATTTTTGTAAGTTTATGGAGCTCGAAAAATTGATAAAAGTGTACTCCTCGACCAAAACAATACATTCAAAACACAACAAAATTTGTCAAACAGTTATCGACCTGCTTAGAACGTCAAAAAAGGATTAAAAATACTTCTTTCATGGTAAAAATGGGTTGTAACTAGGTCAAAACATTAAATATGAATAGAATAATGGAAGAAACAACCATAACTATTCAAAATTACTATTCATCTTTACCATTTCACATTTACCTTCAATAGTGAGGGTTTTAAGTAGTTTTTATCTTGATCTTTTGTAGTTGATTGTGCTTAATCCGATGGATTGTTTCAAGCACTGTCACTTCCACATATGAGCTAAGACCTTTCTCTTTCAATTCATGGTCCCATTTTGTGTTTGTATGTTTTAAGGTATTTTGAGGGACCTAGGTTTAAAGAACTCGCCCTAGGACTAACACAGGCCCATATGGTTGAAAGGTGCATTGAAACTAAGTGAGAATACACTAGAGGGGAGGGGTGAAATGCATTGTCTCTCATCATAGGGGTGCATTGGGCACAAATCTAAAATGTGTTTGCCTGTTTCCCTTCAAAATTTTCAATTTTCTTTACATGGAAAGGATCCTAATGAGTCCCTTCTTGATGTTTCAAGTCTTTACTAACACAAAATGGCCTTTACCTGGAGAAAACGAGAATATGAAGAACATGATTTAAATGTAGCTAGTGATCCTACTACCATCCAGGCACTAAAAAATTATGGATTGTTGAAATTCTTCTAGCTTCCTAGTATGAGGCAGAAAATGGAATTACTAGTGTATCTTATTCATTCATGGGATGTACAAGCACATACATTCATATTTTGGGAACATAGACTCGAGATAATAGTAGAGGGCATATATTTTCTGATATTTTTATCCACGAGAGGTGCCCCCATATCTCTCCTAGGTGGGAGAAGGGGTGGATAAATGGTGAAAGAATATATTTCCACTTATTGAAAACCTCGATCCAAGCCAACTAGAGATGGAAAGATTAGCATAAAAGATGTAACCCATTTTCCTTTAAGAACGATCTTATTCATCATTGCTATATTGGTGGGTAGCTCAACACTTCATGTAGCTAGAAGATCATACATGTAGTACGGCGTGGAATGTTTGGAGTCAACAGTCTTCAACTAGAGTGAGGGAGTGTTGGTCAATAAAAAAGAACAGTTGTCTAAAGCAAGAGAGGGAAAGTTAAAATTATTTGGCTATAGTTCCATCTTGGTCTCTTTTTCTCTAGAAAAAATTCCATTACTACAACCTCAGGAGATTACACTCTAGCCCATTGATCTGAGGGTTCCATGGATAAAAAGGTGTATAGATCATATGTCACGACATGTAGGTTTGTTGGCAATTAGTTTCTCACCAACATTCTTTGGATGCCTGCGTAGATGGTTCATTATGATCAATGATTATCCATATACAGGAATGGATTTGCATGATGACCCTGGCCTCATGCTTCTTGAGGGTGAGAGATGGGGTGTTATAGGTGTTAGAGTCCTATAGTGATAGGATTCATAATTTTGAATTAACTGAGGTTAACTCTTGTAATATTGTACATACCTTCGCTTTCTGCAAATGTTTTCCACATTAAAATTAAAAAATGTAAAGAGGGTATGTCCTGAAAGAAATATCAAAGGACAAGAAAAATAAGAAAAAATACAAAAATACAAAAAATGAAAAAATATGAACCACAAACAAAAACCAGATCATGAAAGTGTGCAAGTCCAAGTGCCACTACTCTTTACTTTATTGTCTTAAATAATGGTTGTGTGCAGCTTTGCATATATGCCACAACCCATGATAGTCAAATTGTTCAATCTTGATTACTTCATGCTTTGAATTTCATGTTTATAGTTAGAGAATAAAATCTAACCAAATAGTTTAATCTTGGCAGATTAGTAGATAGGTAGAGAAATAAAAGGATATCATCAGTTTAATCTGAGCCCTTGGAAGATATAAGGTTATAAGTAGATAGTTTGTTTTATAAAAGAAAAGGAAAGAAAAGGATTTGCTAGCTTAAGTGCACCCACCAAAGTGAAGAAAAAATGTTAGGGTAGGTAAAAGGGTAAGTAAAGAAAGGATGCAAAAATACAAGTTATTTGGAGAATAAGCACTACTATCATACTTAACTATGTGTTTCAAGTGTGTAGGAGAAGTTATCAGTGAAAAAAGCATGCTCATAAGCTGATTTTCCTAACTCCCCCTTCATTGCATTTCACCCCCTCTATATACTCACTAATTTCCCTTTTACCCCTTCATGGCATATGAAAACCCCTTCCGCCTCATTTTTACTCCTACCCCATAGTTTCACACTTTTCCCTAGTTAATTACTCCTAAAATCCATTACCTTAAGTGTGAAACTGCTCCCCCCCCCTTTAAAATCATGTTTTCACTTCAATAATTACCCAAAAACCCCTTTAAATCCTTTATCCTAACTCTAAAAACCCATGGGTCCCGCTAAACTCCGCCCCATCACCCGACCGCGCAACTTTCCCACATGATGGTCATTCGATCATCCACCCCCAAATCCAACGACCATCGTCCATATCGTGCTTGCGCAATTTCCAACTTTTAATGGCCCGAGAGCACACGATATGGGCAATTTTTCTTGGGGCCCTTTTGCCTACGTGTCGACCTCTGGCATAGATCGCATTCCCCCAGTAAAATATCGCCCAACCCCCATAAGTGGTGCAATGACCTCCAAAACCACTTCTGCACCAAAACGAAAACCAACACTGTTCATAAAACATTCATTCCCCACCATTTTTCCAATTGGTCGCAGTTAAAAGCCTTTCGACCCCCATTTTCACCCTTTTTTGCTCAAATCACACTACTAAACCTCTCAAGCACTTGTGCCTTCCGAACTCCTGCGACCAACTATCAACCATCAGAGCCTTTTGATGCCACCATTGCACACCATCCTAGCTGCCAAAGCCCTCTGCAAACCCCAATTGAAAACCAGATGCAGCCCCGACTGTAAATTCCAGGTATTTAAGCAAAAAACTAGAATTTAGTTCTCTTTAACTAGAGTTCAGGCGCTTTGCCGAAACTTGATTGAAATGACATATATAATGTAATGATGACATATCTCTTCCTCTCTCACTCACATCTCTCTGGTCTGGTCCTTATCTCACTCGCATCTCATCTGGTATGACTGGATTCCAATGACATGGAAATAGATCGACCTCCCTCCCTCACAAAAAAAGGAGGATCGACAGGGTGCGTGAGCACGCTCGACTAATAAGGCCGCCATCGGCTCGACTGTTAAGGAGAGGACCGGTAGGGGCTCGACCAATGCCCCCCCACCCAATAAGTAAAATGAATTTACCCTTTCCCTTTCAATTTAATTGAGAGTCTACCATTCACAAAGTACCAGGACCCCGACCTGCAACTAGCTCGTACCCTACCATGGTTATTCAATTACTCAAATTTCACTCCCAAAGCCATATAAAGCACAATTTTCCACATTTTATCACAAAATTGTTTGCCCCAACCTCTCTAGATGTCAAAAAAGTGACAACCCCTCAATTAGACATTGACCACCTGGCCTTAGCAGACAAAGGTTTTCAAACCAAAGACACAGTCACCCAAGACAAGCTTCTGAGAATCCATTACTGGGCCAAGGATAGATTCTTGAACAAAGAAGATTATATCCACCTTTGGGACTCAAATCTACCCAATTATACATTCCCAAAAGCCCATCCATTCCGAGACATTGTACATTTCTGCCATGCATGTTACATACCTAGCCCATGACTTCTTGTTTTCAATTACTGTTGAGTCTATTAACCAGATGCTTCAAATCCATCCTAGCCACAATTTGAATCCTTTGTCCATTGCACACCTGTTGGACCTGTACACCACATTGGACCCAACTAAGATCAAACAAATATTTTATAATTTCATCATTGAGGAGTGCCATACTCCCAAAGACATTCCACCCTATGTTTTTGCTATTTTTTCAGAGACTAGCAGGAGAATAATCACCGTGATCTCAAGCATCCTAGGATTCACATCAGAAGAATTTTTGGATGAAATAATCATGGCCTTCTTGTCCATATTCACTCCAGGCCAGTATCCTGCCATTTTGTGTGATTATGCCCTGTTCATTGCATACAAAATGCATGAACAGTTCACTAGAGTGCCCACTAAAAGAGTCTTCAAATACTCTTCAGTGTTGTTTCATATATTCCTGTATTATCAAACAAACGAGTTCCCAGTGAAGATTCAGAAAACAGATACCAGGGGAAAAGAAATATCAATTATCTACTAGACACCCTTGTTCCAGAGGTATAACACAACATTCACATACAAAGACTTCATAGATTGTTTTGTGCACCCTATCATGAACATGCTGACTTCTAGCACTCAACCTAGAATCAATACTGAGATGAAGAGAGTACTGCAACTGGAAAAGAATAGCAGAGTAGGAGACTAGTACCTCTACCAGAATCATACTGAAATTAGGATCTATGGTTGTGAATTACCCCTCTACAAATTGCCTAAGTATCTCCCAATGAGAATATTTTCCCTGGAATACTTCAGGAAAATGATAGGTGCAGATGAGGTCAACTTCCTAGCTGCTAGGAAGAAAACATAGTTTAAGATGAAAAACCAAATGGGCCCTTTCATATGCAACACTAGAGAGGCTGGGCCTGAAGCTGATAAGATACTCCAACAATTCAAATTCAAGAATAGTTTCATTTGGCATTATGACCCTCATGGGGTTATAAACAAACTCAGGCAAAAGGTCAAGATGGGACCTTACATCCATTACCCAAGACCTAACATTGAACAATATGCTAATAAGTCAGAATGGGTAGAGAACACATTGATAGATATGGACAGCACAGTGGTGGATGTGGAGAATACCATGATTGACCTGGAAAAACAATTTGACCAAAGCTCTTTCTTGTAGGCCCTAGAGTTGGAAGAGCCAATGAATATCCCTCCCATCATTCAGAGTCTGACCAATGAGGAAAAGAATCCCAAAAGAAACAAGGAGGAAACACCAAGATCTACTATGGACACCAATGATCAGCATTTCCTACTAAGAAAAAGGCCCAAATTGACTCCTGTCTCTAAACAAGAGGAAAACATTGCATCAGAGAAAATGATTGATACTAATACAATGGGGCAAAGGAATAGACAAACAACTGAGACTGTTGCATCAGTAGAAACACAGCAACCCTCCTCTTCAAACACTCAGATTATACAGAGACAGAAGAGTGTGGAGGTGTCTTCCTTTATCAGGCCAGCTGACAAGGAAGCAGATATCAAGGAAAGATTCAAGGAGATTAAAATGAGGAATGAGAAGCTCAAGGCAGACACTTATGCCAAGTACATGCAGATGACACCACCAAACCAAAGCAGATTGATGTCAGCCTTTGACATCAAAGAAGGTAAAATGCAGGTGTCTTTCCTACAACCTACTGTACAATAGCCTAAAACCACAGCAGACTACAAGAAGACCAACTTTGAGGTCTTAGCTAGGGATGTGCATCCCATAGATCAAATAGAATTTCACAAGCAGGCTAGAGAGATGATCTACTCCACCCTCACAACAAAAGCAATGGTAGCGTTCAAGCTTAGGGCTCATTAGACAATGTGATAGCCCAGTATGAAAAAGCATATTCCAACGCCAAAGACACAAGGATCAAATCCTTATAAGACCTGATCATTGAGTTGGGCCATGACCCAAAGGACATCAAGGCTGCTGAATAGTTAATTAAAAAGAAAGATGAAGACATTGTAGCCCTTAAGAAACATCTCAAGCTACCTCAATCACAGCACCCTCAAACAAAAGAAGTCCTAGATAGCCAAACAAATCATGAAGAAATGATGGACTTGGTGTTGCAACTCAATGACCAGTTGAAGGAAATGGAAAAGGAACTAGATAGCTTGATCCAACTTAAACAAGCTAGTCTAGACAATGCTCCTCCAACTGTCATTCCTATAGTGACCACAGCTTTGCCTTCCACATTGGCAGCAACATTAGCTCCCACTGGTGCAATGGCCATTGCATTTCCGGCAGCATCAACAACAACTACATCAGCAACGACATCAACATCAACAGGTACCACAGGTGATGAAGAAAACAGGTTGGTCAAGGAAATGGAAGAAATGTCCATTCAAACCAGTGAAATGAATAAGTTAAAAGAGAAACTTACCATCCTGGAGATAGATTGCAGGTTAGCCTAGATCATGCATAAGGAAGAGCAACAGAAGCCTACCAGAATGAATGAGAGAGTGAAAAGCCTGGAGAAAGAGTTAACATTGAGTGAGCCTTTGGGAGCCAAAAAAATATTATGGGCCAATATCATTGACTCCGTCAATGATATTTGGCCATCTATCTAGGCCATTTTTTAGCAGATAGACTTAATCAAATAGGCTACAGAAGCCATCTAAAAGGTCAAAGAAGAACTTGGAGAAATGCCAGAGGAAGCAGTAAGAATTATCCAATTCCTCAACTCCAAGAACAAATATGAGCTACAAGAACTTGACATACCTGACATGACAGGTACCATTTTGGAAGTCAAGAGGGTCTTAGCTAAGAGAAATTTAATGTTAAATTTAGAAGATAAGTGTCAAACCATGCAACTAGCCATTGACAAGTTTATGACCAAGTTTGAGCTTTTAAGAGAAAAGGGACAACCTAGTACTTTAGTAATAAATGATAAACTGATGACACAGGAGGACTACAACAAGAAATTCAGGGAAGTGGCCAAAGAACAAGCAAATACCTCATCAATGAGTTGTATACCAACTGGCAGAGTATTATACCATAATCTTTTGAAAATCTGTTTTACCTCCAACATGAGGTGAAACACTTATATATCAATAAGCCTACTTTTGCAAAAAATATAGTGGCTGATGAGATATATAGGAAAATGATCAACATCCAATTACTAGATGAAGAAACATGGAAAAAACTGAATGATTTACTATATTAAAAACATAGTAAATTATAAAAGTATAGTAAAAAGTAAATGAGCATGGTAAAAGGATGAAGATAGATCAACACAGCCAAAGTGTATCAGGTGAAAGAGTATCAGATGAAAGGTGAAAGCCAAACAACCTACTAGCATAAACAACCAAAAATCAAAGCATAATAGCCAGTAGAACCAAAATAACAGGGACAACATGAAACAACTCAATAGCTGTCTCTATCTTCTTGCAAGAAGATATTTCCTTTTCGTAGATTAATTCTCAAATTAGTTTGACTTGTAATAAAAATTTTTATAAATACTTCAAAATTCGAAGTGTTATGGTGGATTATTTTACATTTGTAGAGTTATTGTGATTTTGAACCTAAGGGTGATTGTACTATTTTCAAGTCAATTGGTTGGAGCAAGCAATAAAAGAATTTCGCTACAGGATTCATGAGATGAGCCATTTGCAGTGAAGTACTTTCTTTGTGTTATTTTGTTACCTTTATTTTGTGTTTTTATAATCTTAAATGTGTTCTAAAATATAAATGAATTAATTAGAAATATGATATAGAATTTGTTTAATTACACTCTGTTTTGCACAGTAATTTATTTACATGTTTTCTTCTGATACCCAGATTAGAGAATCCTTGATTTCTCTCCCATCCCAATTGGCTTCTTTCATTCCTTCCAAAGTCCAGCCTAGGGAACCCTTAATTTCTCCCTGGATCCAGTTTGAAGCCATTCACCAGTTAGCCTCTGAGATCTGCAGTAACTTATCTACCTTACCTGTAGACACTATTTTTATAACTGAATCCAGTCTTTTGTTTCAGACATCTGACTCCATAGCCCAATGGTAGAATCCAATCCTCTTTCAAACTAAGTAAAGTGATCCCACTACCAATTTTCCAAAACAAAACCCAAGTGTAAGCAATAACTAGCCTAAAATCATCTTAACTAAAACAAAGTTAAATCTTAAAGAGAGAGCCCTCTCTGAGCATTAGGAAGGCTAGGTCATGGTCTCCAAAACTGGTTTGTGGTTACCTTTGGTTTTTCTTTCTTCTTACTTCAAAAGAATTATCAGAGTGATAACATTTCTGGCGACCATACTGGGGACTTCGATCCTCAGTCTCATAAAACTTTAAGGAAACCTTAAATTTAATCTTGAGCCCCTTAAGGTCATTATTTGAAGTAAATTTTCAAAAATTTCATAAAAACAATTTAAAAAACTTAAAATTCTGGCTCCTAAGAATATTCTATATACCAAGGAAAACCCAAATCCAAAATCTGCAACTATAGTTGATGACCCAGACAGAATTCTAAGAAAACCAAAAAAACCAAGAAACTCAAGCAAGTAGTAGCCAGCTAGCCAAAGCCAATTCACTCCCTAAGGATTTGTCAACTTTAGAGGAAATCCCTTTTGATTTTTCATTTGACCTCTCATTATTTAGTACTAAATCTGAGAATTCCATCCATGAAACACTCTTAGACCCTGAGTTTACTCAACTCATTTAATAAAAAGGGGTTATCCATCCAGATTTAGATAAATTTGTCTTGGACGCTTTTGACAAGTTAGAAGCCTTGACCTCTACGTTGATCAAAAATATAGATAGTGCTTACCTTCAGCAATCTATTGAGCTAGCTACTCTTACTGTTGTTGCCTCTCAAATTTTTGCATAGTCTTCATTCAATGTAAATACCCCTCCTTTTACCATAACTTCACCAATTGTATCTACCACAATCCAATCACCTAAGCCAGTTATTAATCAACCATATTCATCATCATCTAGTTCACCTCCATTAGTTTCAAGTCCTTCCTCAAGCACTACAACTTTACCCCCAAGTAAAACCAAAATCACAGCAACGGTGAACCGATATGCTCCTCTTGTTTTACCTGCCCAACTCCATGCCATAAATCACAGCAACGGTGAACCGATATGCTCCTCTTGTTTTACCTGCCCAACTCCATGCCATGCCTATAGATTATCAAAGTAAAATTTTCTTGTTTGATGCTACTGGTCATTACAATACCCAACAACATGTAACCAAGATGTCTGACTTTTTTGAGTTGCATGAAATAGATGAAGCAGATGTCCAAATGAGGTTGTTTTCCCAAACTTTAATTGGGGATGTCAAGAAACGGTTCAAAGCCTTTCCTGCCAACCATATTCTAGACTTAGCCAATTTTCATAGGTTATTCATTGATATATGGGAGAGAAAGAAAAACCCATTACAAATACTTTTTGAATATGAAAATATTAGAAGAGCTCCTAATGAGTCAGTTCAGGACTATTGCACTAGGTTTAATAATATCTACAATGCAATTGCAGCCAACATTAAGCCTCCACCTGACCTAGCATTAATTAAGTTCCCTGATGGTTTTGATGCTGACATGTCATACCAAATAAGGGAAAGGAACCCTGAAACACTTGAACAAATGCAGAGCAATGTTTGTTAGTGTAGAGGCCAAGCTGTTAGCTAAGAAAGCATGAATGAGGAATGAAAAGAAAGTTGTATTTAAAGAGGAAGCTTCCACTTCAAATGGAAAAGTAGATGTTTTAGTTAAAAGTTTAGAAATAATCATGGATAGGTTAGAAAACATGGAGAGGAAAAATCAATGGGAGAATCAACAACAACAACCCCCAATAAGAAACCCAAATTTTAGGAAGAACCCTAATGTTGGAAAGAATGTTACACCAGATCAACAGATTAGGCCCCCCTTCCAAGAGAATTATGTTGAGGATTCATAGAACCAAGAAGCAGAGGATGATACCCAGATTAATTTACTATAAACCAAAGAGGAAGACATTGTTTTTCTTACTCAAGAAGAACAGGAGTTATATATGCTGCAGCAGTTGTAGTTAGAATCTGGTGAATCTTTTGATTTTAAACAGGGATATGAGTCAGCTATATATGAGGTACATAAACAATATAGCTTGAGAAGTAAGAAGAATAACGAAACTCCCATTAAAAGATCCATCCAAACCCGGACTAAGATAATAAAATAAGCTCCAGTTAACAAAGTGTTACAAATCCTCCCTAGGTGAACACCGGAGATTTCAACCCCTAGGATTGTAGATATAACCTCCACTGAAACCCAAACAGATACAATTACAGAAAACAATCAAGATAAGAGAAATCAAGGCAAAATGGTAGAAACATAGACTAAAATGCCTACCACTGAGAAATAGAATAAGGACACTCAAACTACACATATTAAAGAGGATCTGAATAAAACAAACAAACCTCAACATTAAAAATGAAAGAGCAAAATTAAAGATATCAATTCCTTTGACTGAAATAGTAAAGAATGAATCTTATAGGTCACAGATAACTGAGACTTTGAGCATAGGAGAGGGAGAGGATTCTGTTAATTTGAATGATGACCAGCCTAAATTATTGTTTAGCCCTGAGGCCAATGGTATTCATCAGCAAGGGGGAGTTCCTCCTTTTTACATCAGCCTAAACAATCATGATAAAATTTTGCATAACGCTATGTTGGACTCAGGGGCATCCCACAATCTAATGCCAAAAACAATAATGGAAAGACTGAACCTAGACATTACCATGCCCTATAAGGATTTGTTTTGTTTTGATTCTAGACAAGTTAAATGCCTTGGTCTAATTAAGGACTTATGTGTGACTCTTGTCCAGTGCTCTACAAAGAGCATTCTAATGGACATTATAGTTGCAGACATCCCACCAAAATATGGAATGCTTCTATCTCGCTCATGGGGAGAAAAACTGCAAGGATCCTTACAATTGGATATGCCTTATGCCACCATATCTGTTTTTTTCCAACCAAGAAAATTATAGAGGGAGACCTTGATGAAATACATGGTCAATAGTGACGAAAATCCACAAAAATTTCCCATATACTCCATGCATTCAGATATGGACTATTTCATCTTATACAATGCAGAAAATGATAAAAAAGAAATCACAGCCAAAGACCTAAAATACAGAACAACTGGCAGTGACAACGTATTCCATGAATCACTATGGTATTTAGACTTTGATGGGTTAGTCAATAGGTTAGGGGCTGGTGCAGGAGTATGGATCCATAATATGGAAAATAATCATGCTGAGGGACATGCTTTTAGATTGAACTTCAAATGTACCAATAATATGGTCGAATATGAAGCCCTAATTCTGGGGTTATAATTTGTTAGGAAACTTGGAGCCAAAAGAGTTTCCATCATAGGAGACTCAAAGTTGATTATTAAACAGATTAGTGGAGAATACTCTATCAACAACCCTAGGCTTGGTCGATATAGGGATACTGTTTTAGACTTGATCAAAGACCTCCTGGAATCAAACTTTGTTGCCATTCCTAGAAAACAAAACATGCAGGCCCACAGTCTGGCCACCTTTGCTAGTACTTGTAAATTTCCATTTCAACCAAACCACCAGTACACTACAGAAGTCAGACATAGGCCTGTTATACTAGATAACCTCAAGTATTGGCAAATTTTCTCTGAGGACTCTCAAATCTATGATTTCATGAACAATGAAGGTGAATTTCAGAATTGCAAGATAGATACTGACTGTACAATAGACAATGATATAGAAAGTAGCATAGATGTAAATATGTTTGATGTAACTAAACCAACTAGATTTACTAGATTAGAAATAGATAGTTTAGAGAATGTAGAGGTTGAGGAAATAATGGATGATTTTCCTGAGATCCTCAATTTGGAAAATAATTTCTTGCCTAAAGGATTAGTACCTTTAGAAGATTTGTTTGACTCTAATGATGTAGCTAGGAAACCCAAGATGGAAACTCTGACAGCTGACATAGAAGAGTGTAATATAGGAACTGAAGATAATCCAAAGCTTATTAAGATATTTAAATCCTTACCCCAAAGGAAAAGGTTAAATACATCAATCTGTTTAAAGAGTTCCAGGATGTATTCACATGGAGTTATGAAGACTTGAAATCTTATGACACCAGCATAATCCAACACAAAATACCTATAAAAGAAGATCATAAACCTTTCAAACAGAAACTGAGGAGGATAAACCCAGTTCTTATGCCTTCCATAGAGAAAGAGGTTAAAAGAATGTTTGATGCCCAAATAATAGTCCCCATTAGATACTCATACTGGATTTCAAACTTAGTTACAACTAGGAAAAAAATAGGTGAAATTAGACTTTGTGTATATTTTAGAAACTTAAACAAGGTATCTTTAAAAGACAACTACCCCTTACCAAAAATGGACCATATATTGCAGAGGGTAGTAGGCTCATCTAGGATTTCACTGTTAGATGGATTCTTTGGGTATAACCAAATCTTAGTCCAACTTGAGGACCAAGCCAAAACTGTGTTTACTACTCCGTGGGGTACCTTCATGTATTTGAAGATGCCCTTTGGATTATTGAATGCAGGTGCCACATTTAAAAGAGCTATGGATATAGCTTTTGCGAAGGAGATCCATGATTTCTTAGTAGTATACCAGGATGCCATCACAGTCTTCTCTAAATCTGACAATGAACACTTAGACCACCTGAGAAGAGTATTTATCAAATGTAGGAAATTTGGGATTTCTTTAAATCCTAAAAGGACACTTTTCGGTCTAGAAGAGGGAAAGTTGTTAGGACACATCATATCTAAAGATGGGATTAGGATAGGCCTTGCAAGAATAGAATCCATTTTGACCATCTCCCATCCATGAAACATTAAAGAGCTACAATCATTTCTAGGTAAGATTAATTTTCTTAGGAGATTCATCTCAAATCTAGAAGAATTAATTAGGGAGTTAAATAACATGCTAAGAAAGAACTCTGAAATTGAATGGAAAGTGGAGGCCAAACAATCCTTTGAAACTATTAAGGAAGCTTTAACCAAAACTCCAGTCCTAATTAGTCCTTAATTTAGCAAATATTTTATTATTTTTTCTTTTGCTTTAGAACATGCCATTGCAACATTCTTGCTACAAAAGAACAACCAAGGGTATGAACAGCCAATAGAATTATTTAGTAAATCCTTAAGAGATGCCTCACATAAATACAATATCATGGAAAAATAGGCATTAGCTATAGTTAAGGAAATCAAAGACTTCAGAGTGTACATCCTGTACTCTCACATTATTTCTTATGTTCCAAACTCTATAGTTAAGGACATTTTAACTCAAAATGGGCCTGAAGGAAAAAGAGGCAAATGGATTGGCACAATATTGGAATATGACATAGAGATAAAGCCCACCAAACTCATCAAAGGCCAAGGTTTAGCCAAACTCATGGCTGAATTGAACTGTCATGCCCTTGATATCAACTTCATTAATGCCCTTGATGATCAGGAGGAGATGGTGACTCCACAGATCAGTGAACCTTTTATTGATTCACCTTGGTAAGCAGATATTGCATTTATATTACTAAACCTACAAGCTCCTCATAGATTGACAAGAACTAAAGCTATATTCTTAAAGATGAAGTCATTAAGATATTGTATTATAGATAATGCATTGTTTTGGAAGGACAATAATGGTATTCTTTAACCTCTTTATTGAAAGATGAAGCTGAGAAGATTTTACAAGAGTTTCATGCAGGGGATTGTGGAGGGCACTTGTACTCGAAGAGTACTGCTAACAAAATTCTGAGGGTGGTTTCTATTGGCCTACTTTGTTTGCAGATGTTAAAAAACATGTGACCTCCTGTCATAAATGCCAGATTTTGAGGGAAAGAGAAACATTTTACCCTTTCCTCTTAAACCAATTTCCACTGAGATGCCATTTCAACAATGGGGGTTAGACTTCATTGGAGAAATACACCCAACCTCCTCAGCTCAGCACAAGTGGATTTTGACAGCCACAGACTATTTTACCAAATGGATAGAGGCCATACCTTCTAGGCAAGCCACAAACGCTGTCATAATTTCCTTCCTAGAGAGTAATATCCTGTCAAGATTCGGATGTCCCAAGAAGCTCACTATTGATAATGCAACTACCTTTAAATCCAAAAGAATGATATATTTCTGTAACAAGTACAACATCACCCTTGGCTATTCCACGACCTATTACCCTCAAGGTAATGGACTAGCAGATTCATCCAACAAAAGCCTGCTCAATATTATTAAAAAATTACTGGAAGATAACAAAAAGACATGGAACACGAAGTTAGTCAATGCCTTATGGGTAGATAGATTGACTACTAAGAAGTACATTAGAACATCACCCTATCAATTGGTTTACGGGATGGATGCAGTTTTCCCATCCTCCTTGGGAGTGCAAGTGATGAAGATCATCAAGGAATTACAGGTGGAACCAAATGATATTCAGAGAAGAATCAATCAGACCATACACCTGCAGCAGACCAAAGAAGAAGTATATGTTAAATCACAGGTAGTCCAAGAAAAGATAAAGAAAGTCTTTGATAAAAATACTAAAGCAGATAATTTTTACATAGGAGACAAAGTCCTTAAGTGGAATTAAAGGAGAGAAGACAAAGGCAAGCATGGAAAATTTGATTTTTTGTGGCAGGGGCCTTATGTTATTTATGGCTACAGAGGAAACAATTCCCTTTTCTTGACAAACATAGATGGATCAGATCTACCAGGAGGACTTGTTAATGGTAGAATGTTGAAGCATTATTTTTCCACTGACTCACAATAGTTCACTTTACTTTGCATCATTGTACATAACATTGCAGAGTGTAGATTGAATTGGATAGTAATCCTTTGAAGTTGAAGCCCAAAGAGAAGGCCCTTAGCTTTGAAGGATTCACTGTCATAAGTATCAATAAAGCATAATCACAGAAGGACAGCTCACTGTTGAGCCGTGCAATAAGTATGTATTTACTCTTGATTACACTATATTTTTCCTATTTTCTTATCTATTTTGTGCCATGATATAATAACATATTGATAGGATTTTGATAAGGGATGAATGAAACTTCTCTTGATACGATTTGACTGTCCAAACTAACTCTCGTTGCTTTTTATGCAGAAAAACAGCAGATGGAACAATTGTTGTTCCAAATTCGGAACATCAAAAGCTAATCAAGGGAAATGAGGTGTGTCGTGTGCGATCGAACCAAGGAACGAATCAAGAGGATTAGTGCAAGATGAAAGAATTATCTGAAGATAGCATTTAGTTTTGAATCCCTCAAGATCTCCTGATCCTGAGGGATCACTTTTATATTCTTCCTTTTGACTATAAAGGGGGGAACTGAAGGAAGAAAGGGATCTCTCGCCTTTTACTTCAATTGTAATTTTAATTTACAGAAGCATGATTTTGAAGAATGAGATCGTATTGTAATGACAAGTGAATTTGATGATTAATATATAACTTGCGTTGCTGTTCATTCAGATATTCTGAAGTAGCTAAGCAGTATTCGCTGGTGGCTAGGGCCCGGTCTCTGGTGGATCTTACTATTGTTCCTTGTTTTATACTTTTCCGTTTCCTGCAAGTTTATTATGCTTTACAGCTTTGCAGTTGATTTACTTTCATTAATTTGGATTTCGGGTATTCATTTCATTAATGCGCAATTCTAATTGGTTTTATTTATTCATGTCATGGATTGAATTAGTCATCAATTAAAGAATCATTTCTGGTTAATTAAAGGATAGAGTGTTATTGATTAGATCAAATTCTTTCCTTCTATCCAGTAGTTTAAGTCCAGCTGAAAGAGCTCAGTTAATGCTACGATGCTCTCGGTTGATTATCATTCGAATTGGTTGATTAAGATTGAATTATGGTTTTGTTTGAGATTGAGTCATGATGCTTAGATGAATTACTTCCCTTAAAGTTACAAGCTTGAGATTTATGATTGCATCTATTTACTCTTGTATTGAATTTAATAACTTATTTTAAAGCATTACTCTCTGGATTTATAGCTTGCACATATTGTGTACACTCTTGGAACAAAAGGACTTACCCAGGTTGATAATTAATGTGAGGTAATTAGGAGTTTTAAAAGACACCTTTTAGCACCCAACATTTTGGTGCCGTTGCTAGGGAGAGTGTTACCATTTTACAAAGAGTGATGTATGTTTGATGTTTATCTGCTAAGAGAGAATTGGGTATTAAAAATGGGAGGTAAGAACCTACGTAACGAGCGAGTAAAATGCTCGCTCCTCTGCCTGCTTTCCAGCAGAATTGCGTAGATATTTAAGGCAGAAATGAACGTTTGTATTTTTTTTATGAATGACTAAGAAGAAAAGACGAGAGAAAGACATAATTCCTCCTCCTAAACCTGAAAAATCTAAGGGACCAGTGACCCTTGGACGATCAACCTTTATTGATGAAATCATAAAAAAAGCTGAGTCTCAGTCATCAGTAGGACCCCGAACTATTGCTACCAGACATCCTATTGTCTCCCTTCAGGCCAGAGGATCACCATATGTAGCTAATGTTGAGATTCACAGTAAGACTGAAGGATCTGAACAGAGTTTTCAAGATATTGAAAATTCACAACCATGCCCTTCACAAGAAGGGAATTCTTGCAACCTCCGTGAAGGAGAAGGAGAAACAGGTAATCCTGAAATTAAATCATCAGAACCTAGATCTCCTAAAGTAGTGATTGAACAGAGGACACCCAGTGTTCCAGATCAAGGTAGCACTGTTAGAATCATTCTAGCCTCTTCTGGACATCCTAGGAACAACTCTCCAGCTCCAAAGATCCCTAAAGGATACTGGCATATTTTTTACCAAATGGCCAATAATCAGCGACAGCCCCAAACCTCTACGTTACAATACCCTATTGTTGACACAGTTGTCAATGCCCCCATGAAAGCTATCCCATTATAGAATATTCCTACCTTTCATGGGCTAACTTCAGAAGATCTCAATGCATTCCTTTTCGAATTCGATGTCCTATGTAGGGGTTATGATTACACTACCGACCCCTAGAAGCTGAAACTGTTCCCCTCTACTCTGAAGGGAGCAACTCTGCATTGGTTTATGGGACTTGGTGGAGGTACCATCAATGACTGGGACCAAATGAAAACATCCTTCCTTAAAAAATACCAAGATTATTGCCGAACTAGACAAATAAAAGATGAAATCTTTTGAATGGTAGCTAAGCCTAACGAGACTCTGGAAGTATATGTGGAGCGTTTCCAATATAATCTACAAAGATCTCCTTATGCAAATCTACCTGATAATGTTCTAAAAACCACGATGATTAAAGGTATGAAAGACCAATGGGTAGAAACACTGAATATAATGGGTAAGGGCGACATTTATCAAGAAGATTATGACAATATCATAGACTTGTGCATATGGTGCTCCAGGGACAATACAAGGCTGAAACCAGCCGGATGCAATACGATCACCAGAGACAACAAAGCCTCAGGCGGAAGCATTACACGAGTCGAAATCGACAATCTGTTGGAAGATTTCAAGACTGATATCCTGGGGACCTTGACTACACAATTGGATATCATGCAAGCTAAACAAAAGCAGACTGAAGTAGAATAGAACCTGGCTATTTTTTGTCCCCATTGCAGAAAGAAACACATTCATAAATAATTCCTGCCAGATATGATACAAACATGTGCTATATGCACTAAGGAGCATGCCACATAAATTTTCCCATCGCTCCCAGGATTAAAAGCAGTCTTCAAGGAAGCAGAAGAAAAAGTGGAACCAATATATCTATTGAACCAACATCGTCAATGGAAAGCACGTCAGAGAGGTATGCCTATTGACCCATCTTCATTCTTTCCTCCCTCGCAATATAATTCTCAGCAATATTCAGGGGCAGCATGGCAGAACCAACCACCTTTTTCTACTTGGCCACCTCAAGCATTTTCTATGCCACCATGGCCCAACCAGTCAAATCCAAACAATAATTGGCCAAATCCCTCTTACCCTCCACCATTCTAGCAGAACAACCCCTATTCATCTCAATGGTCCCCTTCCACCTCACAAAATCATAACTGGAAATCAAATTGGTAAATATCCACAAACCAGCCTATGGGGACAGTTCCTCTGCCTCAACCAACTTTACCAACACCTTACACGTTGCAGCAGAATCCTCAATCTAATATACGACCACAACTCCCAACTCAACCCAACCCAAATCCTAACAACAGACCAATCCAGTCAGTACAAATAATTGAGGGTTTGGAACCTGAAGTTGAGTTGAGAGAGTGTAACGAACTCAAGTTAAGATCTAGACGCGTAATCACTCTAGACGAGGATAAAAATCTACAACCTGAAGAACCACACCCAAATAAGCCTTTGACTGTAGATGATCAACAAACAAAACAAGGGGAAGATACAGTCAGGTAGAAAAATCCCGAACAGATCATAACTACTTCCCCCCCATTCCTAGAAAGATTGATGATACCACGCCCAATTGAATATCCCAACTTTGATCTTCTGGGTGAACTCAAAAATCTTTGCATAAAAATACCCCTCCTCTAGGCTATTCAAGACATTCCAATATATGCAAAAACCATTAAGGAATTGTGTGCAAAAAGGTCTACGAGGAAAACAAAAATAACACCAATCATCCATGTCATCAGAACTTTGTCTGAAAAGAGAAACCTGTAAAATATGAAGATCTGGGAAACCCCATTGTCATAGTCCAAATAAATGGCTGCTCTTTTCCCAATGCTTTAGTTGACTTAGGGGCAACCATTAATATTCTCACAACAACAACCTACGAAATGCTTGGCATCATAGCCTTAGAACCAACTACTACCTTGCTGGAACTTGCCGACCGTTCAGTCATTAAGCCAGAAGGAACATTACAGGATGTGATGGTTTCTGTAGACTCTTGGGAATATCTGGCAGATTTTTTTATTATTAATCCCAGAAACCGGCTAGATGGACATCCCTTAATATTAGGAAGACCTTGGCTAGCAACAGTAGATGCTTATATAAGCTGCTGAACAGGCAGTATGACCATAACCAGAGGGAATGATGTGAAGAATCTAGCTTTATACCCTCCTGCTCAACCAAGCCTAACCATTGTAAAAACTAGGAAGCAACCTGTAACATATTTAACAAAAAATATTTGGTCACCATTGACTGTGGCAGATGCCCTTGAATTTAAAAACCAAATAGAAGATGATATTATTAACACTTGTATCAATCACCCTACTGCAGTATCTAATCTAAGATGTCACATGATTGAAGCAGTCCTTGATAATGAGATTGAAGAATATTCCTTGAGAGATATCAATGACCAACCAATACCAACAACCACTGTATATAATAGAAAACCTATCGAAATTGAGCCAGGGAAAATCCTGAACATTAACAACAATCTCAGTGATGACCAGCAACAAAAACTTATTCAAGCCCTTAGGAAATATAAAGGGGCTTTCGCTTGGGATTACCCAAACATGAAAGGGATTGACCCTCAGCTATGCATGCACCACATCTACACTGAAAAATATGCAAGACCCATTTGACAACCTTAGTGTAGATTAAGTCCTCACCTAAAGGATATTGTTAAAGAAGAACTTCAAAAACTGTTAGATGTGAATTTTATCTATCCTATATCTGATAGTAAATGGGTTTCTCCATTAGTTGTGGTCCCCAAAAAGAATGGGAAATGGCAGATATGCGTTGACTACAGAGAACTCAACAAGGCAATGCAAAAAGACCATTTTCCCCTTCCATTTATCGATCAGGTTCTAGATACATTGGCAGGAAAGAAATTCTTCTCTTTCCTGGATGGCTTCAGTGGCTACAACCAAATCCAAATTTCCCCCGAAGACCAAGATAAGACTACTTTTACCTGCCCCTGGGGAATGTTTGCTTACAGGGTATTGCCTTTTGGATTGTGCAACACACCTGCTACATTCCAAAGAGCCATACTCAGTATTTTTGCAGACTTGATAAATGAAGGATTGGAAGTGTACATGGACGATTTCACACCCTATGGAGATGACTTCGAGCAGGCATTACAGACATTGGAGAAAGTCCTGGAGCAGTGTATTGCTACTAGGCTATGCTTAAGCCACAAGAAGTGCCATATGATGATGACAGAGGGCCTGATCCTGGGTCATTACATTTCAGCAGCTGGAATTCAGGTAGATCCAGCAAAAATACAGGTAATCCTCTTATTAGCTACTCCCTGCACTCAAACAGAGGTACATAGTTTTCTAGGATTTGTTGGATATTATCGTAGATTTATAAAGAACTTTTCACAGATTGCTACACCATTATATGCCTTGACAGGAAATATTGATTTTATATGGACTGACAAATGTGACATTGCCTTTACAGATTTGAAACAGCTAGTATCAACAGCACCAGTATTACGAGGCCCGAATTGGGATATACCATTCTAGATTTCATCAGATGCGTTAGATATAACCATTGGAGCAGTTCTTGGCCAAGAAGAATACAAGAAACCCCTTGCTATATATGAAATTAGCAAAAACTTAACTACTGCTGAGTTGAATTGCACAGTAACAGAGAAGGAGTTTGTAGCTATTATTTATGCTATTAACAAATTCAGAAACTATATAACTAGATACCCTGTAGTTCTGTATATTGATCACTCTGCTATCAAATACTTAGCTAATAAACCCATTACAAATGGAAGAGTGACACGTTGGTTACTACTTTTGCAGGAATTTGACATAATTATAAGGGATCGACTAGGGAGGGAAAACCTTGTGGCAGAATTCCTCTCCCAAGTGCCAAGAACAGATGATGCAGTGGTGGTAGAAGATCAGTTCCCGGATGAGCACTTGTTTGCTATGGTCGTAAAAACACCATGGTACGCAGATGTAGCAAATTACTTAACAGTGGGAAAACTGCCCAAACCTCTGACACCCCGAGAAAGGAAATTGATAGTGCAGCTCAACACTCGGTTCTCCTGGATCGGAGGATACCTTTTTCACAGAAGGGCCGATATGCACATCCGTAGGTGTATCAAGAAAGACGAAATTTATGATATCTTAAAAGCCTGCCATGATGGACCTTGCAGTGGACATTTTGCAGACTGTAGAAATGGACATAAAATTTTACAAATGGGCTACTATTGGCCCATGATTTTTAAGGATGCTAAGAAATTTATCCAAGCATGCGATAGTTGCCAAAGGATGGGCCGCCCTGGCCAATCTAATGAGATGCCCTTGCATCCACAGCTGGTGATGGAAACCTTTGAGCATTGGGTGTTAGATTTCGTGAGGCCGATCAACCCATCATCCAATTAGAAATCATATATATTGGCTGCAAAAGAATACATGACTAAATGGGTGGAGGTAGTAGCGTTACCAAGAGCAACACAGGAAACGATGATTAATTTTCTTTTCGAAATTTTTGTGTGGTATGGCTTACCCAGAGAAGTAATTACTGATGGGGGGCCACAATTTGTAGGCCACAAGATCGCTGCTACACTAAAGAATCATCACATTATGCATAGAATTACCTCTCTGTATCACCCGCAGGTGAACGGGCAGGTGGAGAGTACCAAAAAAGTAATTGAAGCTATTCTAACGAAGACAGTCTCATCGCACAGATGAGACTAGGCTACTCAACTGCTAGAGGCCTTGTGGGCATATCACATGACTTGGAGGAACACTACTGGACACTCTCCATATCAACTAGTATTTGGTAAGGAACCCATTTTCCCCATAGAATTTGAGATACAAACACTAAGGATAGCCTAGGAGGTGGGACTGGATTTAACTGAAGCCCAGATTAACAGACTACAAAAAATAAATGAATTAGATGAAATTCAACTATTGGCTCTACAACACACTGCACTCATTCAACAATAAAGAGCCAAATGGCATGATTCCCTAATTAAGAAAAAGACATTTCATGAGGGTGACTAGGCACTTCTTTATGATTCCAGGTTTCAAGACTTCCCTGGTAAACTGTAGACTAGGTGGTTAGGCCCCTATGAAATAAAGGAAGTGCATGACAATGGCACTCTTACATTGGCCACCATTGATGGGTCTGGTTTTTCCTTTAAAGAAAATGGGCATCGGGTGCACCTCTACCAAAAACCACTTACAAGAGAATTTTTTTACTAGCAGATACGCGAGGACTCCACCATGCAAGTTCTAGCTGCAGAAGGCAATCCTTCGACAACTTCATTTTTGTAAAAAGTTATTTCTTTTTGTAAAAACTGTAAATATGATTGTTGATTTGATTTTCTGTGTTTTTTCTCTGTTTGTCTATTGTTCCAACTTTGGAACAACACTTTTTTGCATTTTTGCTATTCCAACTTTGGAACAACACTTTTCTGTGTCTTTGTTGTTCCAACTTTGGAACATCACTTTTCTGTGTCTTTGTTGTTCCAACTTTGGAACATCACTTTTCTGTGTCTTTGTTGTTCCAACTTTGGAACAACACTTTTCTGCATCTTTGCTGTTCCAACTTTGGAACAACACTTTTCTACGTTTTTGTTGTTCCAACTTTGGAACAACACTTTTCTGCATTTTTGTTGTTCCAACTTTGGAACAACACTTTTCTGCATTTTTGCTGTTCCAACTTTGGAACAACACTTTTCTATGTTTTTGTTGTTCCAACTTTGGAACAACACTTTTCTCTGTTTTTGTTGTTCTAACTTTGGAACAACACTTTTTTGCGTTTTTGTTGTTCCAACTTTGGAATAGCACTTTTTTGCGTTTTGCTATTCCAACTTTGGAACAACACTTTTCTGCGTTTTTGCTATTCCAACTTTGGAACAACACTTTTCTGCGTTTTTGTTGTTCCAACTTTGGAACAACACTTTTCTGCATTTTTGTTGTTCCAACTTTGGAACAACACTTTTTGCGTTTTTGCTGTTCCAACTTTGGAACAACACTTTTCTGCGTTTTTGCTGTTCCAACTTTGGAACAACACCTTTTTGTGTTTTTTTTGTTCCAACTTTGGAACAACACTTTTTGGGTCTTTGCTGTTCCAACTTTGGAACAACACCTTTTTTTGTTTTTTTTGCATCTTTGTTGTTCCAACTTTGGAACAACACTTTTTGCGTGTTTGTTGTTCCAACTTTGGAACAACACTTTTTGCGTGTTTGTTGTTCCAACTTTGGAACAACACTTTTTGCGAGTTGTTGTTCAAACTTTTGAATAGTTGCTGTTCCAACTTTGGAACAACACTTTTTGTTGTTTGTTGTTCAAACTTTTGAACAACACCTTTTTCTCTTAGCGTGTTTTGTTGTTCCCACTTTTGAACAGTTGTTGTTCCATCTTTGGAACAACATTTTTGCTTCTTGTGAAGTTTTGTGTTTTCTGAACAACACCCTTTTCCTTGCATTATTTTGCTGTTGAACATCACCTCCTTCCTCTTGCAGGATTATTCCTAGCTCATCTCAGCCCCATTTTTCTGATTCCCTTTCATGGCATGAAGTACAATACTTTTATGAGGACAAGAATTATGGATTCTATTGAAGCAGGTGAATACCCTTAACATTATGATCTTTAACAAGACAACTTCTTGATGATAGATTTTTTTTTCTTAAACAAAAGGGACACAATTATTTATATATTACTTTAATGTATTAATTTTTGTTGTATATGATACTGATTGATCATCTTTACCATGTTGGTTCCACTGCTCCTGGTTATAATCCTCTTTGTCTATTATAAATGAGATTATGGGTATATTTTTTTTCTATTGACATGTTCAACTTCTTCCACCATCCCTGCTCTTAAGGAGTACTAAGCCTCCCTCTATTTATCATAAAAATGTGTAATAACAACAAAATTTTGCCTACAGACAGGGGATAGGGGGTCTCATTAAGAGCCAGCTGACCATGTTCATAAGGATGCAACAACGTGACATTCCCACTATGGCCATGACACCAAGGTCATGATCCATTGGATGGCTAAAATATCCTTGGAATAGGAGGTCTCATCACGAGCCGGCCTGATCACGTTTGCTACTTCCTAGTGAATGACAGTGTCGTCATATGGTTACCATGCCAGCACACTGATCTCTTCTATAGAAATAGCAATGCAATTCTCCAACTATAAATTGATGATCCTAACTCATATGGGTTAAGAAACAACTTTGTCGAGGGTATGGATGCCTGCTGGTAGTAGAAGCTCTGCTTATGGTATTGAAGTTTTATTTTCAACATCAATAATTATTATAATACCCTCTTCTTACTTTTCTTTTTATCAGAGAGATTATTTCCCCAATTTCTCTCTACTTTGAACCTTTATGCACGAGTTAATTTTTTTAATCAATCATATCATTTTCAGCTGGAATATCATCAGCAAAGCATATTTTTCTTGCATATTTCTATCCTTTTTCCTTACCGCATAACCTATCATCAGCCAAGGCATATTACCTCTGATCAATAACGATCATTACACACCTTGCTTTCATTATACCCATACCTTTTACAGTCCTTTCATTAATATACGTACTCTATCTCATTTACTGTCATATCTTTCACCCTTGTACTTTGCCGTCAGAACAACATTTCCCCGTCCATTCGGTCGTAGGCGACCTCTCATTTTGAAGGAGGGAGGGGACCTCCATTACACTCATGCATGCATTGTAGTTGTTTTATTGGACTTCATAGGTTGATATGATATCCCATGATCACGCGACATGTGGCAAAATAATAGTCCTCGAATTAATAATATTAATTCTCATAGAAATATCGCTTAACATTGTAAAACTTAGCTGTTACAACTACTTGTTGTTCTATCTCTTTGTTGTTGTTTGTTGCTGTGTTTTCTCCACTGCACTAATCCTTTGCAATAGTAGGAAGAACTCAAGCATTATGGGTGGAAAGACAGTGTGCCGAGAACCTTTAGTGCTAGAAGTCTCCAACAGAGCCAGGGAAATTTTGGTCCGCGCAGGGTGGATATCATATTTCACAAGATTTCAGCCCCCTAGTGAGGAAATCGCTATTGAGTTTCTACAACATCTACATGTTAGGATCCCATATTGTCTATTTTTGACCTTATATTTTGTCATTATATTACCCTCTTCAACCCTTAGTTGAAAGCCTTTGCTAGTGTTTTGACTTAATCATTCCAAAAGTTGTTGAAACAGCGGAAACAGCGCAAACAGTGAAGCTGAAACAGCAATAATAGCATGAACCTCGAAGCTGAAACAACAAGAACAACATGCGAACTTTCGAGGAGACAGTTGAGATTTGCGTAACAAATCTGCATCAGCAAAGGAGTCCGACCAATTACTATATTGGTCGTAATGATCATGATCCACATGACTGTAACAACATTCTGTTAACGAGAACTGATTTTCCTATTTTTGGTACAAAGGGTTGAACCAGAATGTATAATGAAAATCTTTTGTAATAGATGTCTCCTCTAAAAAGAGGATACATCTACATTAGAGAGGGGGATAGACATATAGAGAGAAAATGAACAAGCTGTAACACAGAGATTGTAGTGAAGGGATGAGACTGAATCTTTCTTGTAATATGGTATATTGACAGATGAATAAAGTTATGTTCTGAGTATTTTATCTTAGTTTTTGTGTCCTGGGGAATCTTGTGAGAAGGATAGGGCCCACCTTCCTCACAAGATTCACCCATCTTCTTTCTGTTGTGTGTCGTGTGTGTGAATTATGTTTATATCTTATTCACGAGTACTGCTTCTAATGATATTTTACTTTTGCTGAAACTCTGTTTTCCTTTTAACTGATTGATGTTGTATATGAGTGCCTCACCGGTGATTAGGATTTACAGAGTGTATTGGTGAACTGGATAACAGAGGTAGGTGCTGAAAGTCCTTACTCTGAGGATAGGGTCCTGATCCTTTGTTACAGGACAGCCATCACTCCCTTTTGCAGATTTGTTTTCTTTAATTATCTGTTCTTATTCCATTCCTGCAATAGGCTGTAACTGCTGTAACACAGAGTAGGGGTTTAATAGATAGTGAATTGTTTATACTACAGCTTTTAATACTATTAAGATTGAGTACATACAGTACGTAGTCACCTTTGGAATAATCAGACTTTCCCGGGTTGATAATTTATGTGGCACTCGACTGTTTTATTAATAAACAATTAAAGTGACCAACATTTTGGCGCCGTTGCCGGGGAAGGCGACTGAAGATTTTAAAAGTATTAACGATTTTCTTTTAGAGATGCAGGATGCATGAGAGGACGCAAGAAGGCTAACCATTCAGGCGGCAAGGGCAAAGGAGGAGGAAGAAAAACTTTTATTGATGATATTATTTCAAAAGCTGAGACATCCCAGAGGTTAAGCTCTCGAAGGCCACAAACCCAACACTCTTCCTAGACAGACTATCAGACAGAGGAAGTAGTGGGACCAGAGAGGGTTATAGAACCATCAGAATATACTGAGGAACCGGTGGAAGAAGATGAACGACCAGTAGAAGAGCCAATAGAGGAAATTAAAGTGGAGGAACCAGTGCAGGACATTGAAATTCCAACAGAAAACTCTGAAGACCGGGCAAGTGCATCAGGAAAACAACCAATGGAGGATAAAAATGAAGGACTTTTCAGTGGAGGTCGCAAAGTAGAAGGAAGGGGAGAAAATTCTCTCTCCACCCTAGAATTCCCTATTGGGGATCTCCCCAGAGGAGCAACTCCTATGAAGAATATCCCACTTTCAGCATTGCCCAATTTCCATGGGTTATCCATAGAAGATCATGATGAATTTCTTTTTGAATTTGATATATTGTGTAGAAGCTATGACTATGTTAATGCTGCTCAGAAATTGAAGTTGTTTCCAGCTACATTAAAGGGGAACGCATTAAAATGGTTCATGAGCTTGGGAGCTCATGTGATTACAACATGGGACCAGATGAAGGAGAAATTTTTGGCCAAATACCAAGATTATTGTCAAACAAGAGAAAGGAAGGAGGAATTATTCAAGATGACTCAGAAGGAGGACGAAAGTCTAGAGGACTTCGTGGAAAGGCTACAATATAACTTGCAGCGATCTGATCATCCTAATATGAGTAAGGATATTCTCAAGTCAATATTGCTAAAAGGGGTACGAGATGATTGTTTAGATATGTTGAATATGCTTGGAAAAGGAGACATATCTAAGGAATCATATGATGAGATTGTCAATCTCTGTAAAAGATGATCGAGAGGAGCAGCAAGCAGACCAAAAAGTAAAGATAGTACATACTCAAGAGTCCAGAAATCAGCAAGTGGAGGAGCAACACGGCCCGAAATAGGTAACTTACTTGAAGAATTTAAAACTGAAATGTTAAGCTCTTTTGCTTCACAAATTGATACCTTGTAGGTTAAAAAGAAGCAGGCAGAAGCAGAAGCTGCTCTGGCTATTTTCTACTCTAAATGCAGAGAAAAACACCCACTAAGGGAATGCCCCCTGGACAAGGTACCAATTTGCACTATCTGTGAAAAGGACCATGAGACTCAACAATGCTCTTCTTTGCCAGGTATAAAAGCAGCACTGCAGCCAACTGAAGAAGAAGCTGAAGCAGTATACCTGCTCACACAGAGGATGCAATGGAAACCACGAGGCCAAGGTACGAATTCTAACATGTCGTTTAATCGTTGGAATAATCATCCTCCTTTTCAAGCAAATTACCCGCCCTTAAATCAAATGCAGTACCCACACTTTAATCAAATGAATTTCCCACCCATGCAGCAACCGAATCCTCCTTTGTTGATCCTACAATATGGAATTCCTGGGCTCTAAAGCAAACCTACTTTAATCAATGGAACCCAAATTGGACAGCTCCACAGATCCCATTTCCAAACCAATTACCTCAGTATCAGCAATCTCTCTCCTTACCATCAAATGCTCCACCAAATAATCAGACAATGAGACCCCAGCTGCCTGTGCAACCTAACCCCAACCCAAATAATAAAGCTCTGCAGGTAATTGATATTCAAAACCAACTTGTTTCCCCTATGCAATGTAATGACATTCATTTACGCTCTGGGAGAATAGTTGAACCCATTATTGATGACATTACTTCTTCCGATTCTGATAAAGAAGAAACCAGAAAAGAAAAGTCATCTAATAACAATGCTGAAACATTTGGATCATCCTCTAATAACAATGTTGAAATAGTTGAAACATCCTCTAATAAGACTGCTGAAGCAGCAGAGCCACCATTCCTTGAACGTTTGGCTCTTACCAAAACGCTTGAGCCACTTGCTTTTAACCTTTTAGGAGAACTGCAGAATTTATATGTTAAAATTCCACTCTTAAAAGCACTGAGAGATGTACCAATTTATGCTAGAACTGTTAGAGATATTTGTATTAAGAAACCTGGAAGAAAATCTAAGGACCCCCTCACAATTCATGTGATCAGTGATCTAGTTGCTCTAATGTCAAAAAAAAACCCTCCTGTGAAATATGGTGACCCTGGTCATCCTACGGTCACAGTACAGGTTGGAAAAACTTTTGTTTCTAGAGTTCTAGTAGATCTGGGTGCTGCAATAAACATCATGACACTTGAAACTGCACAGTTATTACAGTTAAAGGATGTAATTAGGGAAACCCCAACCATTCTAGAGCTAGCTGACCGCTCCACAATCAAACCTGAAGGAGTCATTGAAGACCTGATAATTTCAGTCGAATCTTGGAACTACCCAGCTGATTTTGTTGTATTATAGACCAAAACAAAGTTGGGGGGTCATCCATTGATTTTAGGAAGACCTTGGCTGGCTACAGCAGATGCCTTCATCAGTTGTAGGTCAGGTTCAATGACAATTTCTAATGGATGTGAAACCAAACAGCTTACTCTTTACCCTCATGCTACACCTATGATTAATAATGATAACTCTGTGTGGTTAGATTATGAGGACAATGAGACCCAACCCATCTTGACTGTCGGACAAGCTCTAACTTTTAAAGATTCAACTGAAGATGAATTAATTAGTAGCTTTACTTAAACAATGTATAGAAGCACATCTTGCCTTAAGCACTGAAAAATGCCATATGATGATGAATCAAGGTATTGTATTGGGACACTTCATCTCATTCCTAGGAATTCAAGTTGATCCTGCTAAAGTACAAGTAATTCAGACTCTTCCTATCCATAAAACAGAAACTGATGTAAGAAGTTTTTTAGGACATGCTGGATATTATAGAAGATTTATCAAGGATTTTTCTAAAATAGCTTCTCCTTTGTTTGTGTTACTTATGAAAAATGATGAATTTAAGTGGACTGATGGTTGTCAAAAAGCATTTAATGAACTTAAACATCAATTGTCTACAGCTCCCATTTTAAGAGGACCTGACTGGGCACTCCCCTTTCATATATCCTCTGATGCTTCAGATACTGCAATTGGAGCTGTCTTGGGTCAAGAAGAAAACAATCTTCCCTATGCTATCTATTTTATTAGTAAAAATATGACCCCTGCTGAACTTAATTATATAGTCACCGAGAAATAATTTTTAGCAGTCATTTATGCTATTAATAAATTTCGACATTATATTACCGGTTATACTAATTTTGAGCATACTGATCACTCGGCCATTAAATATTTAATGAACAAATCAGTTACAAATGCTCGAGTTACCAGATGGTTACTATTATTACAAGAATTTGAGATCACAATTGTAGATCAACCAGGTAAAGAAAATGTAGTTGCTGATTTCCTTTCTCGATTAAAAACTGATGAAAATATTCCAGTAGATGATTCTTTTCCCGACGAATATTTATTTGCAGTATCTTCTCACTCACCTTGGTATGCAAACATTGCCAATTACTTAGTTGCAGGGAAACTACCATCACACCTATCGCACAGAGAGAAAATAAAGATCGTTCAGAAAAGTGCTAGGTACAGCTGGATAAGTGGGTGTCTTTTTCACACAGAACTTGATCAGGAAATTCGGAGATGCATTAGAGAAGATGAAGTTTATGATATATTGAAGGCTTGCCACGATGGCCCTTGTGGAGGGCATTTTGCGGACAAAAGAACAGCACATAAAGTTCTTAGAATGGGTTACTGTTGGCCCTCACTTTTCAAGGATGCGAAGAAATATGTTAGGGCCTGCGATAGCTGTCAGAGAATGGGCCAGCCTAATCACAGGGATGAAATGCCACTCAACCCCCAGGTAATACTTGAACCTTTTGAAATATGGGCACTAGATTTTATAGGTCCCATCAATCCTCCATCCAATCAAAGAGTTTATATACTGGTTTGCACAGATTATATGACTAAGTGGGTAGAAGATAAGGCACTCATCAAAGCTAATGAAGAATCAGTGTTAACTTTTCTATTTGAAGAAATCTTTGTTAGGTTTGGTTTGCCTAGAGAACTAGTTACAGATGGAGGGCCCCCTTTTAATTCTCATGGCTTCAAAGATACACTCCAGAAATATCACATTAAGCATAAAATGACTACACCTTATCACCCCCAAGAAAATGGGCAAGTGGAAAGTACAAATAAATTCATAGAAGCCATTTTAACAAAAACAGTCAAGGAGAATAAAAGGGACTGGTTTCAATGGTTGCCTAAAGCATTATGGGCTTACAGAACTACTTGGAGGAACACTACGGGTTTTTCACCTTATGAATTAGTTTATGGTAAAAGTGTTGTTTTTCCTGTGGAATTTGAAATCAAAACCTTAAGGACTGCTTTAGCTGTTAACCTTGACTTGACTGATGCACAGACAGCTAGGTTGCAGTAGCTTCAGGAATTGGATGAAAAGAGGTTGGATGCCATCCATCAAACAACCATGATACAACAACAAAGAACCAGGTGGCATGACAAAACTATTAAGCACAAGCAGTTGCATTATGGGTATCGACTTCATTTGTATCAACAACCTATTTCTAAAGAGTATTTCAAAGCTACTTGCATGGCAGACATACACTATGCCTTTTTGGGGGAACCGGCTATCCCTCAATGCAATTAATTTTCTGCTTATGTATTTATTTTTAGATTAGATTTCTTAACTAATAATCCCTGTCAAGGGTTGCCATGTTACAATTAATTATTTTGCAGATCTTAGCTTTGGAGGGTGGCTGAAAAGAAAAATTCCAATATAGGAAGAACTAATTTGCAAATTGGAAAGCATTGCCATGTCATTCCAGATCATAATTCATTCCCTCTTCCATTTCCCGTTGCTGAAACACCATTTCCCGTTGCTGAAACACCAAATCCCACTGCTTAAACACCAATCTTTTCCATTTTCCTAAAAAAACACCAATGTCCCCATTTTTGCTCCCGAGAATGAACTATTACTTCGATAGAAACATATCATTCTTTATTCAAAGGAATCAGCCATTTATCCTGTTAATAATGTCCCTTCACTACTACCTCTTGTGAATAATAAAAACCTCGTGTATAAAAACCCTCATACCTTACAAACCCTTTCTATAATGATCATCGACCTATTAAGGATGAGATAACACTTTTCGGCGCAACAACCAAAGGTAAATGTAAAGGTATGCATGTTGAAGTGTGAATATTAAATTGTAGTTAATGAGGAGATAATTGACACGACTGCCAAAGCATCGTACCACCAACCATATTGTTCAGCCGCAGTTGGGGGGATTACCGAAATATTGTAATCAATATATGACATGCCGATCACCACCATCTCTATTCCTCGCGGTAGTGTCTAATCCACCTCGTCTATACCTTATCACGTCATAATTTCATTTGTAACGTTCTGCTCTGTTTCGACCTCGGCAACTCGGCTCTGCACTTTGTATTTTGCCTAAAACAGTAACTATGGGAGGATATGCTATTAGACATGAAATGGGCTCGACAGCATTACTGGAACTCTACCAGGAAGCATACCAAATCTTTCTACAAGCAGGATGGGTGGACTACTTCAGAAGACTTCCGGATTTTGATTCACAGCAGGTTCTGGAATTTGCATGCAATTTGAGGGAAGGGTACTCTACTGTCCGAGGGGTGCAAATTCCAACAACAGAAGAAGACATAGCGAAAGTTTCGGGGCTTCCAACCAATGGTATTCGCTGGTTCAGCAGGAAACATCTCATTCTCAATGCACAGCAAGATTTCCTGTTACCAGGGGAGCAGGTGGAAACCAAAGGCAGGGGTGTTGCACTTCGATCACTACCACCACCATGGCCAAAGGTTGCAGAATTTGTTAAGCATTACTTCACCTGCGAGGGTCGTTATCAGGTAGTCTACCAACACGACTTTGTTTTATTAAATCATTTGCGGCATGGTCGTCTAATAAATATGCCCTATTATCTCCTTGGCTGTCTAAAAAATATGGCACACTATACCATGAACGCAAGGCACCAACTCCTCTGCCTCACGCACCATCGTTTGGTCCAACTCTTAATAAATAGAGGCTTCGCCCTGCACAATCCACCTCCCCTCAATAACCCTCCTCAGCAAGCTGAGGAAAATCCTCAGCAAAATGAAGAAAATTCCTAGCAATCCGAGGAAAATTCCCAGCAAGCTGTTGAAACTCAGCAACCAGCAGCAGAAACACCCCAATTGAGCACTGAAAATCTGCAGCAGTCCTCACCCCCTGATAAAGTCGAACCATCCACCCCCATAGTCCATATCCCTACCGATGATTCGGATGATGATACCCTCATCACTTTCCTTAAGAGGAAAAAGCAACAAAAAGCTGCAACCCCACTAAAAAGAAGAACCAGGGCCTCAGTTAAGGAAGCCACTATTTCTGATAATTCCCCTACCCTAAGGAAAAGTGCTCGCAAGATAAAAAATATTGTCTCTCCTTATTCCCTACTTCAGCGACGAACAAGGTCGTTTGCAGTAACTGAGGCCATTATCCCAAATGTCCCTCCTATCATTCTAAATCCCCGTATCCCGCATAGCCCTGAACCTTCACCTTCTTCACCCTCAGGTGCCGAAATACAGAGCGTTCACGATTTTGTGACATCATTTTTCTCAACAGAGGCAGCTGCTCCACAAGAACCAGCTGCCGATACATCTAAAGTAGACACCCAAGATGATATAGGGCATGTGGCTGTTACACAAGAACCAGCCACTGACCCAACAGGTGCCACACAAGAACCACCTGTTGGCGAACAAAAAGAAGATGACCTACATGTGGCTGATACACAAGAACCAGCCACTGACCCAACAGGTGCCACACAAGAACCACCTGTTGGGGAACAAAAAGAAGATGCCCTAGACGTGGCTGATACACAAGAACCAGCCACTGACCCAACAGGTGATACACAAGAACCACCTGTTGGAAATCAAAAAGAAGATGCCCTAGGTATGGCTGATACACAAACTGACCCAACAGGTGATACACAAGAACCACCTGTTGTGGATGCAAATGATGAAGTTAATGCTAAACAAAAATTCTCTTCTCCATTTGAATCTGCAACTACAGAAGCCCCGGTTACTTTAGCCTCCCTGCAGGAAGAAAATGAGTTTTTAAAATCAGAAATTAAGGCTTATCAGCAAGAGTTAACAATGGCTAGGGAAGCCTATAAAAAGGAACTCAATCTGTACATGTTAGCTCAGGTAGCATCTCAAGCTGAAAAGAGTGCAGAGAAGGATCAATACAGTGAATACATGTGCAGTGAATGTGGGGATATCTATACTCGAGCAGGATATAAGATAATTGCAGTCCCATTGACTGGAGCCAGTCCTGTTATAATAAAAAAGGAACACCCTGCTGCTACACAAGAACCAGCAGGGTCTTCAAGAATTTTAGAGGAAGAAACAGAACCACCCCAGCCTACCCAAGTTGTTGATGAACAGAAACCAGAACCAAAATCTTTTACAACTGTGCATACACAAACTGAACCTCCCTGTGTCAGCAATGCTCACGCACAAACTTCCAGTTTTCAAGAACTAAGTAACACATGGAAGACAGAATATGAGCTCTCCCAAGGAAAGGCATTTCAGCAACAAAAGTCATTATGGCTCAACTATGCATACAAAAATTGGGAAGTACTTGAACAGTCTCGTGCACAACATAAGGAGAATAAGCAATTAAAATCCAGACTGTCCCTCATCTTTGATTTGGTCCAACGGTTACTTGCTACAAGGAAGCCTTCTTTTAACTATTCTGTATTTTTGAGAGAACATTTAGCGTTCCTCCAATTAAAATCAATCAAGGATGGAAGACCCCACCAGGTCGCTACACCACAGCAATTTATTGAGACTTTTGCAGAAGCACCAAACGGTGACCAGAACTTGCTGTGTGAACTCTATCTTCACAATGAGGCTATTCCTGAAGATAGAAAGATTAGTTTACTTCCTATTTGTGGTGATATCCAAATAAGAGCCTTCATTTCCTTCTTGGCCAATCAGCTTACTTGGCAGAATGCTTTTATGTCTGCAGCACACAATGAGGAGAACTGTCTTCTTTGGATTCGTCCGGAACCACAGAATGCAGCCATCTTCATTGTAGAACATCAATGAATTCTACGAGAACCAAGGATGACTGATCATATTATGAATCTACAAGCAGCAGTCTTGGAAGACTTCCAACATTATGTGAAAACTAAAGGAGCTCTGGCTATAAAAGCAAATAACTTATTCTGGGAACACTGTCCTAAAGAAAGATGGGAATATCATCCCTACAATCCCCTCAATCTTCAGGCGGCAATCACACGCATACCTAATTATGTAAAATGCATTAGACAGTGCGCTGAACGGTGGATTGGTTACCATTTTCATTTCCCTCTCTTATGGCTTCCCGGAGAACAATAAAAGGCTCAATTTAAATTGACTAAAAAGGAAGAGTTGGCAACATGGAAGAAACTTCAGAGTGTCCATGGGTTTAGGGACATGGTTGGCAGCACCTTCTACAGTTACTGCATAAGCAATTTACACTGTTCATCCTAGTATTCCGACTCAGATTCAGAGTAGACGTTGCATGCGGACATGCAACATTTTCAGTTGGGGGGATGTTAGGATCCCATATTGTCTATTTTTGACCTTATATTTTGTCATTATATTACCCTCTTCAACCCTTAGTTGAAAGCCTTTGCTAGTGTTTTGACTTAATCATTCCAAAAGTTGCTGAAACAGTGCAAACCGTGAAGCTGAAACAGCAAGAACAACATGAACCTGGAAGCTGAAACAGCAAGAACAGCATGCGAAATTTGAGGAGACAGTTGAGATTTGTGTAACAAATATGCATTAGCAAAGGAGTCCGACCAATTACTATATTGGTCGTAATGATCATGATCCACATGACTGTAACAACATTCTGTTAACGAGAACTGATTTTCCTATTTTTGGTACAAAGGGTTGAACCAGAATGTACAATGAAAATCTTTTGTAATAGCTGTCTCCTCTATAAAGAGGAGACATCTACATTAGAGAGGGGGATAGACATATAGAGAGAAAATGAACAAGCTGTAACACAGAGATTTTAGTGAAGGGATGAGACTGAATCTTTCTTGTAATATGGTATATTGACAGATGAATAAAATTTTGTTATGAGTATTTTATCTTAGTTTATGTGTCCTGGGGAATCTTGTGAGAAGGACAAGGCCCACCTTCATCACAAGAGTCACCCATATTCTTTATGTTGTGTGTCGTGTGTGTGATTTCTGTTTATATCTTATTCACGAATACTGCTTCTAATGATATTTTACTTTTGCTGAAACTCTGTTTTCCTTTTAACTGATTGATGTTGTATATGAGTGCCTCACCAGTGATTAGGATTTACAGAGTGTATTGGTGAACTGGATAATAGAGGCAGGTGCTGAAAGTCCTTACTCTGAGGATAGGGTCCTGATCCTTTGTTACAGGATAGCCATCACTCCCTTTTGCAGATTTTTTTTCTTTAATTATTTGTTCTTATTCCATTCCTGCAATAGGTTGTAACTACTATAACACAGAGTAGGGGTTTAATAGATAGTCAACTGTTTATACTACAACTTTTAATACTATTAAGATTGAGTACATACAGTACGTAGTCACCTTTGGAATAATCAGACTTTCCCGGGTTGATAATTTATGTGGCACTCGACTGTTTTATTAATAAACAATTAAAGTGACCAACACTACAGAATGGGCAATCCCTAGTGAGAGGTAGAAGAATCACAGTATCAGATGTTGTGATAGTCGAAGTTTCTGGGCTGTCGGCGGAAGGAGAAGTATGGTCTAAAAATCACATAATGTTGCATGACACGGTGGAGATTTTTAGAGACACAAGACAAGAATTAGCCAAGAAAGGCAAGGGCATTCAACCATCCTCTCTAGGAGAACCATGGGGTGAATTGGCAAGAGTTGTCCAGAGGTACATTACCTGTGATGGTCGACAAGATGTGGTAAGGCCACGCCAACTCAAACTCTTAGTTATTCTAAAGAAAAAACTCACTGTTAATTTGCCATCACTTTTGAATTCATTATTGCATGACATTGCCGATAGGATAAGATAGGCTCAACATCCTGACACTGTAGTCAATCACCATTCTTTGATTAGACTAATAGTTGGTCATAATCCTACTCAACAAAACTTAACATGGAATGATCTCATAGTGGCCCTTGAGAGTGGTCAAGGCCTTTTAGCCCAAAGCTCTGCAACCTTGGAACTTAGCCAGCAGAACCCTGTTCTAAAGAGAAAAAAGATTGCTCCTTCAAAAAGTAGACCTCACAAGCTCAGACAGTCTGCAAGGTTGAACCTAGTCCAAAGGACGCCTGAGGGTCCTCAAGATAGCACTAAACGACTGGTGGAATCATCTAGCCCAGTTAATATATAGGACTCTGAACCAGAATCAGAGGAACTAGACAATTCTAAGCCAAAGCCGGAGGAAGAACCTGAACAAGGGGAAGGATGTCATTCAGAATCAGAACTCGGGGAAGAGGCCAATTCAGAACAAGAACTCGAGGAAGAGGATAGACCAAACTCAGAGCAAGAACGAGCACAACATTTTGATGATGAACTGGAAAATGAAGTAGGGCCTCCTCAAACACCAACCATGAGCCCCCAAAATGATATTTTGCAGGATTTTGAGACAGGGATGGCCCAGGTCCTGGCAAATATGAATGCATACATGTAGCCTGGAGGATCACTTGATCCTAACCTAATGGAAGCCCAATCCCCAGGGGATTTTGGTCATACAGAAATTCTACCTTCTCCAGAGGCTACAGACCAGGAAGAGGAAGTAGACACAGAAGTTATTCATGAATCTGACAACCAGTCTGGTGACACAGTTCTATTGGAGCACAGCCATGATAAAAAATAGGAATATTTAGATACAAAAGCTATTGACAAGCCCATTAGTGTAAAAGATGCTCCTCGGAAGAGGCGAGTAGCTGGAGCAAAACTAAAGAAGCTGAGAAAAAAATACCAAAAGCTTCAAAAGACAGTTAAAAGGCTACGTCGGAAGTTAAAAGAAATTGCAAACGACAAAGCCCAGAGCACTACTCCTGAGGTAGTCACTGTGGCTACGCAAATGGAAATATGTAAGGGTAGGGAAATAGAAACCCAAACCAAACTCATTCCTACTCAAACAATAGCCACCTAGGCAAATTTGCATGTAGACTTAGTGGATGCAGCCGTTCAAATGAAGGGATGGTCCTCCCACAATAAGAAGGTGCAGACTGAGGATATATCCTCTCGTAGCACAAGCACTCAGAGAGAAGAGAAAGACTAGGATATCCTGTCAAGCAATGACCCTATTCTTCTAAAGCTACAAGAGGATTTGACACAAGCCTAGCTTGCTTTAGAACGATGTGAATAGGAGACAGTTCCCCTGCAAAAATATCAGGAGTTGCAGAAGCAGTTTAGGGAATTAACCATAACTGAGAATGGGACTTTTGATAGATTTAGACAGGAGGAAGAAAAGCTAAAGAAGGTGAAGACCAAGCTGGACAGAGTCATGAGTCAGATAGACACCATTTGCTTGCTATATTCGGATGTCTTGACATGTAGGTCTCCTGCCACAAATTATGCCCTGTTCTTATTAGAACAGTACTTATTGTTAAAGATTAAAGCCGTAAGAGTTGGCAAGCCAATCGAATTAAAGACAACTGAAGAATTTATAAGTTGTTGTAAGGAACATGGGGAAAAAGTCCAATGACTTCTTTGCAAATTTTATCTGCATAATTTTGTATTAGAAGAAGAAGTGGATAAGAATCCTAGCCCTTTTGTTGGGGACATTCAGTTCTAGGCTTTTATCTCTTTTGCAGTTAATCAACTTAAGTGGTTTAAGGCTTATAATTCATTCCAAAGATAGGAACATGGGTTGGATCTCTGGGTAAGGAGTGAGCCTACTCACCCTTTGCAACTGTTTTCTAAACATAAAAGGCTGATGACACAAGAGGGTGTGATTAAAATTTTAGGGCCCATACATAAGGAAATTGTGCAGAAAGGAACAACATATTTCCTCTCCATTCAGGAAAGATCCCTGATTGCATCCAAAATGAGATGGACGATCTCAACTAACAGTGTTAAGGAAAGAGAACCATTTAATTATGGGAATTTCAAAGCTGCTGTGAGCCGGTTGATCACATACAACAATCTTATCTTGAGGGAAGGGCCTTATTGGTTGGGATGTCGATTTAGGAGTCCCATTATTTGGTATCCTCCTGAAGGGTATCAGTCTGACTATGAGTTTCCTGAAGGACACGAAAAGGCAGCCTTTGCAATTCTGGCACAACATCACGGTTTTAGGCCTGATAAAGAAACCTTCTTTCCAGCTTACTCCTTAACTACATTACATAGGAACTATTCATTTTTCATGAGGACATGAAACAAGGTAAGCAGGGGAGTATGTTGAGCCGTGCAATAGGTATGTATTTACTCTTGATTACACTATCTTTTTCCTCTTTTCTTATCCATTTTGTGCCATGATATAATAACATATTGATAGGATTTTGATAAGGGATGAATGAAACTGCTCTTGATATGATTTGACCATCCAAACTAACTCTCATTGCTTTTTATGCAGAAAAACAGCAGATGGAACAACTGTTGTTCCAAAGTCGGAACAATAAAAGCTAATCAAGGGAAATGATGCACGTCGTGTGCTGTCAAACCAAGGAACGAATCAAGAGGATCAGCACAAGATGAAAGAATTGTCTAAAGATAGCATTTAGTTGTGAATCCCTCAGGATCTCCTGATCTTGAGGGATCACATTTATCTTTTTCCTTTTGACTATAAAGGGGAAAACTGAAGGAAGAAAGGGATCTCTCGCCTTTTACTTCAATTGTAATTTTAATTTACAGAAGCATGATTTTGAAGAACGAGATCGTATTGTAATGACAAGTGAATTTGATGATTAATATATAACTTGTGTTGTTGTTCATTCAGATATTCTGAAGTAGCTAAGCAGTATTCACTGGTGGCTAGGGCCCGGTCTCTGGTGGATCTTACTGTTGTTCCTTGTTTTATACTTTTCCGTTTCCTGCAAGTTTATTCTGCTTTACAACTTTGCAGTTGATTTACTTTCATTAATTCAAATTTCGGGTATTCATTTCATTAATGCACAATTCTAATTGGTTTTATTTATTCATGTCGTGGATTGAATTAGTCATCAGTTAAAGAATCATTTCTGGTTAATTAAAGGATAGAGTGTTATTGATTAGATCAAATTCTTTCCTTCTATCCAGTAGTTTAAGTCCAGCTGAAAGAGCTCAGTTAATGCTATGGTGCTCTCGGTTGATTATCATTTGAATTGGTTGATTAAGATTGAATTATGGTTTTGTTTGAGATTGAGTCATGATGCTTAGATGAATTACTTCCCTTAAAGTTACAAGCTTGAGATTTATGATTGCATCTGTTTACTCTTGTATTGAATTTAATAACTTATTTTAAAGCATTACTCTCTGGATTTATAGCTTGCACATATTGTGTACACTCTTGGAACAAAAGGACTTACCCAGGTTGATAATTAATGTGAGGTAATTAGGAGCTTTAAAAGACACCTTTTAGCACCCAACACTCACAAGGTAACTACAATCACAATTCAAAGGCTATTGATCTTCATAGTTCTTGACATTTCACCAAAAAATGCCAACCCCATGTGGAGCCATTGTTAGAGTCCTATAGTGATAGGATTCATAATTTTGAATTGGCTGAAGTTAACTCTTGTAATATTGTACATACCTTTGCTTTCTGCAAATTTTTTCCATATTAAAATTAAAAAATGTAAAGAGTGTATGTCCTAAAGGAAATATCAAAGGACAAGAAAAATAAGTAAAGATCAAAAAGTACAAAAAGTGAAAAAATATGAACCCCAAACAAAAAACATATCATGAAGGTGTGCAAGTCCAAGTACCACTACTCTTTACTTTATTGTCTTAAATAATGGTTGTGTGTAGCTTGTCATATATGCCACAACCCATGATAGTCAAATTGTTCAATCTTGACTATTTCATGCTTTAAATTTGATGTTTATAGTTAGAGAATAAAATATGACCAAACAGTTTAATATTGGCAGATTAGTAGATAGGTAGAGAAATAAAAGGATCTCATCAGTTTAATCTGAGCCCTTGGAAGATATAAGGTTAGAAGTAGATAGTTTGTTTTATAAAAGAAAAGGAAAGAAAAGGGTTTGCTAGCTTAAGTGCACCCACCAAAGGCTAAGTAAAGAAAGGTTGTAGAAATACAAGCTATTTGGAGCATAAGCACTACTATCATACTTAACTATGTGTTTCAAGTGTGCAGGAGCAATTTGTTAGTGTCAGTATATACATACTTCCATCAGGGATCAAATCTGCTCTTTGCATTTTCATTTTAGGTGTCTCATTCTGAATTTTTTATCATTCCACTAGGTCATGCCAAAATGGTCCACTGATGGTTGTCTTCTTCTTGGAAAATTAAATTTTCCCTCATGGGGTACATTTGCTGACCCATCTCAATGTTGCATTCAGTTATGGTTTCAATTATGTTATTTTTAGAGTCAAGGCAATTATGTTTCCATTAGGTCTTAGGGTTCATTTCCAAGGTCTTTCCATTAGGTCTTAGGGTCCATTTCCAAGGTCAAAAGCATAGTTTCAAGTGTAAATAAAGGGCAGCAAAGGTATGAGGAAGACTAATAAACAAAGAGTGATTGGTAGTAAGTCATGGTTCTTGTACAAAAATCTTATTTCACTGATGTAATTTTCATATCAAAAGCATGTTTTTGAGATGAAAACAGAGTATTTTGGTTGATTCATATATATTTTTTGATGTAATTCAAGTCATTTCATGTAATAAATGTTCCCATAAACTGCCCAAGCATTTCTCCTTGTTGCAAGTAATGAAAACCATTGAAGAAATCAGTTCAATCAAAGCATCATCCACCTGAAAAGAGACAAAGAAAGAAAATCATTAAACAGAGATTTGAAGACAAAGTAAAAGTTCCAAAAAACATTATAAAGTGAGTTTTTTCTAAAGAAAAAACAAAATCACCCTCTATATAAGAGTTCAAAATCCTTTTGCAAATTCACCATATTCATTTGACAAAGAGAAAGAAGAGAGTTGAAGGAGAGAAGGGAGTTGAAGCGAATTGGTGGCTGAGCAAGAGGAGGCGTTGTGCATAGAGCAGGAGGCGCTGCGCATAGAGCAGGAGGTGTTGCGCATAGAGCAGGAGGCGCTGCACATAGGGCTGATTTTGGAGGCACTACGCATAGAGGAGGGAGCATTGCACATGCAGACAGAGTGTTGCACATAGGGCCTGTTTGCTAGTGCATTTTTGCACGGTGTTGTGCATACAACCAGAGCGTTGCGCACCTGTACAAGATGCTACGCATAGGGCCAGCAAACACCAAGACCACCCTATAAACCATCTAAATCTCTCTTTTTCTACCTAGAGCCTCTAAGAAAGTAAGTACACTCCTTGAACCATCCTCCTGGCACTCATTTCACAATTTTGAAGTTTTTTTGCTATTTAAATTTTCAAACCCTAGGTTAACTAAAAAACTCTCCCTACTTACCATATCCCTTATTCCCACATTCTGTTGTCAAATCCCGACACCTATCCCCCATACCCTAATCCCCCAAAAAAAATCCCTATACCTATCCCCTATACCCTAATCCCCAAAAGAAAATCCTTATACCCATATTTACTAAACAGTCCCTACTAAAAATACCCTCCTTCTCACTCTCACATCATACAAATCTCATTCTACATCGCACAAACTCCTCTCCCCTTCCCCTATCCCTATTCACCATAACTCACTTCTTGATTACCTTCTATAGGGTTTCAAAGTTTCAAATTAAAAATACATGGATAAAAAGGATAGAGATTATGAGGAGGAGGAAAGCAGTGGCAGTGAAAGCGTGGGAGATTAACCTTAGCATCAGAGAAAACCACATAAGGGAGGCAAAATTATTAGAGAGGAACCATAAAACATCATCGAGTTACAGGCTTCTCATATAATTGTCTCTTGTTTCAGGCATCTAGGGTGTTATGAATTTTGTGAGTAGGTACAAAGAGTTCAACATCATCCTGAGCTGACCAAGGTTTTTGTAGCCAATCCCCATGATAACAAGGTAACTTTTGTTGGGGTGGCATTTACAGTTTCATCCTCCATTATTGTTGATGCTACAAGGATTCCAAATTTGGGGAAAAAATGGTATAAAGCACAAGATTTGGATGAGCACTACTATGAGCCATACATTAAACCCAGGAACAGGAATGAAAAGAAGAGGACCTTTCCTTTCAGGTTCCTTGATGACAAGTATGCCCCTATGATGAGGATCATTATGAAGTATTTTACATGTGAGCGAAGATTTTCTAGATTGTACACCTATCATATTAAGCTTCTTATGCACTTCACAAGAGTGAAAATGGTGAACATCCCATATTTCTTATTCAGGAACATTGAAAAGATGGCCTACATTGTATAGAAAAAGCCACACCCCTAGCAGATGAGTAGTATCTATCACTATTCCTTGATTAAAATTATTGTGCCACATCATCTCAACCTCCTCAACATCTCCTGGGATACATTTATTGCCAATGACATCTTCAATGGTCCTCAGATTCCTCCACCGGTGCCCTAAGAAGCAAAAAGGCCTTCCAGCAGTGCCAAAGTAAAGAAAAGTGAGAAGGCTAAAGAGACTAAAGTTGTTGAGAAGCCAGAAACCTACAAAACATATCAGAGAGGGGCTAGAAAGTTGTTTGCAGTGGATAGGCAAGTGTTTACTCCACTTGATGTGGAAGGGGCCTTGCCTTCTTCATCAACTCATAGGCAAATGCTTGCTCCACAAACTGTGGAAGGGGCTTTGCCTTCTTCATCAACACAACAAGTACAACAGGTGCAGCAAGTGCATAAAGGGAAAGAAAAGATGCTGGAGGAAAGCCTCAATGATGAAGAGGAAAGGGAATTTTATTTGATGGAACATGATGGACTAGAATAGCCACACATTCATCATGGCATTGAGATAGTCGACTTGGAGGCTCAAGATGAGGCAACAAATGAAAATATAACCATAAGGGAAAAAGATGCACAGATCCAAGCACTGATGGACAACTTGGCGAGAGCTAAGTATGTCATTTTATACCTTGAGCAAGAGAACAAGTAGCTAAGTGAAAAACAAGTCCTCATGGAGCTGAAACTTCTCAAAGCAAAGAGGCAAGGTGACAAACGCAAATCAGTGCTGCAAGAGGAAGAAACCCCAGCCACCTTGACTACAGAACAAAGGATTGAAAAGGAGATTGAGGAGGATAGAGAAAATTGGCTTGACAGGGTCAATTTTCATTTGTAGAAGCTGCTACAAAAGGCCAACAAGGGAAATCAAATCATTAGGCACATGGTTCGCCATTACAGGACCTGGAACAAGATTTGCAACATAAGGGTCAAGCAAATGAAGACAAGGCTAAAACAAGAAATCAAAGGCGAAAGGGAGGGTGATAGGCTTAGGTTTCTTGTTGAAGCTTCCTTGGCTAACCCAGACATTTGATGATGGTGTTCTCCACAAATTTTGAGTAAGTTTTGAGAATTTTTTCCTTTTGAAGAATTTTACAATTTTTTACTCAGAAAAATTGGCTCTATGCACAACACCACTAGCGCTACGCTTTTCCTAGGGGCATGCAAATATGAAATGGTCAAAATTTTTAGATTCAAAATGATGTGTACATTCACCCTATGCATTTTATAAGCTTTTAGAGCAAAACTGGTCAACCAAAAGGTCAACAAACATTCAAACAATGACCTTCCTGCCCTCTTTTCGAGCCACAGACACAATCTTGGGAGAATCCATTTTTGAGGGGTCAAAGCAACTCCAAATGGGAAAAAAATGGCATATTAGGAAAGTAGTTAGGACAGGCTTTCCAATGAGCTATCATGGGCTCAATTTGGACACCAGGAAGACCTCCAAAATGGTCCTGCGAAAAGTGTTGCGCATAGAGCTTGGGTGCTGTGCATAGGACAATTTTATGCTAAATTTTCACCTCACTATGCCAATGACTGTAATTTTGGGTTTTCTCTCATGAATGATGTTATTACTAATGTAAATGGTGACTAGGAAATGTAAATAGGATGGATAATAGTTATTATAAGGTATATTCATTAGATCAAAAGTTATATTGAGGAGAAATGAATCAATTTCCTCCCTTTTAGAGACAAGTTGTTAGGTTGCCTAGATTCCAGTTTCTTGTTCAGTTTTTGATGGATTAGTTCCTCATCTTAGGGATTCGACCCCTAAGGATGGGAGGACTTTGAATCAATGTCTATATCTTCTTCTTCTTTCTCATTGTAAAGGGTTGGACTTAGTTGGATGCTTATGCTTTGAGTAGACATCATTTTGTATCAGTTTTCAGTGGGAGATTAATGAAAAGTTGCGGCTATTTCTTTGGAATCCATGTGGTATGATGTTTAGTTCAGTTTTCTCTATTGTGATAATATGTTAAAATGTTTTTTGTACCTCATCAATCATTTCATTGCTCTTAAGTGGATGTTTTCAAGTTGGTAGGCGGAACCCATAATATTTATGCTCTGTTTTGGGAAAATATTCACAGCCTATGTTTTCTCCAGTTTAGGAAGAATCCATGTTGCTTACATGCTCTTTCTATCTCCTCACATGTCTTGAATCACCTCACCCATCAAACCCTATAGTGTTGAGCCTTGTGCCTATCGTGCCCCATCCAACACCCTACAATTTTGACCTAATTTCCTTGCCCTAATTGTTTGGCTCCTCCTGATCCAGCAAAACCCTTCAAAATAAAATCAAACCTTGTGCTACTATACCTAGCCTAATATAATTTTTTTGATCAAGTCATCTTGGTTGAGATCCTTACGGAGAGATCCCTCTCCTGGCCTAGTATGGCTAGCTACTCGGCTAAGTGTGGTTTGTGGTTACCCTGGGATTGCCTTCCTTCAGCCTGAGGTTCAATCTAGGTGATAACATAGTGGCGACCATATTGGGGAAATGAAAGATCTGAACTTAATCACCCCAGTAAGATGTTTATTTGACTTCTTAAGCTTGTGGATGATGAGTTTTATAATTTAATAGGCTGAATTCGAAAGTTGTAAAGCAATATCTTAAATTTCAAAATTAGACATACTGGCTTCCTGAAAGTACACTAGATCCAATCTAGATCCGAATCCTCCAACCATTGTCAATGATCCTCATAGAATTGGGAAAAAATCTATGAGAGCTGCAGAGCAATCTAGTTTAGCTGGAGAACAGTCAAGTGAGTATTTCATTCCTCGAGTTAATTCACTCCCGGGAAGGTGTTGTGCCCTACAACAACCCCCCATTTCATAACATTTTTATCACAAACAATTAACATATGAAATGGGTCCCTTTTAAAAAATTTAATTGGCATTAATGAATTTGTTCGAAAAAGGTATGATAATCAAATGAATTTGTTAACAAAAGCCTTTTTGAACAAATAATAAGCAATTTTTGGTTAAGTCCGAAAAAGCAATCGCAAGACCGTTTGCTACCTTGGTTCTTTCCGATGCGATATCGCTATCGGCTATCGGCGATAGCCAATGCACACACAGAAAAAGCACACATCTTTTCCCCGATGTGACACGATATCGGTGATCAAATATCGGCGCTGCCTCTTATGAAAAGTCTTTTAAGCCTCGACCCGATGCGATATCGCTATCGGTAGTCGGCAGAATCCCATACATCTTCATAAGACGTTCAGATCTTTTTCCCGATGCGATGTGATATCGCTATCGGTAGTCGGTAAATCAATTGATATGCATTTAGGGATTATGTTTGCGCGCTAATATGATACAATGTCGCAATCGGCATTCGCCAAGATCTCTCCCAAATGATAATGTCACTCACACTTCCGATGCGATGCGATGACGCTTAATGATGACCAGAACTCCTAAAAAAAGGTGATTATTTCAAAGCATTAAAGTTATATTTAAATCCGATTTGACAAAAGCACAAATTTCAAAATGTCGTTAAGTAAAGGGATAAGGTAATGCATGCGTATTTAAAGCTTTGCCCCTTCGAATTAACAAGCAATTACGATTAGACCTTTGAAGAAATCTATTGCACGCTTTAAGGGGTCATTCGGTTTAATAACTTAAGTAATGGTCATTTATGGAGCTGCAGGCTATAAAATCACCATCATTGCATCTGCAGTGCCCTCTCAAATCATTAGATCCGCAGCCACTTTTAGAAGTAATCTCACCACGCTTCAAGTTATATATCTATCCCGTTATGGATCGTCATTGTTATTTCTTTGTTACGATTTCTCTTGCATTTGTGTAGAATTCAACCGAGAAAAGTCTGAATATGATGGGAAAGAAGTTCAAAAAGGTGGCAGGTTCTACTCCGACACCTGTCTCAGGCCAAGCTGCTATGGTTTCAAAGAAAGGCTTAATCTCAGATACTACATGCACTGGTCTTCCTGGTACTACATGGCAAGGTACATACAATTTGCTAGCAGCAGAACAACCAGAAAAGACAGTAACGGAGGCTAGTGTGGATGAACTAAGAAAGTCTGAGGCAACTCTTAAAGATTTGGCTGACTCCTTTCTGCACAGAATAGCATCCAGAGAACAAGTCTTGCCTTATACTGATGTGGTACGTTGGGCAATTGAAGAAATTACTCTCACTGATAGAACCTTCCATACTAAGGATGGAAGGATTTTCGGTTCCTTCAAGCCTGATGACTTGAGACGGATGTATCATTTGCCTCAACCCGAGCTAGTCTATAATAGAGCCTTTTTGGAAAAATTCGCGAAGGAGAATGAATCACCATCCGAACCTCTCCGAGATTGGAGGCAGAATCCAGCTAAACACAAGCATGATATGTCGGGTAAGTACTCCAATGCTTCTTTGGCTTCAGCTTATTGCTACGCCGAGATTATGATGTGTAGATTGTGGGGATTTCATGACTCTGCAAATATTCATATTGATATGGTTCCTTTAATGGAAGCGGCCGTCAATAGTATAATCATGGATTGGGCCACTATTTTGTCTGATAAATTGGTCATAGCTATTCGTGAGTTTAGGGCCAAAACCAGAGTCACTGAGAGAAAAATCCCACCCTTCTATTACTCTGCTTACATTATGGATACCCTTTGCTTTAATTCTGAGTTTCCTGTCCTTGGTTGGAGATGGACAACCCATGACCCAACACCCATTCACTTGTACCATCGGAAATTGTGGAAACCCTCCCACAAAGACCATCTGTATCAAATTTGCAATGGTTTTATGGTTCCCGTTCACTATTCTATTTTTGACAGACCTATCCCTAGAATTTCCTATGAAGCTTTTTTTGATCTCCCAGCCGTAGCCCATTGGTTCGGCGAAGAGCATTTTACCTATATTAGAGTTTTTGGAAGCAAGGCTAGGGCACATCTCCTCCCCCTGTACGTCCCAGATAAACTGTTAGCCCAGGAAATCTCCTACCAGATTATGTCTGAGAGTGTCACACAAACTCTCAAGGAGGAGAAGAAGAGAGGATGGCCCTCTTTTCCTTTAAGAATTGGAGTTTATACGCTGCTGAATTACAAACATGCAGAAAAGGAAGCAGCAAAACTCCAATTGATATCCCTGGCTTCTATTCCAAACAGACTTTATGATCCAAAAAAGACTGCTTTCATTGCGTTGGAACAGGCCAAGCTGTCAAAGGTTGTTCATCAAGAAGACCAGTTTGACGACCTGTTCATGAGTGCCGATTCAATAAGCCAAGTCAGACAACTCGCTTCACTGAGATATGAAGATGTGGAGTTAACTGAATTTAATAAACTTAGAAAGCAAAGGTTGCAAACTTTGCCTCTAGATTTATTATCCACAACCCCAACATCTTCCTCAAGCGAGTCTGGTCAGCAGCAAATACACCTATCTCCTGTTACAACTAAAGAATATGATAGACAACAGGAGGAAAGGCAAAACAAGCTGCAAGCAGAGAAGCAAAGAAGAGAGCAGATAGAAAGGCAGCAAAAAGCACAAATTGAACAAGAGCAAAGAAAGCAAAAGGAGTTAGAAGAACAGAGGAAAAGAGAAGAAGAAGAGAAAGCAAAGAAAGAACTGGAAGATAGGCAGAAAAGGGAATTGGAGGAACAGCAGCAAAGAGCACAAGAGGAGCAACAGCGGAAGGCATTGGAGGAACAGCAGAGGATTGAACGGGAGAAAGAACAAAGTAAAGATCACACAGAACAAAGTGAGCAAATCTCTACTGATCCTGAATTAATTAAAGAATGGAACCAATTCGATTCCATTATAAGTGGTAAGGAAGCCTCCAAAGACTCAGACGCCTCTAAGACTCCCAATACTACTTCTTCTCCGGTTCTAGAAGGAACCAGCGGCTCACCCATGGTACAGAATGTAGAGGTAATCACTCAAGACCCATCCGATCAAATTGATCTTCAGGTGGAGGAAATTCCTCCTCTAGACATTTTCTACAGCCCAAAGCATAGAGCCGTTGTAAGGCGCTCGAGGAAAAGGCGAAGGCTTGATCAACCTTCTATTTTGCCTGAGCAAACAATCACGGGCAATGTGGTCTGGAAGGGAGAATTGGATCCCTCTGAAGATCTGACAAAGCTATCGCAATTTGCGGGAGCTTATTCAGCGGCAACTATTGACAAAGCATCCGAAGTAAGTCTTCTTTTGAAGACTAAAGAGCATGAGATATACGCATTACAAGCAGAAGTGATAGAGGCAAGGAATAAGGCAACACAGGCAGAGGAACAATTGCTGGCCCAACAACAAGAGAATCATTTGTTAACCCAGCAAATTGAACAACTGAGGATAGACCAAAGTGACATTCAGAAAGCAAAAGAATTGTCAGAGGCATTATCCCAGTTGAAGGCATCGAACGAGCTGATGATACAAGCTAAAGACGAGCAAATAATTCAGCTATCAGCTCAGCTTGAAGGTATTAAGAGCGCCCAGAGTATCAATGATTTCAGAGCAGAGGCAACTCGAATAAACAGCGCACTGATATCTCAAATCAGGATCTTATGCCAACAACTTGTTGAAGCTGAATCACTGTGTGAAACATCTATAGCAGTGTGTGAACAAATCAAGAAAGCCAGAAGTAAGTTGGATCAGGCTGAAGACGATATAACAGAGTATATTGAATGGCAAGACACTCCAGAAGGGCAAGCCGCAAATTTCTCCCGAATCTGTGTAACATACAAGGACATACTCTTCATGGAATGGAACACACAGATGATGAAAGCAGAAAGAGCAGCCTCCAGATGCAAAATGATTGCCAGTAACATGATCAATCTAGTCAATGATACATTGTATCTGGCAAACATGATTTCACAATGCACACCTGGAAACATAACAACGGCAAACATGCTGGAGCACAGGAATTACCCTGATCTGGAGAAACAAGGGCGGTTAATTGCTGGAGTAAATACCTTGACCGCCGATGCATACTGGCTTTTCCTGATTAAACCACATTCTCAAAGGTCGGCTCTTAAATGTCTAACAGATGCTCTCCGATACCTGATTGCCGATATTCAAGATGCCACATATGATGCACAGCTGACTTCACGCCTCAATACTCCACCATAAGTAGAGCCAATGCTGGCGATATGTCAGCGAAGGAGTAAAGGCAAAGAGACCTCTGACTGAAGCATCGCCACCGACTGCCGAATCACCAAAATGAAAAATGATATTTGTTAATGCCGATTTAGTTGTTTTTCAGTTTTAGATATTTAGATATTTTAGATTAGCATAGTATTTATAGACCCTTTCATTGTTTTGGAAAGGGTCGTAAAATTTTGTAAAAGACTTAAAGGCTGAAGTTTGCACTATTGTGCTTCAGTCTATATTCTTTTTGAAACTCGACCACTAGTTCTTAATTTTACTTGGAAGGCTGTTTGAAGTAAATTGTGCACTATTGTCGTTTGCTTGGAATGCTTTCTAGTCTGAAGGAAGAACCGCGACATAGCGATTAATATATTGGATTGATCAAACAGCTTGCATGGTACTATTATCTGTATCTGTTCTCTTTTCTATTATATGAATTGCTGTGTTATTACTTTTGCTATTGTTGATTACATGTATGCAATATAACAGCAAGTCTGCATTTCATATCACTATTGAATGTTTTGTGATTTGTTATCTCTTTTAATCATGCGCGTAACAATGATATAAATGACTGAGTGCAGTAATTCGCTATTATCGCTCTGCATAACTACTTATGCAGAGCAATCTTAAATGATTTAAACATTTATGCTTATTGTCAGTGTCATCTATATGCCTGCCAGTAAGCCTAAATTATCAAACGCTGTATTCAAATGAATCGATAAGTCCCGGGATTAGCTTATAGTTATTATATTTCTTTTGTAGTTTAGTTATTTATTTATTATCACCTTATATCGTAAATCATTCATCCATCCCGTTTACTTATAATCTTTGGGAAACTGGTCCCATTATCCCCAGTCAGAGCCACTATTCCAAACGGAAAAGGAGCTGCACTAAGTTCCGGACCGGGTGGTTTCCCCGATGTTGTTGCAACGAATTTCGGGGCATCAACATTTTTGGCGCTAGAAGGAGGGCCTTCGACTGTGAATGGCAAGTAGGTCCAAATCTGCAAACCATTCTAAGAGTAATTCTCCCTCCAAATCCTCTTCCCCTTCTCAATCACATGCTGGTTCTCCGACACACAATCGAGAAAAAGAGGAATCAACCACCACTGCTCATACCCATCATATTTTAGAACATTTAAGTCTTGAATCCCCTGAAGTTCAATCTCTTATCCATAAACTTCAGAGCTTCTCGATTTCACCTCAGAAATCTGAAGTATCACAAAGCAGTGTGACCTCGCAGTTAAACTTATCCCATCCACTTACCAGACTTCAGAGCGAAAGACTCGGTATTGAACCTACTGAGTTCCCTTTACCGAAAAGAAAAAAGGCTAAGAAGATTACTGAAGTATCTGATAGTGAAGATCTTTCTTCCATATCTTCCATCTCAACTCCTCCTCTGCGAAGTCAACCATCCACTCCTCCATTACACATTGTTGTTCATCAGGGAATAAGTACTACAGCATCTCAAGCTACTCTCTCTCCAACAACTTCTTCTCCTCAGTCATCTGGAATACCAATAGTAGTAACAACTATTATCGCCAGCATAATGGCAGATCCATGGACTACGCCAGGTGCAGTCAATATGCCCGGACCATTACATGATCTACCTGATGCTCCCGAAAAATGGTTGCCTAAATTTAATCCAGATAACGGAACACAAGCTGAAGAACATATTAACAATTTCATGTTAGCAGTTAACTTAAAAGGAGTGACAGAACAAGATGTTGTTGTCAGACTTTTCCCTTATACCCTGCAAGGATCGGCAGGATCCTGTTACTTCTCTTTACCTTCTGGTTCTATTACCAGCTGGACCACATGCCAAGAGCAGTTCCTTACCAAATATGGAGATGACAGGTCTCTGGCGACTTTAATAAACGACCTCTCCAATTTGAGAATAGAGCATAGGGAACCAATAAAGGAGTTTAATGCTCGATTCAACAAACTCCTAAATAAAATCCCCACCGCTTCGAAACCAAGTGAACAAATTAGGAGCGAATGGTACATTACTGCCCTCCCTTCCAATATAGCTATTTTTGTTGACAGGGCTGGCAAACCTACCTTAGCTGAAAATATGAAGGAAGCACTTGCAGTTGAAAAGCGTATTAATGCTCTAGAGAAGAAAGCTGCCTTGGAGGATAGAAAATCCAAAAAAGTTTCATTTAAAGAAGATTCTAAGAAAAAGACCCCAAAGGACCCATACGACATGGAAGGTTTACAAAAGGTCCTTAAAACATTGTCTAATGAAATGGTTGAAATTAAAAAACAGGTGGCCGAAACTTCGAACAAAAGACCATTTAGAACTTTCAAGAAAACTGAAACAAAGCCACCCAATGTTATATCTAATGCAGACTCTGAACAGGAAGAAGAAGAAGAGGAATCAACCTCTCAAACGGATGATGAAGAAGAAGTAGTTGAGTGTCACGGCATGTGGGATTTCATACTCCCAAATTCTGACACCGAGAATCAAGAAGAAGCTTTTCCTGTTACTACAAGAAGTAAAATCGCTTCTGAACCTACTCAAACAACTACAAAAAAGAGGAGTGCAGGTGTTGCCACACCAAAAGAAAAAGTTCTTCCAAAGAAGTCTCTGGTAGCAGCCCCTCAAAACCAGCCTCCAATTTCTAACTCTCCTTCAACATCCAAGACACTAGTGGTATCTGACTCCATGGAGTATAATATTGTTGATGATATGAAAAAGACTAAGGCAAACATAACCATGTTTGAACTAAGTAAGTTAAAACATCAGCAGAAATTGCTTCTAAGAGAATTTAACGCTGTCCCCTCTTCTCCTCTTCCCAGCTCAAAAGCTGCTAATGATTCAGGACAACCCCCTCCAGATATGGTCGAAGCTACCGATTCGGTTCTGATCGGAGATAGATCCAATTCTCATACCCCACCTTTCTTGCTCACCTATGAAATCTATAATCGAAATCTGCATAACTGTTTAATTGATTCAGGGGCTTCATCTAATATTATGCCAGCTTCAGTTTGTTCTAAACTGAACATAGAACCCCAGAAGTCCGCAATTCATATTGTACAGTTAGACAGAACCAAAGTGCAGGTTATAGGAGAAATTAATTCCGTGACTATCAGGTTGTCTGCTGATCCCAGAATAGTACAGAGAATAGATATTTTGATTGCTGACATACCTGAATTCTATGGTTTAATTTTGAGCAGAGATTGGTCTGAGAAACTGCATGGATACATTTCCACGGATTGGTCACATATGTGGCTCCTCTACAAGGGTAAGCCAAATCAAATAAGGATCGACCGTGAGAAACACATGACTCACACAGTAACCGATTTCGAACAAGAAAACCAGCCTGTGGCCTTCAACAACAACATTTTGGGAAATTATTCCTCAGAATCATTCTTTGGCAACTTTGTTGCCCAATCTTCCCCTTTTTCAGTTAACCATTGTACATCTCAAGTAGAAAATTTTTCACAAACCAATTTATCCAAATGCTTCAACGCAAATCAAAAAGATGTAAATATTTTTGTTGATTCTCCTTTATTTTGGTCTTTGTATTTTGATGGCTCTAAGTCCAGTGAGGGCTCAGGAGCAGGTTGCATTTTGGTTAGTCCGCAAGGCGAAAAAACAATGCTATCCTGTCGATTAGAATTTGAATGCACCAATAACACGGCCGAATACGAAGCTCTAGTGCAGGGACTATATAAGGCAATTGACCTTAAAGTCCAATATATAAAAGTATTCGGCGATAGTGAGATCATTGTTAAACAGGTAAGAAATACAATTCATTGCCTTTCAAGCCACCTTAAGCATTATCAATCGCTAGTGCAAGATCTTACTTTGCATTTCTCAGCATTCAACATTTCTTCAATTCCAAGATCACAAAACTCAGCAGCTGATTTACTAGCCAACGTAGCTTCCAAACTCCTCCCTTCCGAAGACTATAGCCTTGATATATTTTCTATAGAATTAATTTTTAGACCTTCAGTTCCCGATAACATCACTAACTGGAGGGTTTTCAACCATGACGAGGACATCTTGCAATTCTTAACCTCTGAAAAGTCTTATGACAATCAAATCATTGAAGAGCATGACCATGATTCTCAAATGAAAGAAACATCTCAAGATAACGTGATTCCTAAGCCTGTAGTAAAGCTCGAAGACCTTTATGACATTAAAGATAGGTTCAAACCTGTAATTAATGCAAAACTCCAAAGCTCTACTCTTAGGTTTGAATTGATCAATTTGGGAACAGATCAAGCTCCTCAAAATATCAACTTAGGACTAGGACTTTCTATAGAAGAAAAGGAAGCATTCATCAAACTCTTAAGGAAAAACAAGCAAGTTTTTGCTTGGAAGTATGACGACCTCAAGACATATGATACATCTATCATACAACATACTATTCCTATGCTTCCCGATCAAAAACCTATCCAGCAGAAGTTAAGAAAAATACACCCGAATTTGGAGAGCCAAATAAAGTCGGAACTTAATAAGCTCCTAAAAGCTAAGATTATCTTCCTTGTCCGACACTCGAACTAGGTCTCCAATATGGTACCAGTCAGGAAGAAAAACGGCGACATTCGAATCTGTATTGATTTCAGAAACTTGAATAAGGCATGCTTGAAAGATAATTTCCCACTGCCTACCATGGAACAAATCCTCCAATCGGTAGCAGGATCTGAATTAATGTCCTTTCTCGACGGTTTCTCAGGATATAATCAAGTGTTCGTCCATCCTGATGACCAACTAAAGACTACATTCAGGACAAAATGGGGAACTTATGCATATCAAAAGATGCCTTTTGGACTCATAAATGCAGGAGCGACATTCCAAAGAGCCATGGATACAGCCTTTAGAGGGTTAATTAACCGGACAGTAGTCGTCTACCTCGATGATATTACTGTGTATTCTAAAAAGAGATATAACCACTTGCATGATTTAAAACAGATTTTTCAACGATGCAAAACATATGGTATCTCTCTCAACCCGAAAAAGTCTTTCTTTGCTCTCAACCAGGGTAAGCTTCTAGGGTTTATTGTATCTAAAGATGGCATTTATGTAGATCCTGATCGAATTAAGGAAATTTCTGAAATTCCTTTTCCGCACAACAAAAAATCGATGCAGTCGTTTCTAGGGCAGATTAATTTCGTTAAACGATTTGTTCGAGATTTTTCACAGATTGTACTACCACTACAAACGATGATTAAAAAGAATTCAACCTTCAGATGGGGATTAGAGGAAAAGCAAGCTTTTAATGATATTAAGCAATCAATAATCAATGTCCCAGCTCTGAATACTCCAAATCTTTCTAATCATTTTATATTATATACCATTGCATCCGACTTATCTTACGCAGCAGTGCTCACCCAGTTGAATGATGACAATTTGGAAGCGCCCATCTCGTTCTTCAGTTCAAACTTTCAAGGCGCCGAATTAAACTATTCCGATATTGAGAAACAAGCTTTTGCTGTCTTTAAAGCAGTCAAACATTATCGACCCTTTCTTTTAAAAACCCATACTAAAGTGATAGTTCCTTTCTCAGCAGTTAGGCAACTATTAATCCAAAAGGAATTGGGAGAAAAGAGGGCAAATTGGGTCGCAGCTCTCCAAGAATATGATCTAGAAATAAAGCCAGCAAAGTTTGTTAAAGGTCAAGGTTTTTGCAGGATATTAGCAGGAGCATCAAACATTCCGGAATCAAGTGATATAGAGCAAACCCAAGAAGTTAATCAGCTAAGTATTCCTGATTCCGAATCTCAATATGCAGATCTGATCTTTTATTTAAAGAATGGTTATGCACCTACCAATTTGTCCTACAAAAACAAAAGAGCCATTAGATTGAAAGCTAAGATTTTTTCCATTATTGGCGATGTGCTCTTCAGAAGAAACTATGATTCTGTCCTATTAAGATGCCTTGAGAAACCTGAAGCTCAAAAGGTTTTGCAGGAGCTACACGACAGACCAGCAGGAGGACATTTCGGAGCTGATACAACAGCTCATAAAATCATTCATGCTGGATACTATTGGCCTACTTTGTTTAAGGACGCTCACGAATATGTAAGGAAATGCATCAAATGCCAAACTGCCAGTGGAAGACAACAAAAACCAGCTTTCCCTTTGCAACCAATCAACATTGAACAGCCTTTTGAACAATGGGGATTGGACATCATTGGAGAAATTAATCCTTCTTCTTCCAAGCAGCACAAATATATTCTTACAGCAACTGATTACTTTACAAAGTGGATAGAAGCAGTTCCGTTAAAGACAACAAACTCTGAGGCGATCATTGAATTTATAGATCAATTCATCATTACCAGGTTTGGTGTTCCAAACGCTCTTGTCTTTGATAATGCTTCTTACTTCTCAGGTAATGCAATGATTGATTTCGCTATCAAAAGGGGATTTAAATTAAAGTATTCTGCTAATTACTATCCTCAGGGTAATGGCCTAGCAGAATCAACTAATAAAAACCTAATCAAAATCATTAAGCGAACAATCGAAGAGAATCATAAGAATTGGCATAAATCCTTGGTATTTGCATTATGGGCTGATAGGATAACACAGAAAGCTTCCATACGGACCTCTCCGTTTAATCTTGTCTATGGAAAAGAAGCAATCGTACCAACCAATCTTCTTTTTCCATCTCTAGCCCTAGTGCAATTTATTGACGAAACTCCTTCTTCCTCTATCCAGTTTAGATATGATCAAATTCTTAAACTTGAAGAAGAAAGGGAAAAAGCCAAGGTTACACACGCTAAACATCAGCAAGTCATTAAAGCAGCTTTTGATCTGGCCTCATCTAGTCCTAAACAATTCCAAGTCGGAGATCTAGTCCTGAAATGGGACAAAGCCCATGAAGACAAAGGTAAACATTCCAAATTTCAAAAAATGTGGCTCGGACCATTTCAGATCTGTGAAAAAGTAGGCCATTCCACTTTTATACTGCAAAATCTATCAGGGGTGAGGGATTCTCTCCCTGTCAATGGTCTGATCTTGAAGAAATTTTTTAATTGAGGAGGTAACCCCTTCTCTATGTAGTTTGATAGTTTTTATATAGTTTGTAGGATTTGTAGAAATAAGGACGTGGGACATCTTCCATTGACCTTTCGCTGTAATTAAAAGTTGTCTCGCCACCGCACTATTAATATTTACTTTTGGATAATAGCGTCTTAAACCAAGAAAGATCATTTCTAGGAAATTAGATATCTTTTTATTCTGAACATCACAGTCTAACTTTTGTAAACTTCACTCTGAACGAAGTTCTATGAGTCATCTTGGGTTTTCAAAATAAGTCTCCAAAGGTTATCTATATTAAAAGAGGAGCTAATCCATCTTCAGCATCTTTAACTCTTAAACCTGTCATCCATTTACTCTTAAGAAGATAGTTGTTCATCCCATTCACTAAAAGTTTATGATTTCTCAGAGTGTAATTCTAAAATATAAAAGATCAAAGATAAGAGGTCTTATTACAAGCCTGCTTACCATGTTCATAGGAAAATAATTTAACTGACATTACCAAAACTGCATACCAAACAGGGTAATGGCTTGAAATTTCAAGACAAGGGGTCTCATCACGTGCCAGCTTGTTCAGTTTGATTACTACCCGTGAATGGCATTGTCGTTATCTGGCCACCAAACCAGGACAATGGCTTTTATCTTAAGCAAAGAAGAAAGTGAAATTCAAAAAAATATATATATAAATATATCTTTTGAATTCATTCTGTTTAGTCACACTCTTAAGTGAATGGAACAATGGACAATGACATGGTTAAAAGGTAACCCTGCCGAGACTATGAACGTTTGCTGGCAGCAGAGGCTCTACCTGTGACAGAGGAGTTTATTTTAAAAAGCTGATATGGAGAAGTTTTCTATTTTACTTTTATGAACCAATAAGGACTTGTTTTAAAACTCAAAGTGTGTTTATAAAAAGAGGAAGTCAAATGAAGAAACCTGTTTTATTCAGAATCAATAGACATCTAGTTATATTAGAAGTTTCCTTTCTTTATAAAGATTCTATTTGAAAAGGTGTAAGTATATTTATTAGTCCAGAGATAACTGGTTCTACCAGCGAATCGCCAATTGTTGTGCCCTACAACAACCCCCCATTTCATAACATTTTTATCACAAACAATTAACATATGAAATGGGTCCCTTTTAAAAATTTTAATTGGCATTAATGAATTTGTTCGAAAAAGGTATGATAATCAAATGAATTTGTTAACAAAAGCCTTTTTGAACAAATAATAAGCAATTTTTGGTTAAGTCCGAAAAAGCAATCGCAAGACCGTTTGCTACCTTGGTTCTTTCCGATGCGATATCGCTATCGGCCATCGGCGATAGCCAATGCACACACAGAAAAAGCACACATCTTTTCCCCGATGCGACACGATATCGGTGATCAAATATCGGCGCTGCCTCTTATGAAAAGTCTTTTAAGCCTCGACCCGATGCGATATCGCTATCGGTAGTCGGCAGAATCCCATACATCTTCATAAGACGTTCAGATCTTTTTCCCGATGCGATGTGATATCGCTATCGGTAGTCGGTAAATCAATTGATATGCATTTAGGGATTATGTTCGCGCGCTAATATGATACAATGTCGCAATCGGCATTCGCCAAGATCTCTCCCAAATGATAATGTCACTCACACTTCCGATGCGATGCGATGACGCTTAATGATGACCAGAACTCCTAAAAAAAGGTGATTATTTCAAAGCATTAAAGTTATATTTAAATCCGATTTGACAAAAGCACAAATTTCAAAATGCCGTTAAGTAAAGGGATAAGGTAATGCATGCGTATTTAAAGCTTTGCCCCTTCGAATTAACGAGCAATTACGATTAGACCTTTGAAGAAATCTATTGCACGCTTTAAGGGGTCATTCGGTTTAATAACTTAAGTAATGGTCATTTATGGAGCTGCAGGCTGTAAAATCACCATCATTGCATCTGCGGTGCCCTCTCAAATCATTAGATCCGCAGCCACTTTTAGAATTAATCTCACCACGCTTCAAGTTATATATCTATCCCGTTATGGATTGTCATTGTTATTTCTTTGTTACGATTTCTCTTGCATTTGTGTAGAATTCAACCGAGAGAAGTCTGAATATGATGGGAAAGAAGTTCAAAAAGGTGGCAGGTTCTACTCCGACACCTGTCTCAGGCCAAGCTGCTATGGTTTCAAAGAAAGGCTTAATCTCAGATACTACATGCACTGGTCTTCCTGGTACTACATGGCAAGGTACATACAATTTGCTAGAAGCAGAACAACCAGAAAAGACAGTAACGAAGGCTAGTGTGGATGAACTAAGAAAGTTTGAGGCAACTCTTAAAGATTTGGCTGACTCCTTTCTGCACAGAATAGCATCCAGAGAACAAGTCTTGCCTTATACTGATGTGGTACGTTGGGCAATTGAAGAAATTACTCTCACTGATAGAACCTTCCATACTAAGGATGGAAGGATTTTCGGTTCCTTCAAGCCTGATGACTTGAGACGGATGTATCATTTGCCTCAACCCGAGCTAGTCTATAATAGAGCCTTTTTGGAAAAATTCGCGAAGGAGAATGAATCACCATCTGAACCTCTCCGAGATTGGAGGCAGAATCCAGCTAAACACAAGCATGATATGTCGGGTAAGTACTCCAATGCTTCTTTGGCTTCACCTTATTGCTACGCCGGGATTATGATGTGTAGATTTTGGGGATTTCATGACTCTGCAAATATTCATATTGATATGGTTCCTTTAATGGAAGCGGCCGTCAATAGTATAATCATGGATTGGGCCACTATTTTGTCTGATAAATTGGTCATAGCTATTCGTGAGTTTAGGGCCAAAACCAAAGTCACTGAGAGAAAAATCCCACCCTTCTATTACTCTGCTTACATTATGGATACCCTTTGCTTTAATTCTGAGTTTCCTGTCCTTGGTTGGAGATGGACAACCCATGACCCAACACCCATTCACTTGTACCATCGGAAATTGTGGAAACCCTCCCACAAAGACCATCTGTATCAAATTTGCAATGGTTTTATGGTTCCCGTTCACTATTCTATTTTTGACAGACCTATCCCTAGAATTTCCTATGAAGCTTCTTTTGATCTCCCAGACGTAGCCCATTGGTTCGGCGAAGAGCATTTTACCTATATTAGAGTTTTTGGAAGCAAGGCTAGGCCACATCTCCTCCCCCTGTACGTCCCAGATAAACTGTTAGCCCGGGAAATCTCCTACCAGATTATGTCTGAGAGTGTCACACAAACTCTCAAGGAGGAGAAGAAGAGAGGATGGCCCTCTTTTCCTTTAAGAATTGGAGTTTATACGCTGCTGAATTACAAACATGCAGAAAAAGAAGCAGCAAAACTCCAATTGATATCCCTGGCTTCTATTCCAAACAGACTTTATGATCCAAAAAAGACTGCTTTCATTGCGTTGGAACAGGCCAAGCTGTCAAAGGTTGTTCATCAAGAAGACCAGTTTGACGACCTGTTCATGAGTGCCGATTCAATAAGCCAAGTCAGACAACTCGCTTCACTGAGATATGAAGATGTGGAGTTAACTGAATTTAATAAACTTAGAAAGCAAAGGTTGCAAACTTTGCCTCTAGATTTATTATCCACAACCCCAACATCTTCCTCAAGCGAGTCTGGTCAGCAGCAAATACACCTATCTCCTGTTACAACTAAAGAATATGATAGACAATAGGAGGAAAGGCAAAACAAGCTGCAAGCAGAGAAGCAAAGAAGAGAGCAGATAGAAAGGCAGCAAAAAGCACAAATTGAACAAGAGCAAAGAAAGCAAAAGGAGTTAGAAGAACAGAGGAAAAGAGAAGAAGAAGAGAAAGCAAAGAAAGAACTGGAAGATAGGCAGAAAAGGGAATTGGAGGAACAGCAGCAAAGAGCACAAGAGGAGCAACAGCGGAAGGCATTGGAGGAACAGCAGAGGATTGAATGGGAGAAAGAACAAAGTAAAGCTCACACAGAACAAAGTGAGCAAATCTCTACTGATCCTGAATTAATTAAAGAATGGAACCAATTCGATTCCATTATAAGTGGTAAGGAAGCCTCCAAAGACTCAGATGCCTCTAAGACTCCCAATACTACTTCTTCTCCGGTTCTAGAAGGAACCAGCGGCTCACCCATGGTACAGAATGTAGAGGTAATCACTCAAGACCCATCCGATCAAATTGATCTTCAGGTGGAGGAAATTCCTCCTCTAGACATTTTCTACAGCCCAAAGCATAGAGCCGTTGTAAGGCGCTCGAGGAAAAGGCGAAGGCTTGATCAACCTTCTATTTTGCCTGAGCAAACAATCACGGGCAATGTGGTCTAGAAGGGAGAATTGGATCCCTCTGAAGATCTGACAAAGCTATCGCAATTTGCGGGAGCTTATTCAGCGGCAACTATTGACAAAGCATCCGAAGTAAGTCTTCTTTTGAAGACTAAAGAGCATGAGATATACGCATTACAAGCAGAAGTGATAGAGGCAAGGAATAAGGCAGCACAGGCAGAGGAACAATTGCTGGCCCAACAACAAGAGAATCATTTGTTAACCCAGCAAATTGAACAACTGAGGATAGACCAAAGTGACATTCAGAAAGCAAAAGAATTGTCAGAGGCATTATCCCAGTTGAAGGCATCGAATGAGCTGATGATACAAGCTAAAGACGAGCAAATAATTCAGCTATCAGCTCAGCTTGAAGGTATTAAGAGCGCCCAGAGTATCAATGATTTCAGAGCAGAGGCAACTCGAATAAACAGCGCACTGATATCTCAAATCAGGATCTTATGCCAACAACTTGTTGAAGCTGAATCACTGTGTGAAACATCTACAGCAGTGTGTGAACAAATCAAGAAAGCCAGAAGTAAGTTGGATCAGGCTGAAGACGATATAACAGAGTATATTGAATGGCAAGACACTCCAGAAGGGCAAGCCGCAAATTTCTCCCGAATCTGTGTAACATACAAGGACATACTCTTCATGGAATGGAACACACAAATGATGAAAGCAGAAAGAGCAGCCTCCAGATGCAAAATGATTGCCAGTAACATGATCAATCTAGTCAATGATACATTGTATCTGGCAAACATGATTTCACAATGCACACCTTGAAACATAACAACGGCAAACATGCTGGAGCACAGGAATTACCCTGATCTGGAGAAACAAGGGCGGTTAATTGCTGGAGTAAATACCTTGACCGCCGATGCATACTGGCTTTTCCTGATTAAACCACATTCTCAAAGGTCGGCTCTTAATTGTCTAACAGATGCTCTCCGATACCTGATTGCCGATATTCAAGATGCCACATATGATGCACAGCTGACTTCACGCCTCAATACTCCACCAGAAGTAGAGCCAATGCTGGCGATATGTCAGCGAAGGAGTAAAGGCAAAGAGACCTCTGACTGAAGCATCGCCGCCGACTGCCGAATCACCAAAATGCAAAATGATATTTGTTAATGCCGATTTAGTTGTTTTTCAGTTTTAGATATTTAGATATTTTAGATTAGCATAGTATTTATAGACCCTTTCATTTTTTTGGAAAGGGTCGTAAAATTTTGTAAAAGACTTAAAGGCTGAAGTTTGCACTATTGTGCTTCAGTCTATATTCTTTTTGAAACTCGACCACTGGTTCTTAATTTTACTTGGAAGGTTGTTTGAAGTAAATTGTGCACTATTGTCGTTTGCTTGGAATGCTTTCTGGTCTGAAGGAAGAACCGCGACATAGCGATTAATATATTGGATTGATCAAACAGCTTGCATGGTACTATTATCTGTATCTGTTCTCTTTTCTATTATATGAATTGTTGTGTTATTACTTTTGCTATTGTTGATTACATGTATGCAATATAACAGCAAGTCTGCATTTCATATCACTATTGAATGTTTTGTGATTTGTTATCTCTTTTAATCATGCGCGTAACAATGATATAAATGACTGAGTGCAGTAATTCGCTATTATCGCTCTGCATAACTACTTATGCAGAGCAATCTTAAATGATTTAAACATTTATGCTTATTGTCAGTGTCATCTATATGCCTGCCAGTAAGCCTAAATTATCAAACGATGTATTCAAATGAATCGATAAGTCCCGGGATTAGCTTATAGTTATTATATTTCTTTTGTAGTTTAGTTATTTATTTATTATCACCTTATATCGTAAATCATTCATCCATCCCGTTTACTTATAATCTTTGGGAAACTGGTCCCATTATCCCCAGTCGGAGCCACTATTCCAAACGGAAAAGGAGCTGCACTAAGTTCCGGACCGGGTGGTTTCCCTGATGTTGTTGCAACGAATTTCGGGGCATCAACAGAAGGTTAGACACTTTGCAAGACATTGAGTTTGATATTAACTTTGAGTAGATTTTATTTCGCAATAAATCTTTAAGTTAGATTGATCAGATAGTTGTTAATTCCTCTATATCTCTTCATAACCCCATTGAAGACTTTTTTTCACACAATAAATCAGGGTCATGGCTTATTCATACTCTTGATCATTTGCAGAACCTCTCTTCAAACTTAAACACTTGGGTGCAAAACAAGACTCATAGGCCATCTTTTGATTTTTGAAATACTTCCATTGCATCTATTGCCACTCAAACTATCTCTCACCCTCCGCCTTCTTCTTCACAAATTTTTCACACCACTCAAGCTATCATTAATCCCCCTTTGAGTATATTGAATATCCCAATCCTTGTCTTAAATCCACCACTTCCCCCACCTCCAGTTATGGTTGCCCGATATGCACCCCTTGTTTTTCCTCAAAATCCTGGTGCCATGCCCCCTGATTATCAAACCAAAATACCTTTCTTTGATGGCACCCAAACTATTACAGCTCAACAGCACGTAGACAAGATGAATGATTTCTTTGACCTCCATGAAGTTGAAATTGAAGATGTGATGATGAGGCTGTTTGTACAAAGTTTTGGAGGAGAAGTTCAGAAATGGTTCAGAGCCCTACCAGCAGCTTCTATCACTAATCTACTTGCCCTTTAGAGGCAGTTTCTAGATTGGTGGGAGGTGAAGAAGAATCCCCTTCAGATTTTGTCTGAATATGAGAACATCAAAAGAAATGTTGGTGAGAGTGTGCAAGACTATTGTGTGAGATTTAATGCAGTGTACAATGCTATCCCTGCAAATATCAAACCACCAGAGGGATTGGCTTTGCTTAAGTTTCCAGATGGATTTGATGCCAATATGGCATATCAGTTGCGTGAATGTGATCCTACAACTCTAGAAGACATGCAAAAGAATGTTGTGAGCGTAGAAGCGAACTTGTTGGCCAAAAGAGCAAGAATGAGACCAAAGAAAATAGTGACGATGAAAGAAGAAGCATCTACTTCAGATGTAAAAATGGATACATTGATTCGAACAATGGAAAGGATATTTGACTGGTTGTCCATCATAGACAGAACTGAACCGCAGATTCGGAACCCAAACTTTAGAGGGCAGGAGCAGCCCAAATTTTGAATCAAGCAAAGAGAGAAAAAAGCACGGGAACAAACAGTGCAACAACAATAGTATATCAAAACTCCCTTACAGCAGAATTATGTTCAAGGAGTGGAAGAAGAAGAGGAGGAAGATATGGTATTTGAAACAAATAACTTATTCATTGCAAATGGTATGCCTATATTTCTGACTGAAGATGAGGAGTATGCGGAAAGTTCTGACATTCTAAAGGATGAGGACTACATCTTAGCAAATGATGCTCTTTTAGAGGCCAAATCTGATGATTATCAGCGTGGTTAAATGAATTCTTTGAACACACAGCAGAGACAATATCCTTTGAGGAGCAGATATGTATCGATCAATCATATTCGGAAGAGGAAGGATGCTCAATCAAAGAATGATCTCTCAAATAGTCAGCAAAAGGAAAGGAGCATGCCGATAAAAATCCTAGCAAGGTAAATTAGCCATCAACGAGTACAGCTGCAAAAGAGAAAGACAATCAGAAAAAGGATAGTGCAACAAAGGAGCAAACAGATAAGAGGGACATCGATGTCAAAAAGGTAGAAAAAGTCACATCTTTTAATTTAGAAAGTGAAATTGCTAAATTAAAAGTGTCCATTCCTTTGACCGAGCTTGTTAAGAATAGCCATTACAAACACCATGTGTCTAGATTATTGCAAATTTATCCTTTGTCCCATATGGTGAATGTTGAGGATGATCGCCCTGAACTTATTTTTGGTCCAACTATAGAAGGTCAGCTAGACGATAGCGAAGTCCCGCCCTTTTATTTGAGTCTTAGACTGCATGAGTATATTCTTCATAATTCTATGCTTGATTCTGGAGCTTCCCACAATTTGATGCCCAAGGCCATCATGGAAAATCTGGGCCTGGATATCACCCAAAAATATCATGATTTGTATTCATTTGATTCTGGTAGAGTTCGCTACATTGGTCTCATCAAAGATTTGGTGGTTTCCTTAGATCAAATCCCAGCTAAGAATGTTTTGATGGACGTGGTAGTAGTTGATATACCACCTCGATTTGGTATGCTATTGTCTAGATCGTGGGGAGCCAAACTCAAAGGAACTTTACAACTTGACTTCTCTTATGCTACAATCCCTATTTTCGGTCAATTGAGGAAGTTGTACTGGGAAAAGAAGATGAAATATATGATCACTAGTAAAGAGAAGCCCATAAATCATCTGATAAATGTTGTACATACAGATTTAGAGTCTTTTGTTTTGTACACTGATAGTGGATTGAATGATGTAGATATTTAGCTCATAGAAGTAGATGATGTACCAGAAATTTCTGAAAATTTTAGAGCAGTTCTTAATCAAGAAAAGAAAAAAGTGGCAATTCCTTTTGAGAAGCCTCCGCAGGAGCAGAAAGTCAGTAAAAAACAGAAAAATGAAGTAACCAGCAAAGGTAAGATCAAAACAAAAGCAAAATTCCTACATCTGGAGACGAAGAGGGCCTTTGGATCATGGAATTCAATGGTACTTTGGGTAAAGGTGGTGGAGGTATTGGAATTTGTATTCAAAGTCCTATTTTTTAGCCAGACAAAGTCCCAAGTAATGTTAGAGTGTGTTCCTATAAATTAGCTTTTGATTGCTCTAATAATGAAGCAGAGTATGAGGCATTGATTACAGGTCTAAAGATTTTCAAGAAGCTGGGTGCGAAAAGGATTTCTATTTATGGTGATTCAGAGCTAGTGATTAAACAAGTCAAAGGAGAATATCAAGCAAAGCATCCGCGGATGAGAGCTTATAGGAATGCAGTCCTAGATATCTTGAAAATGTTTCCAGAATACACATTGACACTGGTGCCGAGAAGTCAAAACATCAATGATGATTCACTTGCTACAACAGTGAGCAATCTAAAAATTCAACTGAATTCTAGCAATAAATTTGAAATTCATGTCAAACATAGGCCTACTGTTCCTGATAATTTGAGATATTGGCAAGTTTTTTGGGATGACAATGAAATTTCCTTTTTGCAGAATGAAGCGAAGTTTAAGAATGCTTTCATTGATGATGTTTGTGATTATGATGAACAAGACATTGAGGTTTGTTATTCCTAGAGGTCTTATACCTTTAGAGGAGTTGTTTGATCAAGATGATGTGGCGAGAAAACCAACCTTGGTTCCTACTAACAAAGGAGTTGAAGATGTAAACATTGGGACAGCGGACCAGCCCAAGCTCGTTAAGCCATCAAAAACATTATCTCCCGAATCAAAGGCTAAGTATGTTAACTTCCTTTCTGAATTTTCTCATGTTTTTGCGTGGGATTACTCAAATTTGAAAGTATATGACAAGAACATCATTCACCACACCATTCCTATCAAGCTAGATCAAAAACCCTTTAGACAAAAGTTGACAAGGATCAACCCAAAGCTGCTTCCATCTATCGAGAAAGAGGTAAATAGATTGTTTAAAGTTGTTATCATTGTTCCAATTAGATTCTCTTATTGGGTTTCAAATTTGGTCCCAGTACGAAAAAAGACCGAAGAGATAAGGTTGTGTATTGATTTCCGAAACCTAAATAAAATATCCCTAAAAGATAATTATCCTCTTCCTACGATGGACCATATTCTGCAAAGAATAGTTGGAGCATCACAGATTTCACTACTAGATGGCTACTCAAGTTACAATCATATTTTGGTGCACAAAAAATACCAAGACAAAACTGCCTTCACAACACCATGGGGGAATTTTCAATATGCCAAGATGCCATGTGGGCTGAAGAATGTCGGGGCCACTTTTCAGCAGGCTATGGATATAGCGTTCGCTAACGAGAAGGATGTTTTCTTATTGGTTTACTTAGATGACTTGACAATATTTTCTGGTTCTGATGATGAGCATTTACACCACCTGAGGATTGTTTTTCAGAAATGCAGCGAGTTCGGGATTTCTTTAAATCCAAAGAAGAGTCTTTTTGCAATGGAGGAAGGCAATCTCATTGGTCATATAATTTCCAAATATGGTATTCACATTGATCCTTCTAGGGTGGAGGAAATTCAGCAAATAGACTTTCTGCACAACAAAAAGGAGATCGAGGCCTTCAACAGTAAGATGAACTTCTTACGCAGATTTATACCAAAATTGGTTGAGCATTTATGTGATTTAACTAATATGTTGAAGAAGGACAACACTATGAAATGGACCAAGGATGCCATGAAATCTTTCAACTTGGTAAAGCTTGCTTTGACCACAACCGCTGTTTTCATCAGTCCCGATTATACTCATGATTTTATTATATTTTAATTTGCATCTGAGCACACTTTGGCTGCGGTGTTGATGCAAAAGAAGGATCAATTGGAGAAGCCCATTGCATTTTTCAGTCGAACTATCAGAGATGCTACTCTTCGCTATAACATCATTCAGAAACAAGCTTTGGCCCTTATAAAGGCATCGAAGGATTTTCGGGTTTACATTTTGCATTTGCATACCATAGCATATGTTCCCAACGCCGTTGTCAAAGATGTCCTCATGTACACTGATACGGAAGGAAGAAGAGGTAAGTGGATAGCAGCGATGTTAGAGTATGATCTTGGGATAAAGCCCACAAAACTGATCAAAGGTCAAGGCTTGGAAAAACTCATGGCTGAGTCAAATCTTCATTCTCTAGACATAAATCTTATTGCAGCAATGTCAGATGATGAAGATGGTGGCACACTCATTCAGGTATCAGAGATGTTTCTCAACTCACCTTGGTATTCTGATATAGTATATGTTCTTCAGCATCTTTCTCCTCCTCCTGTAATGTCAAAAAGTAAAGGTAGATCACTAAAGTTGAAGTCTACAAAATTCTACATTTTAGATAGTGCTCTCTATTGGAAAGATCTAGGAGGGGTTCTTCTTAATTGTTTGGTTGAAAATGAAGCTCAGCAGGTAATGAATGATTTTCATCGAGGAGATTGTGGGGGTCACCTGTTTTGGAAAGAAATAACTAATGAAATCTTGAGAGCAGGGTATTATTGGCCATCTTTATTTTCATACTTATACAAGACAGTCATGAGCTGCTAGAAATTTCATGTTTTTCTGGGAAAAAGGAAGTTTCTTCCTCTTCCTTTGAAGCCAGTTGTAGTCAATGCACCTTTCCAGTAGTGGGGGCTTGATTTCATAGGAGAAATTCATCCTACATCATCAGCACAACGCAGATGGATTTTGACAGCTACTGATTACTTCACCAAATGGATTGAATCCATTTTGATAAGGCAAGCTACAGGCACGGTAATTATTCAGTTTTTAGAGTCCAATATCTTGTCTTGTTTTGGTTTCCCTCACAAGATTATTACATATAATAAGTCAAAGAGAATGGTTGAGTTTTGCAACAAATACAACATCACATTGGGTCATTCCACGACATACTACCCGCAGGGAAATGGATTAGCTGAGTCTTCAAATAAATCCTTGGTAAACATTATTAAGAAGATGTTGGAGACAAATAAAAAGAATTGGCATCGAAAAAATTTCAATGCTTTGTGGGCCAATAGAGTGAGCAGTAAGAAATCAATAGGTATGTCACCTTTTGAATTGGCTTATGGTACTGATACAGTGTTTCCTACCTCCCTTGCAGTCCCGGCCATGAGATTATTTCAAGAAGCCGGTAGTGAAGAAGATGATATTTAGCGTCGGACCAATCAAATGATTCACCTTCAACATACAAGGGAAGAGGTTTCTCAAAACACTTTTCAGCTACAAGAGAAGATAAAGAAAATTTATGACCGCAAAACCAAGGCAAAAAAGTTTCAGTTGGAAGATGTAGTGCTACGATGGGATGCACGAAATGAAGAAAAAGGAAAACATGGTAAGTTTGAAAATCTGTGGAAAGGACCTTATAAAATCTCAGCCTATCGAGGACAAAATGCATTTTTATTAAAGGAAATGGATGGTCAAGAATTCTCAGGAGGACTAGTGAATGGTAGGCTCCTGAAACACTATTATTTCTGATGCAGCTTGCTAAAGTTGTTTCACTGTCATTGTATATACCAGTTTTCTTTCCTTGCAAGTTTTGAAGTACAATGTCATTTGAGCTTGGGGCCCGAAGTGAAGGCTATAAATCTTAAATGCTTTGTGCTATGTTTAGTTGGTTTTTGAGTCAGTTTAGAGTCGGTTGTGAGTCAGTCTTCAGTTTGTATCGAGTCATTTTTCAAAAGTTTCAAAAAAAATTCAGTCTTTCATTTGTTTGACCGTATTGGCCCAATCATCTAGGCACTTGGTCTACGGTGTTCTTGACACCTCCAAGGAGCTGCCATCCCTAATAAGGCCAATGTTAGTGTTAGTATATGCATACTTCCATCAGGGATCAAATCTACTCTTTACATTTTCATTTTAGGTGTCTCATTCTGAATTTTTTATCATTCCACTAGGTCATGCCAAAATGGTCCACTGATGGTTGTCTTCTTCTCAGAAAACTAAAGTTTCCCTCATGAGGTACATTTTCTGACCCATCTCCATGTTGCATTCAGTTATGGTTTCAGTTATGCTATTCTTAGAGTCATGACAGTTATGTTTCCATTAGGTCTTAGGGTTCATTTCCAAGGTCTTTCCATTAGGTCTTACGGTCCATTTCCAAGGTCAAAAGCATGGTTTCAAATGTAAATGAAGGGCCAAAAAGGTATGAGGAAGACCAATAAACAAAGAGTGATTGATAGTATGTCATGGTTGTTGTACAAAAATCTTACTTCACTGATGTAATTTTCATCTCAAAAACATGTTTTTGAGATGAAAATAGAGTATTTTAGCTGATTCACATATCTTTTTTTGATGTAATTCAAGTCATTTCATGATATAAGTGTTCCCATAAGCTACCCAAGAATTTTTCCTTGCTACAAGTAATGAAAGCCATTGAAGAAATCAGTTCAATCAAAACATTGTCCACCTGAAAAGAGACAAAGAAAGAAAAGCATTAAACAAAGATTTGAAGACAAAGTAAAAGTTCCAAAAAACATTATAAAGTGGGTTTTTTCTAAAGAAAAAACAAAATCACCCTCTATATAAGAGTTCAAAATCCTTTTGCAAATTCATCATATTCATTTGACAAAGAGAAAGAAGAGAGTTGAAGGAGAGAAGGGAGTTGAAGCGAATTGGTGGCTGAGCAAAGAGGAGGCGTTGTGCATAGAGCAGGAGGCGTTGTGCATAGAGCAGGAGGCGTTGTGCATAGAGCAGGAGGTGCTACGCATAGAGCAAGAGGAATTGCACATAGGGCAGATTGTGGAGGAACTACGCATAGAAGAGGGAGCGCTGCGCATATAGATAGAGTGCCACACATAGGGCCTGTTTTCTTGTGCATTTTTTCACGACGCTGAGCATACAACCAGAGTGTTGCACACCTATACAAGGCATTGCGCATCAGGCCATCAAACACCAAGACCACCCTATGAACCATCTAAATCGCTCTTTTGCTACCTAGAGCCTCTAAGCAAGTAAGTACACTCCTTGAACCATCCTCTTGACACTCATTTCACGATTTTGAAGTTTGTTTGCTATTTAAATTTTCAAACCCTAGGTTGCCTAAAAAACCCTCCCTACTTACCATATCCCTTATTCCCACATTCTGTTTTCAAATCCCTCCACCTATCCCCCATACCCTAATCCCCCAAACAAAATCCCTACACCTATCCCCTATACCCTAATCCCCAAAACAAAATCATTATACCCATGTTTACTAAACAGTCCCTACTAAAAATACCCTCCTCACTCTCACATCATACATATCTCATTCTACATCGTACAAACTCCTCTCCCCTTTCCCTATCCCTATTCACCATAACTCACTTCTTGATTACCTTCTCTAGTGTTTCAAAGTTTCAAATTCAAAAGACATGGATAAAAAGGATAGAGATTATGAGGAGGAGGAAAATAGTGGTAGTGAAATCATGGGAGATGAACCTCAACATCAGAGAAAACCACATAAGGGAGGCAAAATTATCAGAGAGGAACCATCAAACATCAGAGAGTTACAGGCTTCTCATATAACTGTCTCTTGTTTCAGGCATCTAGGGTGTTATGATTTTTGTGAGTAGGTACAAAGAGTTCAACATCATCTTGAGCTGACCAGGCTTTTTGTAGCCAATCTCTGTGATAACAAGGTAACTCTTGCTGGGGTGACATTTACAGTTTCATCCTCCATCATTTCTGATGCTACAAGGATTCCAAATGTGGGGGAAAAATGGTATAAAGCACAATATTTGGATGAGCACTACTATGAGCCATACATTAAACCCAGGTACAGGAATGAAAAGAAGAGGACCTTTCCTTTCAGGTTCCTTGACGACAAGTATGCCCCTATGATGAGGATCATTATGAAGTATTTTACATGTGAGGGAAAATTTTCTAGATTGTACACCTATCATATTAGGCTTCTTATGCACTTCACAAGAGTGAAAATGATGAACATCCCGTATTTCTTATTCAAGAACATTGAAAAGATGGCCTACATTATACAAAAAAATCCATACCCCCAGCAGATGAGTAGTAGCTATCACTATTCCTTGATTAATATGATTGTGGTACATCATCTCAACCTCCTCAACATCTCTTGGGATACATTTATTGCCAATGACATCTTCAATGATCCTCATATTCCTCCACTAGTGCCCTAAGAAGCAGAAAGGCCTTCCAGTAGTGCCAAAGTAAAGAAAAGTTATAAGGATAAAGAGACTAAAGTTGTTGAGAAGCCAGAAATCTACAAAACATATCAGAGAAGGGCTAAAAAGTTGTTTGCAGCGGATAGGCAAGTGTTTACTCCAATTGATGTGGAAGGGGCCTTGCCTTCTTCATCAGCTCATAGGCAAATGCTTGCTCCACAAACTATGGAAGGGGATTTGCCTTCTTCATCAATGCAACATGTACAACAGGTGCAACAGGTGCATAAAGGGAAAGAAAATATGTTGGAGGAAAGCCTCGATGATGAAGAGGAAGGGGAATTTGATTTGATGGAACATGATGGACCAGAATAGCCACACATGCATCATGGAATTGAGATAGTTGACTTGGAGGCTCAAGATGAGGCAAAAAATGAAAATATAACCATAAGGGAAAAAGATGCACAGATCCAAGCACTGATGGACAACTTGGCGAGAGCTAAGTATGTCATTTCATACCTTGAGCAAGAGAACAAGCAGCTAAGTGACAAAAAATTCCTCATGGAGTTGGAACTTTTCAAAGCAAATAGGAAAGGTGACAAAGGAAAATCAGTGATGCAAGAGGAAGAAGCCCTAGCCACCTTGACTACAAAACAAAGGCTTGAAAAGGAGATTGAGGAGGATAGAGAAACTTGGCTTGACATGGTCAATTTTCATTTGGAGAAGCTACTACAAAAGGCCAATAGGGACAATCAAATCATTAGGCACATGGCTCGCCATTACAGGACCCAGAACAAGATTTGCAACATAAGGGTCAAGCAAATGAAGACAAGGCTAAAAAAAGCACTCAAAGGCAAAAAGGAGGGTGATAGGCTTAGGTTGCTTGTTGTAGCTTCCTTGGCAAACCCAAACACTTGATGGTGGTGTTCTCGACAAATTTTGAGTAGGTTTTGAGATTTTTTTCCTTTTGAATAATTTTGCAATTTTTTACTCAAAAAAAATGGTTCTATGCGTAGCGCCACTGATGCTGCGCTTTTCTTAGGGGAATCCAAATAGGAATTGGTCAGCATTTTTAGATTCACAATGATGAGTGTATGCACCCTGTGCATTTTCTAATGTTTTGGAGCAAAACTGGTCAACCAAAAGGTCAAAACACATCCACAAAATGACCTTTCTGCCCTCTTTTTGAGCCACAGAAGCAGTCTTGGGAGAGTCAGTTGTTTAGGGGTCAAATCAACTCCAAATGGGAAACTAAAGGCAGATTTGGAAAGTAGATAGGACCGGATTTCCAATGAGCTATCATGATCTCAATTGGGACATCGGGAAGACCTCCAAAATGGTCCTGGAACAAGTGTTGTGCATAGAGCTTGGGCATTGCGCATTGGACAATTTTATGCTGAATTTTAACTTCACTATGCCAATGACTGTAATTTTGGGTTTTCTCTCATGAATGATGTTATTAATGATGTAAATGGTGACTAAGAATGTAAATAGGATGGATAATAGTTATTAGAAGGTAGATTCATTAGATCAAAAGTTATCTTGAGGACAAATGAATCAGTTTCCTCCCTTTTAGAGGCAAGTTGTTAGGTTGCCTAGATTCTAGTTTCTTGTTAAGTTTTTGATGGATTAGTTCCTCATCTTATGGATTCAACCCTTGAGGATGGAAGGTAATTGAATCAATGCCTATATCTTCTTCTTCTTTCTCATTGTAAAGGGTTGGACTCAATTGGATGCTTATGCTTTGAGTAGACATCATTTTGTATCAGTTTTCAGCAGGAGATTAATGAAAAGTTGCAGCTATTTCTTTGGGATCCATGTGGTATGATGTTCAATTCAGTTTTCTCTATTGTGATCATATGTTAAAATATTTTTTGTACCTCGTCAATCATTTCATTGCTTTTAAGTGGATGTTTTCAAGGTGATAGGCGGAACAGTTTAGGAAGAATCCATGTTGCTTACATGCTCTTTCTAGCTCCTCACCTATCTTGAATCACCTCACCCATCAAACCCTAGAGTGTTGAGCCTTGTGCCTACCTTTCCCCATCAAACACCCTACAATTTTTACCTAATTTCCTTACCCTAATTGTTTGGCTCCTCCTAATCTAGCAAAACCCTCCAAAATAAAATCAAACCTTGTGCTACTATACCTAGCCTAATATCATTTTCTTGACCCAGTCATCTTGGCTAAGATCCTTACGGAGAGAGCCCTCTCTTGGCCAAGTAGGGCTAGCTACTTGGCTAAGTGTGGTTTGTGGTTACCCTAGCATTGCCTTCCTTCATCCTGAGGTTTAATCCAGTTGATAACACAGTTATCAATGAAAAAAGCATGCTCATACGCTGATTTTCCTAACTCCCCCTTCATTGCATTTCACCCCCTCTATATACTCACTAATTTCACTTTTACCCCTTCATGGCATATGAAAACCCCTTCCCCCTCATTTTTTCTCCTACCCCATAGTTTCACACTTTTCCCTAGTCAATTACTCCTAAAATCCATTCCCTTAAGTGTGAAACCCCTTTCCCCCCTTTTAAAATCATGCTTTCACTTCAATAATTACCCAAAAACCCCTCTAAACCCTTTATCCTAACTCTAAAAACCCATGGGTCCCACTAAACTCCACCCCATCACTCATCCACACAACATTCCCATGCGATGGCCATCCGATCATCCACCCCCAGATCCAATGACCATCACCCATATCATGCTCACGCAATGTCCGACCTTTAACGGCCCAAGAGCACACGATATGGGCGATTTTGCTTGGGGCCCATTTGCCTACATGTCAGCCTTTGGCATAGATCGCGTTCCCCTGGTAAAATATTGCCTAACCCCCATAAGTGGTGCGATGACCTCCAAAACCACTTCCCCGTCAAAATCAAAACCAACGTTGTTCATGAAACATTCATTCCCCGCCATTTTTCCAACTGGTCATGGTTAAAAGCATTCCGACCCCTCTTTTCACCCTTTTTCACTCAAATGGCATTGTTGAAACTCTGAAGCACCTGAGCCTTCCGAACTCCTACGACCAGCTGTCAACCATCAAATCCTTCCGATGCCACCACTGCACACCATCCTAGCTGCTAAAGCCCTCTGCAAACCCCAATTGAAAACTAGTTGCAACCCCGACTGTAAATTCCAGGTAATTACGCACAAAACTAGAATTACCCTCTCTTTAAAGAAAGAACATTAAATTCTTAAAATAACTAAAATAATTTGATTAATTTCAATTTAATTGTGAGTCTACCATTCCCAAAGTACCAGAACCCCAACCTGCAACAAGCTCGTACCCTACCCTAGTTATTCAATTACTCAAATTTCACTCCCAAAGCCATATAAAGCCCAATTTTCCACATTTTATCACAAAAATGGTTGCCCCAACCTCTCTAGATGTCAGACCAGTGACAACCCCTCACTTAGACATTGACCACCTAGCCCTGGCAAACAGGGATTTTCAAATCAAAGACACATTCACCCAAGACAACCTTCTAAGAATCCATTGTTGGGCCAAGGATAGATTCTTGAACAAAGAAGATTATATCCACCTTTGGGACTCAAATCTACCCAATTATACATTCCCAAAAGCCCATCCATTCCCAGACATTGTACATTTTTGCCATGCATGTTACATACCTAGCTAGAGGGCTATAATTGCCCCAAACTAGGACTTCTTGTTTTCAATTGCTGCTGAGTCTATTAACCTGTTGGACCTGTACACCACATTGGACCCAGCTAAGATCAAACAAATATTTCAGAATTTCATCATTGAGGAGTACCATACTCCTAAAGACATTCCCAAGAGAATAATCTCCATGATCTCATGCATCCTAGGATTCACATTAGATAATTTTGTGGATGAAATAATCATGTCCTTCTTGTCCATTTTCACTCCAAGCCAGCTTCCTACCATTTTGTATGATTATGCCCAGTTCATTGCAGAAAAAAAAGGATGAACAGTTCACTATATTTCCCACTGAAAGAGTCTTCAAATACTCTTCATTGTTGTTTCATATGTTCATGTATTATCAAACAGACAAGTTCCCAGTGAAGATTCAGAAAACAGATACCAGGGGAAAGGAAATATCATGTATCTACTGGAAACCCTTGGTCCAAAGGTATAACACAACATTCACATACAAAGACTTCATAGATTGTTTTGTGCACCCTATCATGAACATGCTGACTTGTAGCACTCAACCTAGAATTAGTACTGAGATCAAGAGAGTACTGCAACTGGAAAAGAGTAGCAGAGTAGGAGACTGGTACATTTACCGGAATCATACTGAAATTAGGATCTATGGTTTTGAATTACCCCCCTACAAATTGCCTAAGCATCTCCCAATGAGAATATTTGTCGTGGAATACTTCATGCAAATGATATGTGCAGATGAGGCAAACTTCCTAGCTGCTAGGAAGAAAACATAGTTTAAGATGAAAAACCAAATGGGCCCTTTCATCTGCAACACCAGAGAGGTTGGGCCTAAAGCTGATAAGATACTCCAACAATTCAAATTCAAGAATAGTTTCATTTGGCATTATGACCCTCATGGGGTTATAAACAAACTCAAGCAAAAGGTCAAGTTGGGACCTTACATCCACTACCCAAGAACTGACATTGAACAGTATGCTAATTAGTCAGAATGGGTAAAGAACACATTGATAGATATGGAAATCATAGTGGTGGATGTGGAGAACACCATGATTGACCTGGAAAACCAATTTGACCAAATTTCTTTCTTTCAGGTTCCAAAGTTGGAAGAGCTAATGAATATCCCTCCCATCATTCAAACTCTGGCCAATGAGGAAAAGAATCCCAAAAGAAACAGGGAGGAAACATCAAGTTCTGCTATGGACACCACTGATCAGTAGTTCCTACTAAGAAAAAGGCCCAAATTGACTCTTATGTCTGAACAGGAGGAAAACATTGCATCAGCAGAAATGATTGATACTAATGCAATGGGGCAAAGGAGTAGACAAACAACTGAGACTGTTGCATCAGTAGAAACACAACAACCCTCCTCTTCAAACACCCAGATTATACAGAGACAGAAGAGTGTGGAGGTGTCTTCCTTTGTCAGGCCAGCTGACAAGGAAGCAGATATCAAGGAAAGATTCAAGGAGATTAAAATGAGGAATGAGAAGCTCAAGGCAGACACTTATGCCAAGTACATGCAGATGAAACCACCAAACCAGAGGAGATTGATTTTAGCCATTGACATCAAAGAAGGTAAAATGCAAGTGTCTTTCCTACAACCTACTGTACAACAGCCTAAAACCACAGTAGACTACAAGAATACCAACTTTGAGATCTTAGCCAAGGATGTGCATCCCATAGACCAAATAGAATTTCACAAGTAGGCTAGAGAGATGATCTACTCCACCCTCACAATAAAAGCAATGGCAACACTCAAGCTCAGGGACTCATTAGACAATGTGACAACCTAGTATAAACTGGAAAAAGCATCTTCTAGTGCCAAAGACACAAGGATCAAATCCTTAGAAGACCTGATCATTGAGTTGGGCCATGACCCAAAGGAAATCAAGGCTGTTGAACAGTTAATTAAAAATAAAAATGAAGACATTGCAGCCCTTAAGAAACAGCTCAAGTTGCCTCAGTCACAACACCCTCAAACAAAAGAAGTCCTAGATAGCCAAACAAATCATGACGAAATGATGGACTTGGTCCTGCAACTCAATGACCAATTGAAGGAAATGGAAAAGGAACTAAATAGCTTGGTCCAGCTCAAACAAGATAGTCTAGACAATGCTCTTCCAATTGTCATTCCTACAATGACCATAGTGGTGCCTTCCACATTGGTAGCAACATTAGCTTCCACTGGTCCAATGGCCACTACATTGCCAGCAACATCAACAACAACTACATTAGCAACGACATCAACAACAACAGGTACCACAGGTGATGAAGCAAACAGGCTGGTCAAGGCAATGGAAGAAATGTCCATTCAGACCAGTGAAATGAATAAGTTAAAAGATAAACTTACCAGCCTAGAGACAGATTGCAGGTTAGCCCAGATCATGCATAAAGAAGAACAATAGAAGGCTACCAAAATGAATGCGAGAGTGAAAAGCCTGGAGAAAGAGTTAACAATGAGTGAGCATTTGGGAAAGGCCAAACAATTATTATGGGCCAATATCATTAACTCTGTCAATGATATTTAGCCATCTATCCAAGTCATTTTTGAGCAGATAGACTTAATCAAACAAGCTACAAAAGCCATCCAGAAGGTCAAAGAAGAACTTGGAGAAATGCTAGAGGAAGCAGTTAGAATTATCCAATTCCTCAACTCCATGAACAAATATGAGCTACAAGAACTTGACATAATTGATAGGACAGGTACCATTTTGGAAGTCAAGAGGGTCCTAGCTAAGAGAAATTTAACGTTAAATTTAGAAGATAAGTCTCAAACCATGCAACTAGCCGTTGACAAGTTTATGACCAAGTTTGAGCTTTTAAGACAAAAGGGACTACCTAGTCCCTTAGTCATAAATGATAAACTAATGACACAGGAGGACTACAACAAGAAAATCAGGGAAGTGGCCAAAGAACAAGCAAATACCTCATCAATGAGTGGTATACCAACTGGCAGAGTATTATACCAAACTTTTGAAAATATGTTTTATCTCCAGCATGAGGTGAAACACTTATTTATTAATAAGCCTACTTTTTCCAAATATACAGAGGCTGATGAAATATATAGGAAAATTCTCAACATGTAGTTACTATGTGAAGAAACATGGCAAAAACTGAATGATTTACTGTAGTAAGAACATAGTAAATTATGAACAGTAAATTATAAGAGTACAGTAAAAAGTAAATTAGCATGGTAACAGGATGAAGACAAGTCAGCATAGTCAAAGTGTATCAGGTGAAAGAGTATCAGATGAAAGATGGAATCCAAACAGCTTGCCAGCATAAAGGGCTAAAAATCAAAGCATAACAGCCAGCAGAACCAAAATAACAGGGACAGCATGAAAGAGTTCAATAGTTGTCTGTATCTTCTTGCAGGAAGATATTTTCCTTTCCTAGATTAATTCTCAAATTAGTTTGAGATATTTTGTAATAAACTTTTTGTATAAATACTTCAAAGTTCAAAGTATTATGGTGGATTATTTTACATTTGTAGAGTTATTGTGATTTTGAACCTAAGGGTGATTTTACTATTTTCTAGTCAATAGACTGGAGCTAGTAATAAAAGAATTTCACTACACGATTCATGAGATGAGCCATTTGTAGTGAAGTACTTTCTTTGTGTTATTGTGTTACCTTTCTTTTGTGTTTTCATAATCTTAAATGTGTTCTAAAATCTAAATGAATTAACTGGAAATATCATACAGAATTTGTTTAATTACACTCTGTTTTGCACAGTAATTTATTTACATGTTTTCTTCTGATACCCGAATCTGAGAATCCTTGATTGCTCTCCCATCCCAGTTGAATTCTTTCATTCCTTCCAAAGTCTGGCCTAGGGAACCCTTAATTGCTCCCTGGATCCGATTTGAAGCCATTCACCATTTAGCCTCTGAGATCTGCAGTAACTTATCTACCTTGCCTTGTAGACACTATTTTTAGAACTGAATCTAGTCTTGTTTGTCAGACATCTGACTCCATAGCCCAATGGTAGAAGCCAATCCTCTTTCAAACTAATTAAAGTGATCCCACCTGTTAGGTTCCTATACCAATAGGAGTCATAATTTTGAATGACTAATGTTGAGCCTTGTAATATTGTACATACCTTTGCTTTCTGCAAACGTTTTCCATATTAAAAAATTTAAAAAATGTAAAGAAAGAATAATCAAAGGACAAAAAGAATGAAAATAGGTCAAAAAGTGAAATATATGAACCCCAAAAGACAAAAAGAGACCATGAAAATGTGCAAGTCAAAATGCCATTACTATTTACTTTTTATGCATAATAAATGATTGTGTGTAGCTTGTTGCTTATGCCAAAATCCATGATAGTCAAAATGCTTAAACTTGGCTATTTCATGCTTTGAATTTTATGTTTATAGTTAGTGAATAAATCTGACCAAACAGTGTAATCTTGGTAGATCATTAGATAGATAGAGTGAATAAAAGGAGCTCATCAGTTTAATCTGAGACCTTGGAGGATATAAGGTTAGACTTAGATAGTTTATTTTGTAAAGAAAAGAAAAAGATTGATAAGGGTTCGCTAGCCTAAATGCACCCAAATAAAGTGAAGAAAAAAAGGTAGGATGAGTAAGTGGGTAAGTAGTAGAAAGGTTGCAGAAATATCATGTCATTTGATACAAAGAGAACTTATGTCATTGTTTCAAATGCATCATTTAAATATGCTTAAGTGGTAAACAAAAAAAAAGAAATGGTTCAAAATGTGGTTTACTTAACATCCCCTCATTCATTTTAACCCCCATGAAACTCACTAACTCCCCTTCCATAAGAAAAATATTAATACCTATATTTTTTAAGTCAAAAAGGCTCAGAGCATTTCTCTAACTTCTGGTGGGATTGAACCCTCGGCTTGATGAATTAAGAAGTAAAGGTGTTAACTTTCATCATAATTCATTCACCCCCCTCACAAAACCCCTTTCCCTAAGGTTAGGTTCTTTTTCCTAGGAAAACCCCTTTCTAAACACGTTTCATGTACAAAAACCCACCAAATACATTTATCCTAAGTATTAGGTATATGGAGAAACACATAACATTTCATGTACCTAAATGCAATACCCCTTCTTCTCATTTCACTTCATATTAACTTTTTAATTAAATATGTAAAAATCATGAAAACCCATTTATCCTGTATATATTTAACTCCCTCATATAAATTAACCCTACCTCTTAGTTTATCTATAAACTATATTACTACCCCTTATCCCGCAAAAAACATTAAAACCCCGCCCTTAGTCCCTAATCCCACATTATAGTTTCACCTGATGCCCTAGATTTGGATTAGTTCGTAAACTAATCCTGAAACCACCACAATTAAGTCCCTGGGCCCCCCATCAAATCCCATCATTTACCCACGTGCAACTCCCATCTCCCGATCACCATTGATCGTCCCTCCTCCACATCCAATGCCTCACAAGCATATCAAGCCAGCTCAACGTCCACCCTTTACCCGCCCGATAAGGCGGTTTTCCCCCTAGCCCCCAACGCTACGTGCCAAGCGCTGAATGGAATCGGGCGACCCCCCCTAAATACCGCCCACATCACAAAAACAGTACGATGGACCTCCCAAACCACTTTCCCCTTCCAACTGAAAACCGTCACTATTCATCAAATAGTGAAACCCGCCAAAATTAACCATTTTCCCTATAAAAGCCCGTTTACCCCTCTTTTCGCTCTTTTCACGCATTTTGCCTTTGAGAGCTCGGAAAATTGCTACGACCCCTGTAAATAGCTAAATTGCTCACAAACCTCCGCCATTGCTCCACAGACACTACAGATAGCCCAACTCATTCATCAATCTGTACCAGTACTGTACGAACCTCTGCAGCCACCTTCAACCACCATTTACAGCCAATTCTGCCTAATTCCAAGGATATAACTGTGGAATTCCAACTCCATTGTCAAATTCCAAGTCAATTCACCCTCTCTGACACTGTTAATTAAGTAAAGAGATCAAATTTACTTAAATTTTAACACTGTGAGACATAAACCACTACAAAACCTCTGTTTCCCTAAAAACTCTAAATCACCCCCCACACTCAAATCCACAAGAACTGAGTATGGCTGCCCCAATTGAAATGGATGTAAAGCCCATCACTACAACTCATTTAGACCTAGATCACCTTCCTTTGGTGGATAAATATTTCCAAATAAAATATACCACTGTCCTAGAACCCCTGCTCAAAGTACATTTCCAAAGTAGGGACAAGTTCCTGAACCATGCTAATGAAATTGGCCTTTGGGAGTCAAATTTGCCCAAGTACTAGCTCCCCCAAGTCCACATTTTTCCTGAAATTATGCATATGTGATATTCTTGCTATGTCCCCAATCATAGAACTATCATGTCTCATGACCAGAACGTCCTTTTCACCATACCTATTGAGTCCATAAACGAAATGCTGCAGCTCCAACCAGGACCAAGCCTAACCCCACTCTCAATTGAATATTTGTTGGACTTGTATCCCAAACTTAGCTCTACAAAGTTGGCCCAACTGTTCCAAACCTTCATTAGAGAAGAGAAACACATCCCTAAGGACTCTGCTCCATATGTATCAGCCATTTTCTCTCCATGGGGCCAAAATATTGTGGCCATGATATCTTCTGTTTTGGGTTACTCCACCAGTGAGTACATTGATGAAATAATCCTTGCCTTCATGTCCATCTACACTCCAGGGAAGCCTCCTATTGTCATTTATGACTTTGCCCAATTTATAGCTGATAGGATGCATGAGAAATTACTTAGAATGAACAATGAAAGGGTTTTCAAGTACTCCTCAGTTTTATACCATATGTTTTTATATTACCAATCAGAGAAGTTCCCATTCACCCTTCAAAAGCTTGACACCAAGGGTCAGCCTAGGTCAGTCAGTTTTTGGACCACATTGATCCACCAATACCAGTCTCCATACTCTTACTCTTATTTCATTGGTTTATTTGTACATCCAGTCATGACAATGTTGACTGGAAACCCTCCTCCTAGAATCAGTCTAGAAATAAAAAGAGTCCTTCAGTTGTCTAGGCAGACCAAAGTTGGTGACAGGTATCTTTACTAGAACCATACAGAAATCAGGATTTATGGTTGCATGTTGGCACCATACAAGCTACCAAGATACCTCCTAATGAGGTTGTTTGCATTAGAATACTATAGGCAAATTATCAATGCAGATGAAGTAAACTTCGTCAATGCCAAGAAGAAGGCCAATTTCAAAATAAAAGACCAGCTAGGCCCCTTCATATGCAACTCTAGAGAGGTTGGCCAAGAGGTAGACTTGATATTATAGAATATGAAGTTCCAAAGAAGTTTTTTCTGGAGGTATGATCCTTTGGAATTCATCACAAAGAAGAGACAAAAGGTCAAGCTAGGACCATTCATACACCATCCCATACCTGAGGTAGAAGCTTATGCAAATCAGACAGAATGGGTGGAGGGTACCCTAGTAGACCAGGACAACAATAGAGTAGATGTAGAGAATGCTCTAATTGATTTAGAAAAGCAGCTTGATGAAAGCTCCTTTTTGTAGGTACCATAAGAACCAAAAAGAACCATGAGTACCCCTCTAGTTATGCAGACTCCTCAGAATGAGGAGAAGATCCCAAAAATAAACAGAGAAGGAGCTTCCACTTCAGGAATGGCCACCTCTGATTTGTAGGCAAAGGCTAAATCCAGCCTCTTAGCAAGATTTTATTGAAGACTCAGTTGAAGTCAAAAATACAGGAGCAGACAGAAGTAGGCCTATTACTCCATCTGGAGGTAGGCAAGAGCCTTCCACATCACAAACTCAGATGTCGGAAAGGTAGCTCAGTGTTGAAGTGTCTTCCTTCAGAATGCCTGCTGACAAAGACCAAGATATCAAGGAAAGGTATAAAGAAATCAAAGCTAGAAATGAGAGGCTTAAGGCCCAAACATATGCACAATATCTGAAGCTGACTCCTACCAATCAAACAAGGCTAATGTCAGCCTTTGACATTAAAGAGGGGAAGCTGCAGATGACCTTTGTGAAGCCTACAGCCCAACAGCCAAAGACAACATCAGATTTCAAAAGGGTAGATTTTGAAGTGTTGGCAAGGGATATTCATCCCATAGACCAGATTGAGCTACACAAATAGGCTGGAGAGATGATATACTCCACCCTGATAGGTAAAGCCATAGCTTCCCATCAGCTACAGAACTCCCTGAACAACATCTCAGCACAATTCCAGTTGGAGAAGGCCTCCTCATAGGCCAAGGACACAAGGATCAAGTCCTTAGAGGACTTAGTGATTGAATTGGGACACGATCCCAAGGATATAAAAGCTACAGAGTAGCTAATTAAGAAAAAAAATGATGATATTGTTGCACTTCAGAAAGTTCAGCTAGTCACACACCCTTAGTTAAAGCTAATTCATGCCCTAATGGATGGTTGTTTTTAGAAGATCTTCCCTTTGATGAGCAATTTGATTTGTCATTATTTAAAACAAAGTCTGAAAGTGAAATTTGTGACACTGTCATAGATCTTGAGTTTATTGCAGACCTTGAAGTCCAAAAAGCCAACAAATCAATTAATGAGTACATTCTGAATTTACCACAATCATCCTTTAATACTGCCAAGATCCCCGAGCTTTTTGAACAATTGTCCACTACTCTTAGTTCACCATTATCCCCTTCAACATCTGAAGCCCATTCCCCACCTCCATTCATACCCTCACTCCCTTACCAACCTATCATATCCCAGGTACCACCTACTAGTCCTAGTTTATCCTCCACTACTATATCATCTTCCATTGTTTCAACCCCACATCTTAGCCCTTCCCAGCTTATAGCCATGGCAAATAGATATGCTCCCCTTGTCTTACCTGCTCCACTTGGTGCCATGCCAGCAAACTACCAGAATAAAATCATCCAAATTGATGGCATAGGTCACTACATTGCACAACACCATGTTAATAAAATGACATACTACTTTGAACTTCATGAAATTGATATTGTGGATGTCCAAATGAGACTATTTTCTCAGTCTTTAGCTGGTGATGCTAGGAAATGGTTTATATCACTGCCTAATAATAGTATTGAAAATTTATAAATATTTCATCAACAATTTTTGAATAGATGGGAAAAGAAAAATAATCCTCTACAGATCCTTTCAGAATATGAAAATATTAGGAGGGGACCCAATGAAACTGTTCAAGATTACTGTACTAGATTTAAAAATATATATAATGCAATTCCAGTTAATATTAGACCCCCACCTGACTTAGCATTAATAAAGTTCCTTGATGGTTTTGACACAGACATGGCATTCTAGCTCAGGGAAAGAAACCCCCCAACCCTAGAAGATATGCAAAGTGTAGCTGTAAGTGTAGAGGCTAATTTATTAGCTAAAAGAGCTAGAGTTAGGAATGAAAGAAGAGGAACTGCTAAAGATGAGCCTTCACTCTCTGACATTAAGATAGATAGCTTAGCGAAAGGCATGCAAAAGTTAATGGATAGATTAGAGAATATAGAGAGGAAACCCCAGTGGGATAATCAACAGGCACCTCCAGTTATAAACCCGAACTTTAGGAAATACCAAAACCAAAACACTAGGAAAAATGGACCTAATCAGAATATTATACCTCCTTTCCAAGAAAATTATGCAGAAACATCCCATCCTGAAGACTCAAAGCAAGACACACAAATTAACCTAATGGGATTAGATGATGAAGGTGCTATTTTTCTGACCCAAGATGATCATGAATTGCATATGCTGTAGCAATTGAAAATCTAGTCTGGAGAGTCATTTGATTATAAACAAGGTTATGATTCTACCATATTTGAAGTACATAAGCAGTATAACCTAAGGAGTAAAAAGAATTATGATATCCCTGACCAAACCAAGAAAACAGTGCCAAATCAACCCAAGAAAATCAAAGAAACCCCAGTTTCTAAAATCCTCTAGATTCTCACCAAACAAAACTAGAATCCTTCTAGCCCTACCATTGAAGATATAACCCCTAATCAACCTTCTAGTGATCAACCCTCTACTTCAATTCCCCCCAAAAAAACCAGTGTACACGCCTCAAAACACTAGATTGGAAAATTCACAAAAGGAGGTCCCCAATAAAGAAAAAGAAGACCATCCCACTCAAATCCCTACTGTCAAAAGTCCAAACCCTCAAATAGAGAAAGCCCCTTTTTCTTTTAATCTAGGAGTAGAGGTAGCTAAGTTAAAGATTTCAGTGCCTTTGACAGAGTTAATCAAGAATCAAACCTACAAAACATAGATAAACTAGACCCTGAACCTTGCTGAAAATGAGGATTTTGTTAACCTGTTTGATGACCAACCAGAACTGATATTTGGTCCAAATGTTAATGGAAAGCCACTAGAAGGAGTAATACCACCTTTCTATATTAGCCTTGGCATCCATGACAAAATTCTTCATAATGCAATGTTGGATTCTGGGGCCTCCCACAACTTAATGCCCAAACCAGTAATGGAAAAATTGAACCTAGACATTACAATGCCTTACAAGGACTTATTTTCATTTGACTCAAGTCAAGTAAAGTTTCTGGGGTTGATTAAAGACCTATGTTACCTTAGTTCAATATCCTACCCAGAGCATCCTTATGGATATTGTGGTTGTTGACATCCCACCAAAGTATGGCATGTTGTTATCTAGATCATAGAGAGCCAAACTTCAGGGGTCTTTACAACTTGATATGTCATATGCACCAATTTTTGCTTTTGGACAACCCAAGAAGCTGTACTGAGAAACTTTAATGAAATACATGGTAAGTAGCTAGGATCGGCCTCAAAACTTTCCTATCTACTCCGTACATTCAGACATTGATTCTTTTATCCTGTATAATGTTGATCACACACAAAAAACTCTTTTAGATAGTGTTGATATAGAACCAAAAGAAATTGCAGTTTCAAAACAAGAGGAAACTGTCCAAACTTTAGAACTTTCCACTAAACAAGGTAGTCAAGATAGGAAAAGGTTGTGGGAACAGATGATGCAAATTATGAACATGAGATATTGTGGCATCTTGAGTTTGATGGGTCAGTCAATAAGTTTGGAGTAGGAGAAGGAGTTTGGATATACAATCTGGAGAATGATCACTCTGAAGGCCATGCATACAGACTAAATTTTAAATGTACTAACAACATGGCCGAGTATGAAGTACTAATTTTAGGTCTGAAATTAGTTAGGAAGCTAGGAGCTATAAGAGTCTCTGTCATGGGAGACTCTGAACTAGTTATAAAACAAATTAATGTTGTATATATGACAAAAGACCCTAGATTAAGTTGTTATAGAGGAACCATTATAGAAATACTAAACACTTTCTTAGAAACCAAGGTTGTTGTAATTCCTAGAAAACATAATATGCAGGCTCATAGTTTAGTAATGTTTGCCAGCACTTACAAGTTACTGTTTCAACCTAACCATCAGTACAGTGTTGAAGTTAGCCACAGACCTGCAATTCTAGATAATTTGAAGAACTGGCAAATATTTGTTGATGACAAGAAAATAAACAACTTTTTAATCTCAGAAGAATAATTCGTAAACAACAATATAGATATTGACGCATCAATAGATCCTAACATTAAAGATAAAGTAGAAATAAATGAGATAGAAGGTGAAGAGATAGATAGATTTCATCCCACTAAATTTACAAAATCAGATGTAGAAAACCTAGAGAAAATTGAGATTGATGAAATAATTAACGAAGACACTGAAGTAATCAACCTCAAATACAACTTCTTACCTAAGGGATTAACCCCTTTGGAAGACTTGTTTGATTCAAATGATGTTCCTAGAAATCCTAAAATGGAACCTTTGAAATCTGATATAGAGGAGTGTGATATTGGAACTAATGAAAATCCAAAATTGATCAAACTTTCTAAATCATTACCTCCCACTGAAAGAGTAAAATACATTGAGTTATTAAAAGAATTTCAGGATGTCTTTTCTTGGAGTTATGAGGACCTCAAATCCTAGGACACCAACATCATACAACACACAATCCCTATAAAAGAAAATAAAAAACCTTTCGGACAAAAACTTAGAAGGATTAATCCTATCCTTTTACCTTCAATTGAAAAGGAAATCCAGAGAATGTATGATGCTAAGATAATTCCACCAATCAAATTTTCTGATTGGGTTTCAAACTTGGTGCCAACTAGGAAGAAAAACAGTGAGATCAAACTCTGTGTGGACCTTAGGAACCTCAACAATGTATCCCTTAAAGACAATTACCCTCTCCCCAAAATGGATAATATTTTGTAAAGGGTAGTTGGATCAACCAAAATCTCATTATTGGATGGGTTTTTTGGTTACAATCAGATCTTAGTTCATCTTGATGACCAAGCCAAGACTGCCTTCACTACTCCCTGGGGCACATTCATGTATGTGAAAATGCCTTTTGGATTAATGAATGTAGGAGACACTTTTCAAAGGGCTATGGATATAGCCTTTGCCAAAGAAATTAATGACTTCCTTGTAATATATCTAGATGACATTACTGTGTTTTCAAAATCTAATAGTCAACATTTGGATCATCTAAGGCAGGTTTTTATTAAATGCATGAAATATGGAATTTCTTTAAACCCCATGAAGTCTTTGTTTGGGTTAGAAGAAGGAAAGTTACTAGGTCATGTAATTTCAAAAGATGGTATCCAAATAGACCCTTCAAGAATAAAATCCATCTTATAGATACAACATCCAAGGAACATTAGGGAATTACAAGCTTTATTAGGGAAAATTAACTTTCTTAGAAGATTTATTTCTAATCTAGCAGAATTAATTAGATCATTGAACAATACGTTGAAAAATGATTCGACCATAAAATGGACTATTGAGGCTAAGAAATCCTTTGAAGACAATAAACTAGCCTTAACCAGAACACCAGTTTTGATTAGTCCAAAATTTGACAGAGATTTCATCGTATTTTCCTTTGCTTCTGAGAAGACAATTGTTGTAGTTTTACTGCAGAAAAATGACCAGGGATATGAACAACTTATTGCTTTCTTTAGAAAAGCCCTGAGAGATGCCCCCTTAAAATATAACATAATGGAAAAACAAGCCTTTTCTTTGGTCAAAGCTATCAAGGATTTTAGGGTGTACATTTTATATTCTCATATAGTAGCCTATGTTCCTAATTCAGTAGTCAAAGACATCCTAACTCAGGGTGGTCTAGATGGAAAAAGGGTAAAATGGATTGCTACTATTCTAGAATATGATATAGAAATCAAACCAACTAAGTTAATCAAGGGCCAAGGTTTAGCCAAGCTCATGGCTGAATCGAACTATCAGGCCCTGGATATAAACTTTATTGCACAAATAGATAATGAAGAGGAGATGGCGACTCCACTAATCAGCCAGGCCTTTATTGAATCACCATGGTATGTTGATATCATTTATGTTTTATTGAATTTACAAGCTCCTCCTAAATTATCTAAGACCAAAAGCAGATTTTTAAAGATGAAATCCTTAAAATTCTGTATATTAGACAATGCTTTGTTCTAGAGAAATCATGAAGGTATTCTTCTCAACTATTTATTAAAAGATGAATATGATAAAGTGTTACAAGAGTTTCATGCAGGTCACTGTGGAGGACACCTTTACTAGAAAACCACTGCTGATAAGATTCTTAGAGTTGGTTTCTACTGGCCTACCTTGTTTTCTGATGTAAAGAAATATGTGACCTCTTGTCACAAATGTCAAATTTTTGAGGGAAAGAAAAAGCTTCTACCTTTACCCCTCAAGCCAATCTCTGTTGAAACACCTTTCCAACAATGGGGTTTAGACTTCATTGGTGAAATTCACCCACCTTCCTCTGCCCAACACAAATGGATCCTCACTGCCACAGACTATTTCACAAAATGGATAGAGGCCATACCTTCAAGGCAAGCCATTGACACTGTTATCATAACCTTCCTTGAAACCAACATTCTATCAAGATTTGGATGTCCAACTAAGCTCATCATTGATAATGCAGCTGCCTTTAAATCCAAAAGAATGATAGATTTCTGCAACAAGTATCATATAACCCTGGGCCATTCCATAGCCTATTATCCTCAAGGAAATGGACTGGCAGAATCCTCAAACAAAAGTCTGGTGAACATCATTAAAAAGTTGTTAGAGGACAATAAGAAAACATGGAACAAAAAGTTAGTCAATGCCTTATGGGCAGATAGACTAACCACAAAGAAATCAATTGGTACCTCTCCCTACCAACTAGTTTATGGGATGGAAGTTGTCTTTCCATCCTCCTTGGGAACACCAGTGATGAAGCTGCTTCAAGAGTTGCAGGTTGAACCAAATAGTATCCAAAGAAGAATCAACCAAACAATACATCTTCAACAAACCAGGGAGGAAGTATATATTAGATCTCAGGTTGTGCAGGAAAGGATTAAAAAGATTTTTGACAAGAGAACCAAGGCTGAAGATTTCTACCTTGGTGACAAAGTCCTAAAATGGGATTCAAGGAGGGAAGATAAAGGTAAACATGGGAAATTTGATTTCCTATGGAAAGGCCCATATGTCATTTATGCTTTCAGAGGTAATAATGCTTTCTTCCTAAGAGAAATGGATGGTACATAAGCAAAAGGTGGACTAGTGAATGGTTGAATGCTCAAACACTATTTTGAACCTAACTACTGATTTTTACTTTCCATTTTACATATTTCATTTTTCTTCAAAAACTTTAGTGTGGATTGGATGGTGATTGTTAATGGTGAAGCTTGAAGAGAAGGCCCTAAGCTTTAATGATTTACTATCATAAGTATCAATAATGCATAGGCATAGAGGATAATCTTGCAAGATAACATCAACAACAATTCAAAGGCTACTAATCTACAAAGTTCTTGACATTTTACCAGGAAATGCCATCCCCAAGTGGAGCCACTGTTAGGTTCCTATACCAATAGGAGTCATAATTTTGAATGTTAAGCCTTGTAATATTGTACATACCTTTGCTTTCTGCAAATGTTTTCCATATTAAAAAATTTAAAAAATGTAAAGAGGGTATGTCCTAAAAGAATAATCGAAGGACAAAAAGAATGAAAATAGGTCAAAAAATTAAATATATGAACCCCAAAAGACAAAAAGAGACCATGAAAGTGTGCAAGTCAAAATGCCACTACTATTTATTTTTTATGCATAATAAATGATTACGTGTAGCTTGTTGCTTATGCCACAATCCATGATAGTCAAAATGTTTAAACTTGGCTATTCCATGCTTTGAATTTTATGTTTATAGGTAGTGAATAAATCTGACCAAACAGTGTAATCTTGGCAGATCATTAGATAGGTAGAGTGAATAAAAGGAGCTCATCAGTTTAATCTGAGCCCTTGGAGGATATAAGGTTAGACTTAGATAGTTTATTTTGTAAAGAAAAGAAAAATATTGATAAGGGTTCGCTAGCCTAAATGCACCCAAATAAAATGAAGAAAAAATGGTAGGATGAGTAAGTGGGTAAGTAGTAGAAAGGTTTCAGAAATATCATGTCATTTGATACAAAGAGAACTTATGTCATTGTTTCAAATGCATCATTTAAATATGCATAAGTTGTAAACAAAACAAAAGCAATGGTTCATAATGTGGTTTAATTAACATTCCCTCATTCATTTTAACCCCCATGACACTCACTAACTCCCCTTCCATAAGAAAAATATTAATACCTATAGTTTTTAAGTCAAAAAGGCTTAGAGCATTTCTCTAACTTCTGGTGGGACCGGACCCTCTGCTTGATGACTTAAGAAGGAAAGGTGTTAACTTTCATCATAATTCATTCATCCCCCTCACAAAACCCCTTTTCCTAAGGTTAAGTTCTTTTGCCTAGGAAAACCCCTTTATAAACATGTTTCATGTACAAAAACCCACCAAATACATTTATCCTAAGTACTAGGTATATGGAGAAACACATAACATTTCATGTACCTAAATGCAATACCCCTTCTGCTCATTTCACTTCATATTAACTTTTTAATTAAATATGTAAAAATCTTGAAAACCCATTTATCCCGTATATATTTAACTCCTTCATATAAATTAACCCTACCCCTTAGTTTATCTATAAACTATATTACTGCCCCTTATCCCAAAAAAAACATTAAAACCCTGCCCTCAATCCCTAATTCCACATTACATTTTAGCCTAATCCCCTAGACTTGGATTAGTCCCTAAACTAATTCTAAAACCACCGCAATTAAGTCCCTGGCCCCCCCATCAAATCCCATTATTTACCCCCGCGCAACTCCCATCTCCCGATCACCGTTGATCGTCCCTCCTCCACATCCAATGCTTCACAAGCATATCGGGTTGGCCCGACTTTCACCCTTTACCCACCTGATAAGGCAGTTTTCCCCCTAGCCCCAAATGCTACATGTTAAGTGCTTAATGGAATTGGATGACCCCTCCCGAATCCTGCCTACACCATAAAAGTGGTGCGATGGACCTCCCAAACCACTTTCCCCTTCCAACCTAAAATCATCACTATTCATCAAATAGTGAAACCCACCAAAATTAATCGTTTTCCCTATGAAAGCCTGTTTACCCCTCTTTTCACTCTTTTCGTGCATTTTGCCTTTGAGAGCTCATAAAATCATTGCAACCCCTATAAATAGCTAAATTGCTCACAAACCTCCACCATTGCTCCACAGACGCTGCAGAAAGCCCAACTCATTCATCAGTCCATACCAGTATCGTATGAACCTCTGCAGCTGCCTTCAACCATCATTTACAACCAATTCCGCCCAATTCCAGGTATTTAACCATGGAATTCTAGCTCCATTATCAAATTCCAAGTCAATTCACCCTCTTTGACACTGTTAATTAAGTAAAAAGATCAAATTTACTTAAATTTTAACATTGTGAGCCATAAACCACTGCAAAACCTTTGTTGCCCTAAAAACTCTAAATCACCCCCCACACTCAAATCCACAAGAACTGAGTATGGCTGCCCCAATTGCAATGGATGTAAGGCCCATCACTACACCTCATTTAGACCTGGATCACCTTCCTTTGGCGGATAAAGATTTCCAAATAAAAGATACCACTGTCCTAGAACCCCTGCTCAAAGTACATTGCCAAAGTAGGGACAAGTTCCTGAACCATGCTGATGAAATTGACCTTTGGGAGTCAAATTTGCCCAAGTACTAGTTCCCCCATGTCCACATTTTTCGTGAAATTGTGCATATGTGCTATGCTTGATACGTCCCCAATCATAGAACTGTCATGTCTCATGACCAGAAGGTCCTTTTCACCATCACTACTGAGTCCATAAAGGAAATGTTGCAGCTCCAACCAGGACCAATCCTAACCCCACTCTCAATTGGAAATTTTTTGGACTTGTATCCCAAACTTAGCTCTGCAAAGTTGGCTCAACTGTTCCAAACCTTCATCAGAGAAGAGAAACACATCCCTAAGGACTCTCCTCCATATGTATCAGTCATTTTCTCTCCATGGGGCCAGAATATTATGGCCATGATATCTTCTGTTTTGGGTTACTCCGCCAGTGAGTACATTGAAGAAATAATCCTTGCCTTCATGTCCATCTACACTCCAGGGTAGCCTCTTGCTGTCATTTATGACTTTTCCTAATTTATAGCTGATAGGATGCATGAGCAATTCCTTAGAATGAACAATGAAAGGGTTTTTAAGTACTCCTAAGTTTTATACCATATGTTTTTATATTACCAATCCGAGAAGTTCCCATTCACCCTTCAAAAGCTTGACGCCAAGGGTCAGCCCAGGTTAGTCATTTTTTGGACCCTATTGATCCACCAATACCAATCTCCATACTCTTACTTTGATTTCATTGATTTATTTGTACATCCAGTGATGACAATGTTGACTGGAAACCCTCCTCCTAGAATCAGTTCAGAAATAAAAAGAGTCCTTCAGTTGTCTAAGCAAACCAAAGCTGGTGACTGGTACCTTTACCAGAATCATACAGAAATCAGGATTTATGGTTGCATGCCGGCACCTTACAAGCTACCAAGATACCTCCCAATGAGGTTGTTTTCATTAGAATACTATAGGAAAATTATCAATGCAGATGAAGTAAACTTCTTCAATGCCAAGAAGAAGGCCAATTTCAAAATAAAAGACCAACTAGGCCCCTTCATATGCAACTCTAAAGAGGTAGACTTGATATTACAGAATATGAAGTTCCAAAGAAGTTTTGTTTGGAGGTATGATCCTTTGGAATTCATCACAAAGAAGAGACAAAAGTTCAAGCTAGGACCCTTCATACACCATCCCATACCTAAGGTAGAAGCTTATGCAAATCAAATAGAATGGGTGGAGGGTACCCTAGTCGACTAGGATAGCACCAGAGTAGATGTAAAGAATGCTCTAATTGATTTAGAAAAGCAGCTTGATGGTAGCTCTTTTCTGCAGGTACTAGAAGAACCACAAAGAACCATGAGTACCCCTCCAGTTATGCAAACTCTTTAGAATGAGGAGAAGATCTCAAAAGGAAACAGAGAAGGGGCTTCCACTTTAGGAATGGCCACCTCTGATTTGCAGCAAGAATCAAAGAAGAGGCAGAGGCTAAATCCAACCTCTAAGTAAGAGTTTATTGAAGACTCAGTTGAAGTCACAAATACATGAGCAAATAGAAGTAGGCATGCCACTCCATCTGGAGGTAGGCAAGAGCCTTCCACATCACAAACTCAGATGTTGGAAAGGTAGCTCAGTGTTGAAGTGTCTCCCTTCAGAATTCCTGCTGACAAAGACCAAGATATCAAGGAAAGGTATAAAGAAATCAAAGCTATAAATGAGAGGCTCAAGGCCCAAACATATGCACAATATTTGAAGCTGACTCCTACCAATCAAACAAGGCTAATGTTAGCCTTCGACATTAAATAAGGGAAGCTACAAATGACCTTTGTGAAGTCTACAACCCAGCAGCCAAAGAGAGCATCAATTTTAAAAGGGTAGATTTCAAAGTGTTGGCAAGGGATATTCATCCCATAGACCAGATTGAGCTACACAAACAGGTTGGAGAGATGATATACTCCACCCTAACAGGTACAACCATAGCTTCCCATCAGCTACAGAACTCACTGAACAACATCTCAACACAATTTCAGTTGGAGAAGGCCTCTTCATAGGCCAAGGACACAAGGATCAAGTCCTTGGAGGACTTAGTGATTGAATTAGGACATGATCCCAAGGATATAAAAGTTGTAAAGTAGCTAATTAAGAAGAAAAATGATTATATTGCTGCGCTTAAGAGGTAATTGAAAATACCCCAGCTGCAACATCCTTAGACTCTAGAAGTCATAGAGAATCAAACCAGACATGAGGAGTTGATGGACTTGGTCCTAAAACTGAATGACCAACTTAAAGAGACTGAAAAGGAATTGGATGCTTTGATCCAATTAAAATAGGCAGATGTGGCCACCTCTTCAACAAATGTTATCCCCACAGTCTCCATAGCAGTGCCTTGCTAGCAACAACAGGGTCTACATCAGCAGCAAGTGCATCCGAAGAGAAAGCAGCAGAACTTGTCAAAGCCATGGAAGAGATGTCTATCCAGGCTATTGAAATGAACAAGTTAAGAGAAAAGGTTACAAGTTTGGAAATAGACTGCAGAATTTCCCAACTGAAGCAAAAAGAAGAAACACAAAGGGCCCAGAGAATGGGTAAGAGAATCAAAATCCTAGAGAAGGATTTAACACTGGAGAAACCACTTGGACAAACTAAAGAAATGATGTGGGCCAATATCACTGACTCTGTCAATGATATTTGGCCATCATTCCAAGTAATTTTTGAACAAACAAAGTTGGTAAAGATAGCTACAGAAGCTATCCAGAAAGTGAAGGAAGAGTTGGGAAATAAGCCAGAGGATGCAAATAGACTCATCCACTTCCTCAACAGCAAGAACAGATATGAGCTCCAGGAGCTAAATATAGAAGATAGGACTGCTTCCATTTTAGAAATAAGGAAGGTCATTTCCAAAAGAAACCTTATGCTTAATTTGGAAGAAAAGTGCCACAATATGTAGGTAGCCATTGATAGGCTCATGGCTAAATTCCAGATTTTGAGGCAGAAAGGTCTGCCCAGTGCTATGGTCATCAAAGACAAACTCATGACATAGCTGGACTATGGTGATAGACTCATAAAATTGGCTAAGGAACAAGCCAGTTCTTCATCCATAAAAGCCCTGCCAACAGGAAAAGTGTTATATGACACCTTTGAAAACTTGTTTTTCCTTGAGCATGAGGTAAAACATTTGTTCCTCACCAAGACAAATTTTGCAAAGTATATTAAGGCTGATGAAATCTACAGGAGAATGGTGAATGTGAAATTACCAAATGCAGAATGGTGGGAGAAAATGATAGATTTAATGTGATAAATTTATGGTAGAAATTTACTAAGTAAAACTGAAGGCAGCCAGGTAAAATAGGTGAAAACAGGGCGGCAGGGTCAAAGAGTATTAGTTGAAATATGAAAGTAAAGAAGACTCTAGCGTGAAACTCCACAACTACAAGCTAGATTAAAAGGCTACACTTCAACAATAAAGGCGAGCACAACCCTAATAAAAGGGACAGTGTGAAGCAGTTCATTAACTGTCTCTGTCTTCTTGCAATAAGATATTTTGTATTTCCTAAATTAAATCTCAAGTTGTTTTGAGATATTTTGTAATAATTTTTTGTATAAATATTTCACAATTTGAAGTATGTAGGGTGGATTCTTAGAAATTTCTATAGTTTTATTGATCAAATACTGTAAGCCATTGTATCACTATTGGACCAGCAAGCTGGATTATTGAATAAAGCAAAGACATTTCACTGGATTCATGTGTAGTGCGAAATACAAACAAATATCTTCTTTTGTGTTGCCACTTTTCTTTAAAAGTTTTTCCATAATCTTAAATTTATCTGAAATCTAAATGCTTTAATATGGAATGATATCTCAGAACTTGCTTCGCTACACTCTCTTTTGACTATTAGGCATTTTGTATGTTTTATGCTAAAATTATCTAAGTTAAGGAATTCTTGATTGCTCCTTAGTTCAGGTAGTTTCCCTCTGGTCTATAGTAAAGGATTCTTAACTACCCTTTGCTCATGATCATCCTCTATTCCTCCTTTTAATCCTGGTTTGAGGATTCTTAAGTGCTCTCTCACCCTAGTTAAGATCATTTCACCCATTCGACCTAAAAACATGTGTTTCACTCTGCTATCTTTCCCATTGAACACTCCCTTTAATGATTTAATCCAAGTTCTGCTGCCCTTCTTTGACTCCATAGCCCAATAGCCAAAGACATCATTCTATCCATCTGTGTAAGGATTCCACCATCCAACTTCCAATACAAATCCAAAAACCCCTGAACTTTAAGAACTAGCCTAAAATCCCAGCAAACAAAGCTAAAACATAAAGAGAGAGCCCTCTCTGAGTCATAGGTTTGCTAGAGCCTATACTTAAAAGATTGGTTTGTAGTTACCTCAGTCTTTTCCTTCTTATGATAACTTCTAGGGAAAAATTCTAAGTGATAACACGACCACCAAATTTTCAAAACAAAACACAAGTGCAAGACATAACTAGCCTAAAATCATCTTAACTAAAACAAAGTTAAATATTAAAGAGAGAGCCCTCTCTGAGCATCAGGAATGCTAGGTCCTGATCTCCAAAAGTGGTTTATGGCTACCTTTGGTTTTTCTTTCTTCTTACTTCAAAAGAATTATCAGAGTGATAACAATAGGTAATATATTTCAACCATTTGAATTTTTGAAAGTTTTACAATTTTTTTGTGTTTTTTGAAGTCTTTGAGACTAAACTATTGATTTGTTCATGCAGATATTGGGCCTGTTTGACCTATAGGTGCTTCATATATCCATCATGAAAAGGAATAGCCACATACGGTAGTAGAACCAATACAGGTTGTTGTAGTAGGACAAGATGCACTACGAGATCTTAATGTAGTTGAGATCCTAATAGAGGTGGAGCACCACATGGAGGGGTTGACACATGGGATAGATGAGACCACGATCGACCAAATTCTGATGCAACTTCAGCAACACACTATCAGAGTGCCTAGCCATATTGGTCGGCTACTGCACAAGATAGCTCGTGCAGTGGCATGTTATCATGAGCACTTTGATTAGTCTACTTATATATTTGCATGTAGTTTTTTATATGGGCCGTGTGTCCATATGTGTCTCGGGCACAAATTTTGTAAAACCAAACTTTATATATATATATATATATATATATATATATATATATATATCTTTAGTGTTTCTGTGTTCCTATTATACTTTCAATGGATGTGATGTGTATTGAAACTTATTTACATTCGTTGCAAATGTCTATCTAAAACATGATTAGCAAGCACATATGTCAATGTGTTTAGATTTCTAGAAATATGTTCATATTGTATGAAATAAAAATTTCTTTCTAGAAGGTGATCTCTTAAGAACATGCGAAGGATGCTAGGACTCATGACCGAATAAACATTAGTGAGTTGTAGTACCATGAGATGTGAGTCAATTCCAATGACAAAACGACGGATGCCATGTGAAACAACATCAGACAGTAGATCGATCACTATGCTATACTCAACGATGTTGTTGGTTTAGTGACAAATAAAAATCCCTTGTAGACTCACTAACTCACCATTTGGAGCAAAGATAACCCACATTGCAGAGGATAGGTTCTGAGTACTACAACTAGCACCATTAGCATAACCACAATACAGTTCAAGGGATGTCGACATCAGCAAAAAAAACGTAAAAGGTATCAACATAAACCATGGGAAACTATGAAGAGACACATTGAAAACACACTCAACACACCTATACATAGTATGTACACAGTGTTACTATGCATGAAATCAAACATAGTATTTCTTTATGTATAGCCCATTTCTAGGCTATGCCAGTGGGATTCCATCAAAATCGACTAATTCATACACTCCTTTTGCAAGAACAAACTTGAAAATATATGGACCTGACCACATAGGTTGGAACTTTCTTGATCCTAACATATTAGATTATTGGTCATATAAAATAACAAGGTCTACTTCCAGAAGACACGATGATTGCCAATTTTGTCATATTGTGCCTTGATATGTCTTTTATGAGCTTCATTAGCTATAGTCACAATGCGTCATGTCTCATCTAATCAGGTCAATGTAAAAGACGTTCCTCTTCTACAGAAGTGGCAGGGATAATTTCTGCATCTAGTTTTAGTGATAGAATCTCACATTCGATTGGAAGGATTTCTTCTAGAACATAAACCAATTTAAAGGGTGTAAATCTGGTAGCGATCCTTACTGAGGTTCGGTACACCCACAAGACAACATAAAAAAGAAAATTCCAATTCAATTTATCAACCCCTACCATACGTTGAAGCATAGTTTTGAGAACTTTATTAATAGCCTCAACCTGTCCATTAGCCTAAGGATAGTAGGGAGTCAAACTTTCATGGGAAAGTATCATCTTAGCAATTAACTTGGACATCATATGGTTCTAGAAATGCTTTCCGTGATCCATAACTATGGTTTGAGGGACACCAAACCGAGTGATAATGTGATTGAAAAAGAAATATGCAGTTGTTTTGCTAGTGTTGTTAAATGTAGGCATCACCTTAACCCATTTAGTAAAATAATCCATTGTGACAATGATATAATAATGCCCCCCGACCAAGTGAGGGTTACATGTCATGAAGTCAATACCCCATTTTGAAAAAGGTCTAATGGCAATAATAAGATGTAATGGAGAAAGCAAAGCACAGGTTTCACAATCATAAATTTGGATGCATGACACTTCTGGACAACGAGAATACAATGTAAGAAAATGGTAGGCCAAAATTAACCATCGTGTAGGATCTTATGTGTGGTAGTGTAACCAAAAACATGACCGCCACATGCCCCCAAGTGGCATTCATTAAGGACTTTCCCAACCTCCTCATGTGTGAGGCACCTTCACAAAATGACATCAATACCATGTCGATAAAAGGTGTCGCCAATAATGATGTAATTTTTGTCTTGGTATTGAATGTCATTGCTCAGAGCAAGAGGTATCAGACTGGAAAGTCTAGGTCTAGAGATATATCAGAATGCCTCCATACCAGGGGTTAGATGAAGAAATCATAAACAATGACTCATCAGGGATAGAATCGTTAGATGTCGATTCAGAATCAAGGGAAGGAAGGCCACACATAAGCTCAATGAAAACTAGGGATTCCTTTGAATTGGATTTGATGAATTCCGGGTAAAAATATTGCAAGATGATGATCCATTTAGAGTATTTACCTTCTAGAAATTGACGTGACAAAATATATGTCATAGGGTTGCAATCTGAAACAACCATAGTTTTCTGGAGCAGGATGTAATTGTGGAACTTTTGAACAACCAAAAAAGAAAATTTTTATACGTGGGTATACTTGACTTTGGTATCGTTAAGATTCTGAATCGGATAATATATGGGATTTTTAGTCCCTACATTGTATTCTTGGACCAATAACATTTCTATAGTAGAAATGGAAAATAGGAGATATAGGAAATAATCGCATTGGTAATTAGGGGGATATAAGAGAGATGCCCCAACCAATACATATTTTAGGGAATCAAATGTTGTTTGAGCAGCAGTTTTCCAATGGGAGGAACCCCTTTATTAATCAAGTGAATGAATCCTTTTGTCAACTCAACATAATTAGGGACGAACCTTCGAAGGAATCTAGCTTTCCCTTGAAGTCGTTGAAGCTAAATGAGCGAAGAAGGTGCAGGCATGTCGATGATTTCCTGTACCTTCAAAGGATCAATATGAATTCCAGATTTTGAAATGGCAAAACCAAGAAGTTGACCAGAACTAACACAGAACACACATTTGTGTGGATTTAGTTGAATATTCTAGTGTCTACACAGTAAGAAATTCTCCCTTAAATGTGTCGGGTGATCAACCTAATACTTGGAATGAGCAGGGAGATCATCCAAATAAGGTTTCACGATGTGTTTCATTTCATGAAAGACGTAATCCATTTCTTGTAGAAACATGGACCCAACATTCTTTAAACCAAATGGGAGTTTCTGGTAGACAAATGTACCCTAAGGACAGATAAATACATTTTTAGGTTGATCTGTTGGTAGAATGTTTATTTGATTATATCCAGAGAAACCACCCATGAGCGGATAGATTTGATAGGTGGCATAGTCATCAACAATATGGTTCTTAAATGGGGTCGGGTAATTTTCCTTTTAACAAGTGTGATTTACATCTCAATAATCAACGCATATACATATTGTCCCTTCTTTCATCATGACAGGGACAATATTTGACACCCAATTGGTCAAAGCAATGGGGTAGATGAAACTAGCATGAAGAATTTTTTAAAATTCACTCTTTATTGTGGATCCTTCTTTGGATGGACCAAACGAAGCCACTGCGAGACTGGTTTAGAATTAGGATACATTTTAATTTCATGCACCACTATATTTGGGTCGATACCTGATATTTCCTCATAGGTTCAAGAAAAGACATCATGAAACTCCTGAAATAGGGGTTTATAGGTATCAATCTCAGATGGAGAGAAATACACACCAATGTGTAGATTTTCAACAATACCCGGCTTAACAGAGATATCAAGAGCCGTCGTCTCTTCGATATTCGAGAGATTCTTTTCAAACCCAACTTCATGAATAGAAACAGAATTCATAAAGGACTCAACGATATTGGGTAGATAGACATCACTGATATTATCCTTAATGGAATTTGGTAAGGAGGAACAATGATGATGATCATCCCATGGCGCATCAGTTGGCATCATGATCTCCATGATGCTCTCATCTGTACATAATGTATGAGAGAACAGATGAGAAGATGTACCATAATCCAATGATTGATCGACCCAATTGATCCAAGAGAAGGAATAAGCCGTGAAAACATAATAGATGGCTTCATAATCAAGCTCAATAGGGCTAAGAGACATTCGATCACCAAAACTACAAATGTTAGTTTCATCTGATACAATCCATGGATCAATTGGGATAGTAGAAGATGATATCATGTTGATATAAGCAACCAGTGATGAGTTGTTGGGAAGTGGAGGAGGAGGAAGTGAAAAGGTTCCCATGATAGAGGAAGCATTCAGCAGTCCAACCCCGACATGCTGATAAGAATGTCGAGTTTCCCCTACAAGAGGAACACATCTAGTAACATGAGAATTAGAGGCAAAGAAGTTGAGTTGGTCAACGGCCACAATCCTACCCTTATGTGGAAACACGATCACACGGAAATAATTCAAAACGACTGCAACCATAGCGTAAACTCACGTGCAACCCAATAGAAGATTATAATTAAGAGGTCTGTCAATAGTTTCCACTTCTATGAATACAGTTTTCCCCCCTAATTTGACTGGTAAGGAATTCATAAGACTAGAAGGTTTATACGTTATCCCATCAAAAGATTTCAATGTGGTAGGTGATTGAATCAGTTGAGGAGAACCAATCACTTTCTAGCAAGACACAGACATGTTACAGGTCAAGGCTCCCTTGTCCACAATAGAATGATGAATGTTCTTACCACAGATGAAAAACTGGATGATAAAAGCCAATAGGGCCGGAAGGTGAGGGGTATAGTTTTCATGAATGAAAACAACTAAGTTGGAATCCAAAGGATCCACACATCTGATATCTGGAAGCAAGACCTTTTTTTGCATGGGACAATTTTGCAACACCTCGAGGGTTGACATAGTTGATGGAGACTGAGCCAAGTCTTCAACTACATTATAATTTTGAGCAACACTAACATGAGGGTTGAAATAAAATTTATGAATAATACCCTTCGGAGGCTTAATACTTAAGTCCATAGGAATCGTGGTCGGAGCAGGATCAGATGAGGGTGATGTAAAACTAGTACATTGACCAGTAGCCTGACCGTTCAGAGGATTCACATTACCATAGTCCTTATTCTGAGTAGCCACCATAACATCATATTTAGGCTTCATGGAGGAAAGTATAAAATTTGTGTTAGAGGAATAAGGGTCCTGAGCAACCATGTGGGTCTCCTAATTGGGAAATGAGTTGATCAAAACAATGGGAGAATTGGAGGATTTCATAAAATTGTTCACTTCCATGCAATCTGGAAAGTGACAAGAAAAGTGATCCTCATTGCAAATCAAGCATGGGTAGCGAGGATTTTATTTCTCATCAAAGGATTGATTTGTTTGTTATATTGCATTGAAGAATCTTTCTTATGTTTTCCTTTTCCTTTCTTCTTGCTTCCTGATTGTTTTTGAGATTCTTCTTTATCATGTGAAATGACATTTATCTCAGAAGAAAAGATGTAGGAGGATTGGATGAAGGATTTTGGGTAGAAGAAGTGAGAGCATCACTAGATGGTTTACCCAGTGTCTGCAAACTGGTAGAACCAATGATACCATCAGCAGCATGAGATTCTTTACCAAGGGATGGAGGAATAAGGTTTGAAGGTCTTAGAGCATCTAGTATCTTCTCATAGAGCGTACCAAATTCGTTATAAATAAGTCCAAATACTGAGCATGAGCAATCAATTTTTATTCATTCATAGCTCTTCCCTTAGCTACATCCTCTGTGATAGCTGAAAACATGGATTTAATAAACCATTCTGCTAACACTTGATCCAAAACATAGGTCTTAACCAGCTAACAATGATGCCACCTCTCATGAATGTGATCTCAGTTATGAGTAGCTTTGGTTTGTTTAAAGTCGGTCAAAAGTTTCATACCAGATGAGTAACTGGAAATGTGTGAGGAAGGTGGTAGCTAAGGAACTGAAATTGTGAAATGAAGCTCTAGGTAACTCAATGTACCATTTACCAACAGTCCTTTTAAGAGTGCATTGGAAAAGACATAATCATATGGAATCATCATTAAGGGAGTTCGAAGAACACCACAGATGATACATCATGACATGGGTCGATGGGTATTCTCCAGGATTCCCATTGAATTTTGGGATATAAAAAGGCAATTTTGTAGGAATTATCGACCACTAAGGTGAATGAGCGATAGGATTGTTAGTGTAGGTTTTAACCCTATACAGAAATTATCTGCATATGAATTCTAAGAATAGAAAATAAAAAATGCAAGAGAATAACACATAAAACACATATAAACAGAGATTTTCCCCTGGATCCCAAAACCAGGACTACCAGCTTGATTTTTCATTATGTTCCTTTCAATGTTACAATACATATTTATACATGCCGATGCATCCAATACCATGGACCAAAAAACATCATGCCCAAAACGATGTACGAAAACCATGCACAAAACCATAGGTAGGTCCGCCCACATAATATAGGGTCCAAAAAGAATTTCCCCAGGGCGCTGCCCGGACACCGTAGAGGGGGACTACCCACCCCCCTCAAACCCCCTGTGACCCCCCCACTGCGCAATCATCACAACAAAGTGGGGGATCTGCCCCCCTTTAACCCCCCAATTAATTATGGCATCTAGTCGTGGAAAGAATATAACACAACCCAACATTCTCCCACTTGTTGTTTTCTTTCCACAGGGGGCCATAGGAGGGCTTAGTCATTTATCAAACCCTACAACACCCATTGTTTCCCTACACCAAGAGAACTTCTCAGAGCTCATATATTTTGTCAATGTATCTATAGTATTCTTCAAAGTGTCCACCTTTACCAACAACACCTTTTTGTCTTCTATCATATCCCTCACAAAGTGATACTAAACATCAATGTGCTTTGTCTTTGAATGATAAGCAGGGTTCTTTGCCAAGAAAATTGCACTTTAGCTGTCATAGTCTATCCTTATAGCTCCCTGTACTAACCCCATACTTGAACACAATCTCTGCAACCAAAATGCTTCCTTGCTTGCATGAGTGGATGCCATGTATTCTGCCTCTGTAATTGATAATGCCACTACAGATTGTTTCTTACTCATCCAACTGATGGCACCTCCAAATAGGTTAAATACATACCCACTTGTAGATCTTCTCTGATCTAGATTTCTAGCCTAGCTTGCATCAACAAAGCCACAGATATCCAAAACTTTGTCCAATCCTAGTCTTCCTTGGTAGCACAAACCATAATCACTAGTGCCATACAAATACGTGAAAACCCGCTTCACTCTTGTCCAATGTTCCTTTCCTAGTTTTGACATAAACCTGCTCAATACTCCCACTGCATGTGCAACGTGTGGTCTAGTACAAACCATCGCATACATCAGGCTACCGACTGCACTTTCATATGGAACACGGGACATGTCCCCTTCCTCTTCTAATGTCTTGGGACACTGTTCAACAGATAACTTTACACCAATAGGAATAGGAACCTTCACCAGTTTACTATCCTGCATATTAAACCTTTGCAGTATTGTCTCGACATACTTCCTCTGGTTTAACCAGAGCTTCCTCTTTGCTTGATCTCTTTTAATTTCCATGCCCAAAATATATTTTACAGTGCCAAGATATTTCATGTCGAATTTGGAGGACAATTGGATCTTCAAATCCTGGATAATTTCTTTGTCATTTCCAACCAGCAACATATCATCCACATACAAGACCAGATAAATAGCATGGTCACCAATTAATTTAAAATACACATAGTTATCTACTATGCTTCTGGTGAAGCCAAGTCCCCATATAAATGTATCAAATTTCTGATACCACATCCTTGGTGATTGTTTAACCCATATAGAGACTTATTTAAATTGCATACCAGTTCTTTCTTATCTTTCACAACAAAACCTTCAGGTTTCTTCATGTAGATCTCTTCTTCCAGATCCCCATAAAGAAATGTTGTCTTAACATCCATCTGTTCTACCTCAAAATCAAAAGCAACAACAAGAGATAAAATTAATCTAATAGAAGCTACCTTGGCAACAGGAGAAAAAATATCATCGAAATCAATTCTCGGCACCTAGGAATGACCTTTTGCTACCAACCAAGATTTGTATTTCTCCACCTTTCCTTTTGCGTTTGTCTTCTTCTTGAACACCCATTTGTTGCCAATGGGTTTCCTTCCAGCTGGCAACTCCACCAGATCCCAAGCCTCATTTTTGTGCAAAGATGACATCTCATCAACCATGGCCTCTTTCCAGAGTTTTTCATCCTCTGAATCTACTACTTCGTTCACAGTTTTGGGATCTTCATTAGTAATAGATAAAGCAAAATTTGAATAGAAAGTAGATGGGCTATACCTTTCTGGCTACCTTCTTTCTTGAACTGGCCTTCTCACAACTGAAGTTTGTGGCTCTTCATCTTCTAATTCCTCTTCTGCTGTAGAGTATGATTCTTCCTCCTTTAGCTTAAACTCTATCTTCTCAAGTTCCTTTGATGGGACTTCATGTTTAATTACATCTTTAACATCTCTGAACACCACATCTCAGTTGTACACAACCTTCCTTGTTACTGGGTTCCAAATCTTATAACCCTTTAAACCATCCTTATGCCCAATAAATATGCACTTTTCAGATTTACTATCCAAATCTATTCTTTTCTCCTTTGGAACATGTACACATGCATCACATCCAAATACCCTCATATGTGAAAGATAGGGTTTCTTAATAGTCCATACCTCTTGTGGAGTCTTATCCTCCAACGCTAATTAAGGTGATTTGTTGACCAGGTAACATGATGTCTCCACTGCCTTTACCCAGAACTCCTGTCCTAACGCCACACCACTAAGCATGCTTCTTGGCCTTTCCATCAATGTCTTTTTCATTATTTCTGCAACTCCATTTTGCTCGGGTGTGTATGGAGTAGTCTTCTTTCGTGCTATACCACACTTCTTACAGAATTCTTCAAATTCCTTCTTGCAAAACTCTCCACCATTATCTGTCCTCAACACCTTTATCTTCTTCTCTATCTAGTTTTCCACCAGAGCCTTAAATTCTTTAAACCTATCAAAGACTTCAAATTTCTTCTTGAGGAAATATATCCATGTATTCCTTGAGAAGTCATCTATAAATGATACATAGTACACAGACTTACCCAGTGATGGAACCTTCACAGGTCCAAACACATCACTGTGCACAAGCTCTAATATCTGTTTTGCCCTCTTACCACTAGAGGGGAAACTCACCCGATTCTGCTTCCCATATACACAATTTTCATAGAAATAAAAATCCAGAGAGCAATTAGTCATACCTTCTACCATATCTTTACCATGAAGTATACGAAGTCCCTTCTCTCCAATATGTCCAAGCCTTTGATGCCACTTTCAGGAACCACAGAACTATTGCACCCATCAATAACAATGCTACCTTGCATCTTGTACAGAGTTCCAATCCGAACTCCCTGCATCAATACCAGTGCTCTGCAAATCATCTTGCAGGTATCTTTCTCGAACACTATTTTTATGCCTACATCATCCATCTTACTTACAGAAATTATATTTTTGGCTAATGTAGGAATATGCAGAACACCCGCAAGTGTTATAATCCTTCCACCTTGCAACTTCAACTTTAATTTTCCGTGACCAATGATTCTAGCCTTCCTGTCATCCCCTAAGAAGACATCACCACCATCATATTTCTCATACTTGCAGAACCACTCTCTATGGGGAGTGAAGTGAAAGGATGCACCTGAGTCAATCAACCATGCCTTGTGATCTACATGTGTACTTGAAGAAGCCAAGTACACATCCCCACCTTCATCTAAGGTGGTTTTCACCTCTGCAGAAGGAGCATCATTAGATCCCTTTCCTTTTTCAGGAGCTTTAGATTTATTGTCCCGTTTGTAGTGCCCTTCCTTTCCGCATTTCCAGCACACCACCTTTACAAGATTTCCTGGAGATTTAGATCTCCCACTCGATGACTTATTTTTTTTTATGTTCTAGGACCGTCCTCATACAGACAAGGTATCACCATTCTAGCTCTCCATATTTTTCCATCTCATCTCCTCTATCAACAAGGATGAGGCTATTTCATCAAAATGAAAGGCAATTGCATTGCTACCTATTGCAATAACCAGACTATCCCACGAATCTAGTAGAAAACACAACAAACTGATGCACTTATCTTCATCTGAAATTTTAATATCAATAGAAAATCACTGACTTACCACAGTATTAAATGCATTCAGACGCTCTGTCACTGAGTCTCCATATTTCATCCTCAAGTTATACTTGACCCACAAAGCCTTCATCGTAGCTTCCCCTAATACATTGAGTAATACTAAATCTGAGACACACAATCATATTGTGCTCTTTGCCTTCTAATCCAACTTCTTTCATTCTTCATCGAACACTCTCGTTGGTTTAGTACCTAGATCTACCGCGATCCACTGATCTTTATGCACCAACATATCCTCCATCTTGAGTTTCCACAACTCAAAACTCTGACCATTAAATTTCACGATATCTATCTTTCCACTGCTCGCCATCTTCTTTCCCCACCAGAATCGATCCCGTAGATCTCCCACTCAACAGGGTCTACCACAGGCCCGAGCGAAACCCCTCACCAAAAAAGGCATCTCCTTGAAGCCAAAATAGCTCTTACACCAAATATAGGTTTTAACCTCGTAAATAAATTACCTGCATATGAATTCTAAGAACATAAAAATAAACAATGCAAGAGCATAACACTTAAAACACATATACACAGAGATTTTCCCCTGGATCCCAAAACTGGGACTACCAGTTTGATTTTTAATTATGTTCCTTGCAATGTTATAATACATATTTATACATTCCGAAGCATCCAATACCATAGACCGAAAACCATCGCGCCCAAAATCATGTGTGAAACCCATGCACAAAACCATAGGTAGGTCCACCCACATAATATAGGGTCCAAAAACATTTCCCCGAGGAGCTGCCCCAAACCCCGTAGAGGGGGGCTACCACCCGCCGCAAACACCCTGTGACCCCCCCGGTTAACTAGGGCATCTAGTCATGGAAAGAATATAACACAATCTAATAGTTAGTGAGCCGAGTAAAGTCTAGAAATTCGAGAGTCACCACAAAAGGTAACTGTAGGTTAAAATTTGGTGGGGGATAGTTTAGATAAGAAGGAATAGACTAAGAAATAGCTACTTGCATCCATGGATAAGGAGGGTTCTGATAAAGAGGATTCTAGGCACCAGAATAAGGAGGATTTTGGTAACCAGCATGTGCGTATTAACTAACTCTAGGATAACTGATCCGGATTTAAACAGGAACGCAATAAAATAAAGAGATAACCATAAACACAAAGATGCAGCAGAAATAATACTTAAAACACATATACACAGAGATTTTCCCCTGGATCCCAAAACTGGGACTACCAGTTTGATTTTTAATTATGTTCCTTGCAATGTTATAATACATATTTATACATTCCGAAGCATCCAATACCATAGAACGAAAACCATCGCGCCCAAAATCATGTGTGAAACCCATGCACAAAACCATAGGTAGGTCCACCCACGTAATATAGGGTCCAAAAACATTTCCCCGAGGAGCTGCCCCAAACCCCGTAGAGGGGGGCTACCACCCGCCGCAAACCCCCTGTGACCCCCCCCAGTTAACTAGGGTATCTAGTCATGGAAAGAATATAACACAATCCAATAGTTAGTGAGCCGAGTAAAGTCTAGAAATTCGAGAGTCACCACAAAAGGTAACTGTAGGTTAAAATTTGGTGGGGGATAGTTTAGATAAGAAGGAATAGACTAAGAAATAGCTACTTGCATCCATGGATAAGGAGGGTTCTAATAAAGAGGATTCTAGGCACCAGAATAAGGAGAATTTTGGTAACCATCATGTGCGTATTAACTAACTCTAGGATAACCCTGTAAAGGATGGAATGGCTAGGTCTAGACATGTTCACCTTGAAAAGGAACTTGAGGAATACCTTGAAAAGGTCTATATTGTTTCCTACGATAATTTGCATCATTTCATCATAAGGTGGATTCGATTGAGCTTGTGCCATGCTATACACAATCTGTCCTACTAGAATTTGAGGAACAACTTTCCCAAAAGGTTGAGACTGCAAAGTACCTTGTAAAGGTTGGGTAAGTGGAACCTGAGGGGTACCAGATACTGATGGAATAGGTTGAGATGCAATAGCATCCTGTAAAGGTTGGTTTACATATATTTGAGCTTGTTGAGGTACAAATTAAAGGGTAGAAATTTTAGATGAAGACAAAAAAGGTTGAGGATTCAAAAATTAGTCCCAAAACAAACTAGTTTGGATCGGTAAAGTATGTTTCCTAACACTGGAAGCTATCCTAGGAAAAGGAGGATTATGATAAGGTTGATTACCAATTTTAGGTATACCAACAATAGGTTCCCCCCCTGCCATAGGAGGAGGAAGTTGCGACCCAAATGGAGGGAACCTAAGATAAGGAGAGTTAGGTTGTTGAAGATAACCTTGCCCACTAACATAAGTGCTAGCCTATTGTTCAAATGTAGGTGTATGCGGAGGAGAAGGAGTTGGATGAGTAGCATTCATAAGGGAAGTGCCAGATGGAATTCTTGAAATAGATGACATGGGGAAGGTCCAAGGACTGTAAGCTACACTAGAGAAGGTACCAAATAAAGAATGATAGCCAAGTGGGATGGATGTGCCACCATACAAATGTGCCTCTAGTGATGTTGCAAACATATATGAGGAAGCGACATTTTATGTCTCAACCATAGTGGTCGACACAGGTTGGGAAGTCATATCGGAACTAGTCATGGTTAAAAATCCCAATGAATATTTCCATGAGAAATCCACGGGTAAGTCGAAAGAATCATGTAAAGGAGTCTGTGATGGAGTTTGAAGAGGAGGAAAAGGATCACTCTGATAAAAATGGAGTCCACTCCAATGAATAGGAGTAGAAGGACGATGCTCTTCTTGTGGTATCTCTTCAATATTCACAAGACTGTATGGAAGAGGTTCACCATTGGAACCAAGATATATGGTTGAAGGTTCTATCTCAGAAAAAGGAAGAGAGGGGGAAGGTGCTAAAGTAACGATTGACAATGGTTGAGGATCCTCAAGTTCAACAACCTCAGGAAATAAAGTTTATGATTAATGAAAGTTAGGTTTTATAACCTCAGGAAAAAAAAATTTAGGTTCTTCTATTTCAATTGTGTCAAATTCACCAAAAAGAGTAGAGGTGATCTTGGGCTCAGTACTCAAGGGAAAAAATTATTTTGCTTGATAGGATTAAGGAGGAGGACCAGAAATAGATCCTGAATTTCCTGATTTGGTAGTTTGCGTCTTCTTATGCTTCTGACGATGGCTAGGAGTAGCCTCTAGTGGAAGAGGAGGCTTATTTTGAATTCTACATGAATGAGGGAGTGGGGGATCTTGTTCTTCCATGTTGGATAGTAAATTTTATAAATTAACACAAAAGTAAATAGAAAAGAGGGTAGTATAGGCATAAAGGATTACCAAGCAACCGTGAACTGCAATATACACCTTGGCGAACCAAGGACTTAACGTATGTGCAAGCAATCTTCCCGAATGTTGTGTTCAATGTATCATGGTACATAAGGTAGCTGACTTAGTTACCTTTGACGAGGATAGAAACCTATAGGGGACTTCCAAAATATACTCGAAGGTACATGGAAGCGTAGCCCATAGTAGTATGTGTAATTGTTCAATGTGAGTGTTCCCATAAATTTTATGTGTGTGGAACATCGTCCAATATACCCAAAGTTATGTGTAGAATGATCCTATAAACTCACATACGTGGAACGAGATTTGACCCCCGGATACAATGCTAGCAAACAAAGACAACTCCCAGGTTTAATGATGTCGGATAAAGTTGTAGAAAATCTGTATGTAGGTTAACCCGATAATGCAATATAAATCAAAGTAGAATACTATAACCTACTTATACTATCAATTTGTGGAATCTTAAAGATCGATCTGAACAATATAACCAGAAGAAGAAGAAGAATCAATGCACAATACACATCAAAATACTTTGGGGAAAGCCTCACCTGAAAACCCCACTATATGTATTATCATACAAGCTAGAAATACATAGGAATTATACAAAGCCTTAGCTCTCACAGCTAGCCAGCTCTCAGTACAATCCTCACATATGCTCACAGGCAATCTTGGCTGCTCTCTAGCCTTCCTCTCTGCCCTCCAAGCTCCTATTTCCTTGCGCTGTTCCTCTGGGATGATTCTCCTTCAACCAAGTGGAACACTCTGATCTCACACACTATCAGAACTGCGCAATCCTCAAGGAATGATCCTTGACTACATGCATGAGTTTCCTTTATAAGAAAACACATGCAACTGATAGTACACTGTCCTTGACTTTAATCTCAACTAGGTCTTTCTCAAAATAGACATGCATGAGTTTCTAATGAGGGAATCTTCAGTTAACTAGAGTACACTAGTTGAGTGCATGCATGCATCAACTGACTGTTAACTCACCATTAGTTCCTCAAACAGTTTGGAACTAATTTAACTGGACTTAACTCAGTAAACTGATTTAACTAATTACAACTCAAATATAACTCAATCTTGTCTCCTTAATTTAAGGGATAACTCTTGCATGACTTCAGAAAGACTTCTAACTTGAATTTCTCCAACTAATTAAGTCAAAATAACTTAATTAATTATTTCCAAGTAGCTATTAAGACTAAATTCGATTTTAATTCACAATTTAATTCAAGGACAAATTAAATTGGAATATTCTTGTTGCCACATTCAACACTCCCTCTCAACAAGAAAGGGATTATCTACCACCCCGATCCTGTCTCTATGGAACTCGAATTTACACTTTGACAATGCCTTTGTCAAAATGTTAGCATCTTGCTCCTCTGTCGAAATATACTGCAGCAACATGATCCTCCCATCATCAGCAGCTTGCTTTACCTTGTAAAGCCAACGGGAACTCACAACTGACTTGTTCTCTGGTCTCGAAACCATGTCCCAAACACTGTTACGAACTATGGAGTCATACTCCTCCACCATAGCATCAACCCAAATTGGTTGTTGCACTTCTTCCTCAAAGGAAGATGGCTCGGTCTCAACACATTCCCTAGCAAGGGCCATGTATCCAGTGTACCTCTCAGGTGACCTCCTCTGTCTACACTGAGAAGATGGTGCTCCCACATTCTCTCTTGCATCCTGCAACAATCTGTCAGCTTCTCTTGTGCGCTTCTGTCCATCTCTGGAAGACTCTGCTTGAGTGGATGTCTCCACTCTTGGAACCTCTGCATGCAGCTACTCTGCATCAGTCTAAGGCTCCTCCTCTTTAGGAACCAACAGTTCCTCCACAGCCTGTAGTTGGAGCTCCCTCTCAAGGGAAACTCACATGGCCTTTTGCTCATCAAACTTGAGATCTCTGCAAACCACTGTCCTCCGACTGATAGGCAAGTACACCCAATAGTTGTGAGGTGTATCAGTGTACCCCACAAGTATCCCCAACTCTGTTGTCGGCTTAAGCTTCTTTCGTGCATCCTTTGTCACATGGCAATATACTGATGAGGTAAAGATCCTGTAGTGACCCACAACTAGTCTCTTACCAGAGAAAGATTCCTCTGGTGTCTTCATCCAAGTATGTGATGTGGGCTTCTATTCTACAAATAGACCACTGTGTTGCATTCCTCAGCCCACAAATGAAGTGGTAGGCCTTGGTCATGTAGCATTGCCTGTGTTGCCCCTACAATAGTTCTGTTCTTGCTCTCAGCCACCCAATTCTGCTGTGGGTTATGAGGTACCATCAACTCTCGTTTAATTCCTTCCCCTGTAGAAAAGTCCTTAAACACTTGAGAGACATATTCTCTAGTGTTGTTGCTTCTCAAGGCCTTGATCTTCTTCCCTGACTCTTTCTCGACCAAAGCTTTGAATTCACAAAACTTTGTGAAGGTTTGATCCTTCTTCTACATGAAATAAATCCAACATTTACGAGAATAGTCATCAATGAAAATCACAAAATACCTTTGCTTCAATGTGGATGCCATCGAGAATGGTCCACATACATCAGTATGAACTCGCTCTAAGATAGCCTCTTCTCAACTGTCTCGATCATGAAAGGAAGACTTGGTGTACTTTCCCAAGGTACAACCTTTGCATGTGTCAACTTGCTCAAGTTTACCTTGGGGAAGTCCTGTAGATATCTATTGCATTATCTTCAAAGCCCTATGACACAAATGGCCCAACTGTCTGTGCCACAACTCGCCAATGTCTTGGCGTTGCACCAATTCTGCTTCCGTACTCAATGTTGCACAATCATCTACCTCTAGTTTATAGAGATTATTCACCCAAATCCCTATCCTCTTGGTCTAACCCGTGGCTATGTGTCTTAGGAACACCTTTCCTTTACTGAAGACAACATCATAGCCTTTTTCCTCCAACATCGCGACCAATACCAAATTCTTCTTCCGTCCAGGCACATACTTCACATCTATCAAGGTGATAGGAGCTCCATGTTCCCTCTGAAAAGAAACCGTGCCCACTACTGAAACACTATACCTTCTGTCGTCACCCATCTCTATGCACATCTTGATGTCTTTCTCCTCCAAGGCACTAAATAAACTTTTATTACCAGTCATGTGGAATGTGGCTCCACTGTCAAGATACAAGACACAACCAATCATCGATGACACCATGCATGTGATGAGGGTAAAGTCCATTTCGAACTGAGAGGCTAACGCCTCACCTTACAATCTTTCCAAGGATCCCTTCTTGGACTTCTTCGATGGGCATTTAGTCGCATAATGTCCCTCTCGTGACAATTAAAGCATCTCACTTTAGACTTGTCACCCTTATTCCCTCCATGAGAAGAATTCGATTTGGAATGGGAAGCCTTCCCCTTCCCTTTCCTTGCCTTACTTGCTAAGGCTAGATTTTCTTCATCATCATCCTTGGATGAAGAACCATCTTGTGTGCTCCTCCTGATCTCCTCCTGCATCAGATCCGACCACAGTCATTACCAATCTGGTAGTTTCACCCTTCCATTCACAAAGTCCTAATAGTTATTCCAACTCTTTGGAAGGCCAAGGAGAGCGAGGCTCACCAAATCATCATCGGCAGTAGTTATTCCCACACTACCAAGCTCATATTTGCATATGGTGAGCTTGTTCAGATATGTGGAAATAGTATTTCCCTTGTCCATCTTGATTCTTTGAAGCTTATCCTTGAGTGCCAATTTCCTCTGGTTGCTATTGTTATGGTAGAGGTCCTTCAATGTCTTCCACATTGAAAATGGAGTATCCTTCCCATGGAGACACGAGACAATATGGTCTTGAACTCCCTCGAGGATGATCCGTCTCACCTTTGCCACACACATCTTCCACTCAGCCAACTCTTGTGCATTATTTGAAGCTGGCTTTGGATTTCTTGATCAATGAATTCCTTCAAGCCATTGTCTTCTAATATAGCCTCCATTCTATCTTTCCATGCTATGTAATTTGAGCTACCTTCCAAGGCATACTCGAGTCTCAATCCATAGAACGCCATTGGCCAACCTTGAAGTATGATATGAATTCGATTTGCACCTGCAACCCCGAACTTCAAACTTTGAATTCTCTTCTCAGTATATTGTTCATAGCTCCAATATCCTTGTAGAAAATTTCTACAAATCTAGCTCTGATACCATGTAGAAAATATGTATGTAGGTTAACCTGATAATGCAATATAAATCAAATCATAATACTATAACCTACTTCTACTATCAATTTGCGTAAGCTTAAAGATTGAGCTGAAAAATATAACCAGAAGAAGAAAAATTAATGCATAATACACATGAAAATACTTTGGGGAAAGCCTCAACTAAAAACCCCACTATTTGTATTATCATAAAAGGTGGAAATACATAGGAATTATACAAAGCCTTAGCTCCCACAACTAGCCATCTCTCAGTATAATCCTCACATATGCTCACAGGCAATCTTGGCTACTCTCTAGCCTTCCTCTCTACCCTCCAAGCTCCTATTTCCTTGTGTTGTTCCGATGGGATGATTCTCCTTCAACCAAGTGGAACACTCTGATCTCACACACTGTCAGAATTGTGCAATGCTCAAGGAATGATCCTTGACTGCATGCATGAGTTTCCTTTATAAGAAAACACATGCAACTAATAGTACACTATCCTTGACTTTAATCTCAACTGGGTCTTTCTCATAATAGATATGCATGAGTTTCTGATGAGGAAATCTTCATTTAACTGGAGTACACTAGTTGAGTGCATGCATGCATCAATTGATTGTTAACTCACCATTAGTTCCTCAAATAGTTTGGAACTAATTTAACTGGACTTAACTCAGTAAACTGAGTTAACTAATTACAACTCAAATATAACTCAATCTTATCTCCTTAATTTAAGGGATAACTCTTGCATGACTTCAGAAATACTTCTAACTTGAATTTCTCCAACTAATTAAGTCAAAATAACTTAAAGTAGATGTTAAGACTAAATTCGATTTTACTTCACAATTTAATTCAAGGACAAATTAAACTAGAATATTCTTGTTGCCACATTTCAACAAAAGTCTCTAGCCTAGACCTCTAAATTTTTGCGTTAATGTTACAAATTATCCTTAGGTTGATTCAATAAATTTTAATGCTTATCTTCAATTAAGTTTTAGTTTTGGGGCTCACCATGAATTTCACCTAAATATCCTAAAATGCACACTAGCATGAGGAAATGAAATATTTCTCATTCCATGGAAATCTATCTAAGGAAGGGAAGAGACAAAGAGTATGCAGTAAACAATATGCATCAAACAATGCACAAAGTTGATGCACACACAAACCCTAAATGTGAATGAAAATATTTTTCTTTTCAAGTCACTTAATTTTTGAAAATTAATAAAACTAAGATGCAAAGTTTAATCGCTGATTCAAATAATATTTTTATAATGATGACTGGAACTCCAATTCATCTAAGCAATCATTGATAAAAAAAACAGTTTGCAAATAGCCTAATGATAAAAACATAGAAAATCTAAACAAATCCTTACCAAAGGCACTATAAAAAGTAAAAAAACCAAATGGAGGCTTCAGAGAGACCGCAAGACGCTGAAAGACTCAAGGAAGAGCAGTTGGAAGAAGGTTGATCAGAGAGAAAATCAAGACAAAAGAAAAATTGTGCATGAACAGAGGCCAACGCAGGTGCAAAGGAGGCACCAGTGCTATGCAACGTAGGCACAAAGAAGGCTCAACTAGGGTGCAATGCTCTATCACAAGACCAGAGGATGTGTTGGTCTAGGGATACAAAATTCTGACACAAGGATTGCAATTGAAACTCAATGAAAGGTCTTCCTAGGTCCATTCTTGAATGAATAAGGCAGTAAAGGTCTAAAGAAGAGGTAAGACAAGCATAATGGACAAATAAACCACCAAGGGAATACATCGTTCCCCAGTATGGTCGCCAATTTGTTATACGGAATCTACGACTGTGGACAAAAGTATCTTCCCTAGGCCTGGTGGACTAACCTAGAACAACAGAAAGATAAAGGGACTAATGTTTTCCTTAAAGTAAATAGATAATGGGATGAAGCCTACCTGGATTCTGTCGTATGTTTCTCTTCTTCCTTGGCTTGTATGATCCAATCCTAGCTTTGATCTCTATAATTAGAACCTGTGTAGTTAGATAACACAAGCCAACGATCTATGGAATCTATGTAGAATCATCTAATTAGTTTATTCAATAGATCAACATGGTATTGAAATACATGAAACCATAACATCATATATAGTAAAACAAAGAACTCTTTGTATTAATAGAAATGGAGTGAGTTACAACCAAATATGTGTTGATCCTATAGAAGGGCTCCTCCAAGTTGACTTGTCCTTTCCTTGTCAGAAAGTGCACCTCTAATCACCCTAATGCATGGAATGATATCTCCCACATCAGCATCCTAAGGGTAGAATCACTCTCCAAATGACAACCCCTTGCCTATGGATGGCAGTAAATATATAGGTGAAGGAGGTAGTCCATGAATTCTTATCCTTTTACCAATTTGGGCTTGAGATCCACTATATATGGGAGGATGAGCTCAAGGGATAAGGGATGAAAACTCCAAGGTAATATAGGATATGATTCAAGAATTTTATCTGAGTTAAATAGTTAAAATAGATCTTGGAAGCTTCTGGAAGACAATGCTTCGAGATACTTTTTTGTTTTCCCAAATTTCTAGAATCATTGCATCCTTAACACTGAGCAACCTGCTGGTGATCAAGGCAAGTGTAAAGTAGGGAAAAATGGTAGTCAACGCTGGCCAATGAAGGGCCAAGGTGAATTGGTCCTTAAAATGACTCAAACAAGGTGCTTTCAAGCATAAAGTTAGGGACTACAGAGAATCATGCTTGGGGCTTTGTGTAGGGAGGATGAAAAAGTGTTCAATGGGTGTAAATGATCATGTTTGCAGGCCTATTGACAAGATGTGACAAAATGGCCTATAACAATCTCCACCATTTTGGGATCAATATTCACTCCTTCCTTTGCCACAATGTGGCCCAATAGCTTCCCTTCACTTAAAGAAAATTGTGATTTCTTGTGGTTTAAGGACATACCATACCTTCTACATTTTTCAAAAGTGAGTTGTAATTGATTGAAGCACTCTTCATCTGATTTAGAGAAAACAATTATGTCATCTATATAGACCACCACAAATTTATCCTTCTCTCCAACAAACACTATATCCATCTCTCTTTGGAAAGTATCTCCAACATTTATAAGGTCAAACGACATTCTGACATACATATTTTCCCCATGGTGTAGTAAAACTTGTTTTCTTCTGATCCTTAGGGTGTACAGTGACTTGGTTGTATCTAGAGAAACCATCCATCGTGGACATTCAGACAGACCCTACCACTTTCTCCATAATATAATCCATTTTATGCAAAGGGTAGTTATCTTTCAATGAGACCTGATTTAGATTCTTGAAATCTACACATAGCCTTATTTCCCCATTCTTCTTCCTGACAGGAACTAAATTTTCTACCCAATCTGAGTACCTCAAAGGCACAATAATATTAGCCTGTAATAGTTTCTTCACCTCCTTTTCAATTGATGGAAGTAATAGGGGATTAATATTCTTGAGCTTCTGCTTATATGGCTTCACCCCAATTTTTAGAGGAATTTTGTGTTGTATGATACCAGGATCAAAAGTATCCTTGAAAAGTTCCAAGTACCTTTATTTGTATTTGATAGGAACTCCTTTACCTAATTTGATGATTCTAGGATATTCTTTGGTGCCAATATTATAATCCTCCACCTCCTCCTCAAGCTCTTGTTCAGTTGGCTTAGCAACCACATCATTTGAGTTGAAGAGCCTTTCCAATGGAACCAACCCTTTGGGGATGATATTTCCCTTTAGTTGCAATATTTTGTGACCAACAATAGATCCTTCCCAACTAGCTTGTTGTTCCTCTATTGGCTTTTTGTCCTCCTGATCAATCATCGAGTTTGAGAATTCCCTAACAACCTCCAGGAGGCACTTGATCTGTTCTTTATCCTCAAACACCTTCTAGTACCTCACATTGTCTAGTACTGAAGGCTTATACCTAACCTCAACTTCACGTCTAAGCAAGGGATTTTGAGGGGGTTTGAAATTACTAGCGATAATTTCCAAAGAGTCAGCCATATGATTTCGTTCTATGGGGTAGAACTGAAATTGAAGCCTAAGAAAAAGTGTTCAAACAAATCCCTCATTCCTACAGAACTTCAATCTTGGATGCTTGGTTTGGAATTGATTTTTTATTTGCTTCACCACCAGCTCTGAATCCCCAAATAGAGTCAAGCATCTGATGTTAACGTTTTTAGCAGCTTGCTGCCCCAACAACAAAGCTTCATATTCAACAACATTTTTTTTGGCCTCAAACTCTTGCTTGAAAGAGAGATGGATCAAACCACCTCTTGGAGATAGAAATAACACACCTGCCCCATTTCCTTCCCTAGAATAAGCACCATCAAAATATAATTTGCATGCCTTGTCATGCTCCAATGATTGTTTACTCAACTGACTTTTACATTTCACCTAGGTGTCTCCCATGCTTTTATCATCTTCTTCTAACAGCAGACAAGAAAAATCCTTCTCTTTACAATACGCAAGAGCATTGTTGGAACATTTTTCCTTTGTAACAGTCTTCACAAATCTAGATTCCCTGTGTAATCAGTTCTCTTCTCCACCAAACATGGGAATTGTAGCATAAGTTAGATACAGTTTGATTGAAACCCCAATTTTCATTCCCCACGACCTAGAAAAAATCATACCAAATCTTGCAGGGATATTAGCCACTACAATATCCATTACTACACTTTTTATTGGGATTTGAGCCAAATTGACCACCAAATCCTTGATCATACCCAAGCACTTTACTCTTTTGGAATAAAAGGAGTATAGATCTTTGTATGGTTTCGTTATCTTCAGTCCCAACTATTCCATCATAGGTAAGGGCATTAAGTTATGAGATGCTCTCGAGTCAAGCATACAATTATGTAGTAGTGGGTCCTGAATTACCAAGGTGACATAGGATGGAGTAGTGGAAGGGTCATGCTCCTCCACATGCAGTACAAACACAACCATATGCATTTCTTCTTGAAGGTCAAGGCTATATTGCAAGGGATTAGTGGTCAGTGAACTCATAAATTGAGACATTTGAGCTTTATAACTGGGTTGTTTCAATAATTCACTCAAAGGAACAACTATCTTAACTTTCTCAAACTATTTTTGAAGACTAAAGGCAAAGGGATTCCTATCAATTTTAATAGAGTAAACGGGTTCTTTATTCTCATTGCAAATTGGCTTAATATGTGGGGGAAATTGCTTGGTTTTGGAGGCTCCAGCCTAATTTGGAATGGGATCATATGATTCTTGTTTGGCAAGTGGGACATGGTTGAGTGGTTTCTCCCCTTTATCTGTTGGCTTAGGGGGACTTGGGTGAATAATTTCTTCATTATGATCTTGCCCCATGGACCTTTTCCTGGATGACCTAATATCATTTTTTCTATGTAGCTAGGCTTGCAATAAGTCAACAAATTGTTTGCAATAACTATTTATCTCATCATCATCTATTGGGGCATCCAAATCATCCCCTTCTGCTTCATGTGCTTCTATATCATTTCCTCCCTCTGAGAGAGAAGAGAATTAGTTTTCTTAAAATTTTATAGTTTCTTCAATAGTCTCCTCATGATCATCTTCTAAATACAAAGGATATTGAATATGATCTTATTGATCCTTTCTCTCCCTTTATAAGAGATGCAAGGAAATCCTACTATACTGGGGGTTAAAATTTTTGTTAGGAGCTGGTTGGCTCTATCGGGGAGGATTTTTGTTCTCCAACTCTAGTTTTACGATTTTGTTAGACAAAATCCTTATTAACTTTCTCATCTCTTCTAGCTTTTTTTCTTGAGTTTCCTATTGGGACAGGGTCTCCTAGGGTCAATTTTGTAAAAAAATTTGCTATCTATGTAAAGTCTTCACATCTTGAGGAAGTGGAGCGTGGAGGTCGTAGGAGTCAAATGGGCTTTAGGAAGGTCAAGGACCCTTAGTTTGTTAGTAGTTAAAGATGTTTTGTGACCCACCCATGGTTCACGAATCATGGTATTGTAATGAAAGAAGCTATATAAACGAGTCATAGCGAGTCATAGGAAGTAAGCTAAGAATTGAAGATCTATGTATGGGCAAGTGACCTAAGGCAGAAAAAATTGTTTTCTATACTTAGGTGAAGGGGAAGGCTCCTAAAACTATGTGCGCAGAGACCTTTGTAAGTCCATAGTTGAGTGCATAGGTGATGGCCGCTATCTCAGCAAACCACAGTGCTGTTATAGGCTCTCTCAACAAACTACAGTGTTGTTACAGACTCTCTCAATAAACTACAATGTTGTTACAAGAGGAACAAAAAATCCTGGCTCTCACAACAAACTACAGTGTTGTTACAGGCTTTCTCAACAAACTACAATGTTGTTACAAGCTCTCTCAACAAACTATAGTGCTATTACAGGCTCTCTCTGCAAACTATAGTGCTATTACAGGAGGAAGAACATTTTTTTTTTCAGCCACACAGTTTGTAAAAACATAGTTTAAATATCCCTTCAAAAATCCCCAACCAAGGATCATTTTGGGAAATCGCTCTACTGTTACCAAATAGACCCTTCTCTGCACAAAACCCAGATGCCAGAATTTTGAATTTCATCTTCCTTTGATCATAAATTGACCCACAAAATTGATGACAATTTTCCTTTATGAATTTTATTTCTTCTGTTTGCTTGATACAGAGTGCTTTGTAGTCTCAAATATGCAATGTAAAATGACTCTTTCCAATACACAATCTTGGATGCAAAAGTACTGGATTAGAAGATTAATTGAATTATGATTCTCTGGGTTCTCATTTAAATGTAAATAACAGAGAAAATATAGTGCAAGAATTCCTCATTCAACACAACAATTTAAAGACCAAATCAATTTCAATCTCCAGATATTAATATTATGGTTCACAAACCTCACAAACACATATGAAAATAATTGTCTCACACACACTTACAGATTCAATTTGCTGATACAAAAAACCATTGGTCTAAGAAATGTTGTTCAATTAACTTCAATCTCACACCAAAACTTCCAACACCCAAAATGTTCCTCCTCTCTCCTTCAAAACTAAAAGAAACTGTCCAAGAAATGAGTTCATGGATGTGAACCAATTTTCCTTAGCCCTAACTACCTACTAGTTATTAAATCATTTCTTTTAATTAGATATTCCTAACTAATCTTAATTGAATATCAAAAACTTTTTCACAAATAAACTTTAAAATGTTCTAGCCTTGACATGTGATCAATCCATCACATTGCTAGGCTCTTGGTCTGACTTTAATAACTTATCATTTTTATGTGCTTAGCCTAATGCACCTGCATCAGACTCCCCAAGAAATAAAATTTTATGAGCTCCTTCTCATAAGATCTTCTATAGAATGACCTTCTTTTTGTAGTGTTTCTTCATCGATCCAAGTAGAATCCTCCATTGGATGGTCTTTCCACTTCACAAGATATTCCAAGTATACCTTCCTTTTAGTCTTCTTGGAAACACGTGTATCCAAAATCTATTCACCCTCTAAACTCTTTTCCATAGGCATTTTCTTCAGCCACTGTTGTTCCTTTCCTTCATCCTATTCAAGATTCCCAAAAGCTTGATCTGCATCACCAACTGTGCAGGGATGCAAATCTTCTACATTAAAAATGGGTGAAATGCAAATTCCTGGAGATAACTCTAGCTCATAAGCATTTGCTGAAAAATTGTAGAGGATCTTACAAGATCCTATCTTCTTCATTTTCAATTTATTATATTCTCCCCTTGGAAACCTATCCTTTCTTAGGTGAGCTAGGACCACATCTCCCACTTCAAATTTTACCTCTTTCCTGTGTACATTTTCTCGTTGCTTGTAGTTGTTGCTTGTATCTTGTAATATTTGTTTTACTTGCTCGTGCAGCTCACTCATGGCTGTTGCAAAATCCTCTCCATCAACACTTCTATGCTCAAGCTTTCCCAAGTCTCTTAGCTCACAAATTCCCCTCGGATGCATGTCATACAAGATCTGAAATGGACTCTTTCCTGTGCTCCTATTTGGTGAGTCATTATATGCAAACTCAGCTTGGGCTAGCACATGATCCCACTGCTTTGGTCGGTCACCTACTAAAATCCTCAACAAATTACCCAAACTCATGTTTACAACCTCTATTTTCCCATCATATTGTGGATGATAGGTTGAGCTAAAATTTAGCTTAGTTCCAAGTTTCTTCCACAAGGTTCTCCAGAAATGTCTGGTGAATCTTGTGTCCCTGTCAGAGATTATACTTTTTGGCAAACCATGCAACCGAACAATCTCATAAAAAAACAAATTAGCCACATGGGTAGTATCACTAGTTTTGAAACACGGAATACAATGATCCATCTTAGTAAATCTATCCACAACTACAAGTATTGAATCATTACCTCGTTGATTCTCAGTAAACACAAAACAAAGTCCATACTCACCAAATCCCAAGGTATATTGGGAATGGGTAATGGCATGTATAGTCCAACATTATGACTTCTCCCTTTCACATGTTGACATACCCTACACTTACTCACATACCTTTGTACATCTTCCTTCATCTTAGGCCAAAAATATAATTGACTCAACTGCCCAAGTGTTTTCTCAACACCAAAGTGTCCATCCAACCTGCCATTATTCTTTTCTTGGACCATGTTTTCCTACATTGAGCAATTGGGAATACATAGTTGATTGTTCTTGAACAATAGCCTATCCTGCAACATAAACTCTTTCCATGGACTGATGTCCTTATTGACTGGATTTTTACATGCTGCAAAAGATCCTTTAAAATCAACATCTATGTCATATAAGTCCTTCAAATAATCAAAGCTTAACATTTGTATTTGGCTTTCCTGCATGATTAAGCATCTCCTACTCAAGGCATCGACAACCTTATTTTCCTTCCCATTGATGTGCTTCAAAACAAAAGTGAAATTTTGAAGGAACTCCACCCATTTTGCATGTTTATGATTTAACTTATGTTGCTGCATAATGTATTGTAAGGAAGAATTATCCGTGTATAGAACAAACTCATTAGGCATCAAGTAATGCCTCTAATGCTTCAAAGCTTGAACCACCGCATAAAATTCTTTGTCGTAGGAAGAGTATTTTTGTTTTGACTCATTTAACTTCTTGCTGAAATATGCAATGGGCTTATCTTCTTGGCTCAGTACAACTCCAATGGTTGTCCCACTAGCATCACATCTCACTTGAAAGGGATGATTAAAGTCTAGCAACTTCAACACCAGCTTCTCAATGATCTTCTTCTTCAATAGTTGAATTTTTTTTATTTTTTTTTGCTGCTGCTGTCCAATAAAATGGTTGTCTATTCTTCTTGATGGTGTCAATGATAGGTTGCTTTTTTCAGTTGTACCTTCCTCTTTCCATGGTACAAGAGTGTGCTTGATTCCATCCTTTTCGAGCTTATAACAATTTCTCTCTCCATCATGTGTCACCTTCCTATCAAACTATCATTGGCAACCTAAAAGAATGTGACAACCATCCATTGGCATTACATCATAGAGAACCTTGTCTTCATACCTGCCTATCTGAAACTCAACTTCACTTTGTTCATGCACCAACAATTAGTGTCCTTTTTGCAACCACAATACCTTATAAGGTGTGGGGTGCTTCATCTTTTTCAATCCCAATTTTTCCACCATTTCTTGGGAGTTTAGATTGTTCATACTTCTACTATCAATCACCAATTTACATCATTTTCCTTTTGCCTTACACATTGGCTTGAATAATTATTTCCTTTGAATTGGTTCAGCAGTCTCCTTTGCTGGTTTTAAAAGGACTTTGTGCATCATCAACACCTCTCCAGTCTCTGGCACATTCTCTACCTCAAGTACTTGTGCCTTTGTTGCTTCGGTTTGAGCTATGTATGCACCTCGCTATCCCGTATTGTCATTCTTAGGACATTCAAAATATCGGTCTCCCAATTTTTTACATCTGTAACACCAGTAGACAATATCTCTGCCTCTTCCTCTACCTCTACCTCTCTGGTAAGATATTCCTCCTTTTCTACCACCTTCTTTCTCTGACTGCCCTTGCTAATTTGAATTTCCTTCATCATTCTTTCGTGCATGAAACTCTCCTCTCCCATTTGTCTATCCTTTCCCTTTGGAAAAACTACGTCCTCTGCTAGAGATTTGCTTCCTAGCTATCTTTTATTCTGCCTTCAAAGTGCACTGGTATGCTTCCTCTATTGTCGTTAGAGAAATTATGTTGATTTCATCTTGAATATATAGCCTTAAACCATTGATATACCTTGTTGTCCTTTCCGGGGTATCTTCTACATAGCCTACTCTCAAATTCACCTTGTAAAACTCTTCAGTTTATTCTCTCACTATCATTATCTTTCGTTTAAAATTTTGCATCTATTTGTAAATAGTTAGCTGGTAATCCTTTGGCAAGAACTTACTCTTCATCTTTGCCACCATTCTATCCCAACCCTTGACCAATGGTTTATCCTTCTTCCTTCTTTCAACATGTACATTGTCCCACCATAGTGTAGCACAACCTTTCAACCTCGTCACAACAAACTTGACTCTCTTATCCTCATCAATTTCCTCATGCTCAAAATACTTGTCCATGTCACTGATCCAATCTAGTACATTCTCATCTTTCAAAATGCCATCATAAATAGAGATTTCAGTCTTTGGCCTTGAACTTGAGCCTATTACTGCTCTCAACAACTTAATCTCAACAACTTCTTCAATAGGTGTTGCTCCTTCTTCTTCAAATTCCTCTTTGGCCTCAATAACATCTCCACCTTCAGGATCCCATTGTCTCCCTACTTCCATGGCTTTGAACTGAATTTCCAGTCTCCTTATCTCTTCCTAGAGTTATGCATTTACCGTGGGTCTACCTCCTTGACCTCGTGCCCTTCCTGCACACCTATTCATCTCTCTATATTGTAGAGACCAACAACGTTAAGGCTCTGATACCACAAATTGATGGCTGCTATCTCAACAAACCATAGTGTTGTTACAGGCTCTGTTAGCCAACTACAGTGATGTTACAGACTCTCTCAATAAACTACAGTGATGTTACAGACTCTCTCAACAAACTACAGTGTTGTTACAGGAGGAACAGAAAATCCTTGCTCTCACAACAAACTATTGTGTTGTTACAAGAGGAATAGAAAATCCTTTGTCTCACAACAAACTACAGTGTTGTTACAAGCTCGCTTAGGAAACTATAGTTTTGTTACAGGCTCTCTTAGAAATCTGCAGTGTTGTTACAGGAGGAACATTAAATTGTTTTTTTTTTCAGCCACGCAGTCTGTGAAAACACAGTTTAAATAACCCTTATTAACTCCCCAACCAAGTATCTTTTTTGGAAATATCTTAGTTGTTGCCAAATAGACCGTGCTCTGCACGAAAACTAGATGCCATAATTTCGAATTTTATCTTCCTTTGATCAGAAATTGACCCGCAAAATTGATGACGAAATTCCTTTAAAAATTTTCTTTCTTCTGTTTGCTTGATACAGAGTGCTCTGTATTCACAAATATGTATTGTAAAATGACTCTTTTCAATACACAATCTTGGATTCAAAAGTACTGGATTAGAATATTAACTGAATTATGATTCTCCAGGTTCTCATTTAAATGTAAATAATAGAGAAAATACAGTGTAGGAGTTCCTCATTCAACACAAAAATTTAAAGACCAAATCAATTTCAATCTCTAGATATTAATATTATGGTTCACAAACCTCACAAACACATGAAAATAATTGTCTCACACACACTTAGAGATTCGATTTGCTAATACAAAAAACCATTGGTCTAAGAAATGTTGTTCAATTAACTTCAATCTCACACCAAAACTTCCAGTACCCAAAATGTTCCTCCTCTCTCCTTCAAAACTAAAATAAACTATCCAAGAAATGAGTTCATGGATGTGAACCAATTTTCCTTAGCCCTAACTACCTACCAGCTATTAAATCATTTCTTTTAATTAGATATTCCTAGCTAATCTTAACTGAATATCAAAAACTTTTTCACAAATGAACTTTAAAATGTTCTAGCCTTGACATGTGATTAATCCATCACATTGCTAAGCTCTTGGTCTGACTTTAATAACTTATCATTTTTATGTGCTCGGCCTAATGCACCTACATCAACGGGCCCTTGGATCTGTGTTCGTAGGGAAGAAAGAGTCTGTAACAGAAGGATTGATCATAATCAATACTATTTTGGAGCCATATTTGTGTATATGTGACTTTCTGTTTAGTTACGCATTTTCTGTGTATCCGCTCTATTTATGTAATTATATGAAGAAACACTTAATTGGTGCACGAAAGTAATAGATATACTAGTTTACTTAATGATATGAATGTTTAAAGAAATCGACATAAAGTTGGAAGTTTTTATCTCTAAGTTATCTTAATTTTTGTATTTCAGGGGTTAGGGTTCTCGAAGGTTGGGATAAAGCCCTAGAAGTAACAGAAACCCATCACATAGACCTATGGATGTAAAAACCTGGTTCTTTCATCCCCCTATAATGCTTCGGGTGATACTGCATCTTGTGCTACATAAGTTGTTGCCAAAAGGGCCAGCAATGAATGGTTTTGTTGGTTGATGCAGCTAAATCTGAACATGGGTCCAGATCCTCTCAAGCCAACAAATGGTTCTATTGTCGGGACTGAGATATGTCTGAGGAATGTGTGATGTCGAATAAATGGTTCCTGTTAGGATTCCAAGAAACTCTCCTAGGTTGTAGCTCGGAGATGCCTGGTAACATATAAATTCAACTGTTGTTGTAGGTTTAATGGAAGGAATGATGGCTTGGTTCAAGCCAGATAACCAGTTCTACTTTGTTTCACTCCAGACATGCATGAACACCCTCAGAGTACAAGGCTTTAGACCACCAATGCTCACAGTTTTAGATATTAGGTGAGTATGGAGAATACTAACCACACCAGCAGATACACAAGACCATGTGATGGCCCGCTGCAACTAGTAAAGAAACCTGTAAGTCTAATCTATTAATGTAAAGAAAGGATGACAACTCTCCTGCATTACATAGAAAGAAACCTGAGCGACCTATTCAGTGATGCATACAAGATTCTAACACAAAGATAAGATGAAAGTTATCTAGTGCTAAACATCAAGAGATCATGAACACAGCATATCAGGCACAAGCTTAGAACAGAAGAAAAATGGACAGTGAGCAGTTAACTGCAAAAGAAGCTTGTATTTACTGAAAATGAAGATGAGATGCTACAAGTGACAAAATGTCTACAGTCTCCAGAAGTTGAACCTTACATCAAATTCCAACCTTGATTACATCTTGCTTCTGGATATTTATAAGTTTACAGTACTATGGCACTTGGTCGTTTAGGTATGGAGGGGTCATAATTGATGACCAATTGCATTTAACCGCCTGATGGAGTCTCTGAACGAGATTGCTTGGTTTAGTGGGTGAATCCGATCTGTCCAGGTACTGTGCTGTTATTTTAGGCGGTTGGAGTGCTCGTACCAGTGGAGTCCATGACTGATAAATTTAGTTACAGGGCCGTGCTTGTCCTTTTCTCCCTTGGCCATGCTTTCTGTTAAATGTGGTTGTAAGGGGTCTGACAGTGACTAATATTGGCATAGTTGGTCATCTCCTTCTTCGAGCAAACGGAATGGTCAGAGGATGTGGAATGTATGGGCGAGTGGACAATTTGGATGAGTGGGAGGATGGCCATCGGATCAAGGAAATGGCTGGCAAAGATGGCTTGACAAAGGCTATCCACCGAGGTGAGAGCGGGGTGAGTTGGGGCCGTTGGATCTTCAGTGGACAAATCGGATGGTCATCGGGAAATGAAGTTTCACGGTTGTTTATTAGGCGGGCGGATTGGTCGGGCGGTAATGGTTTTTATCGCACCGCTTTCGAGTGTAAAGTGGTAAAAGCCCGGGGTCGTGTGATTCCATTCAATGATCAACACATAGCGGTGGATGAGAGAGAGAAATTGCTCTCATCACGCACTGATGTTCGATCACATTGCTAGCGCGATAAAAGCGAAGGCCATCGGATCTTTACGGGGATGATCTGACAATTGGGAGTGGGAAAGTGGGTCGCCTTTATTGGATGCGATGGGAGCCGTTGGATCAGTGGGGTGATCAATGGTGGAGATGAGGTGCGATGAGTTGTGAAAGCGCGAAGACATATGGTAGGGTCTTACGGTAGGTTTGAGGTTTTGCACTCAGGGCTAAAGTCAAAAGGGGATATTTTGTAGATTTTAGGAGGAAAATAGGGGAAACGGAGATGGAGGAGAAAAGTGACCAATGTGAGCTTCTCTTTGAACGTAACCAATAAGACCATGATCCTTGCTGACCTTAGAAAATCAGCGTTGCATAGCAGAGCTAACACTGGCTCCTTCTAGGGATGAAATCCTCCCTGTGAGGTTTCAAGAACCGTAGACCACTATCTTTCATACAAAAACAAGATCAACAATATTTCCTAGTGTTCCATTGGGCATGGAGTCTAATTAATCCTACACTAAAACTTGTAAAAGAACATATTTACAATGCTGAAGCCTAAAGGCTTTAAACCACATAAATTTTCAAAAAATGCCCATTGACTGGGCCATCAAAAGTTGTTTCTCCTTCCACACTTTGTAGTATGAAAGTGATGTTCCCCTGGATCTGAGCAATGACAAAAGGTCCAATCCATAGAGCATTGAACTTCCCATGATTTCCTTTCTTTTCCTTCAGTGCATCCCATTTGAGCACCAAGTCTCCAACTTGAAAATTGTCCATCTTTGCCTTTCTGTCAAATGCTTCCTTGATTCTCTTTTGATGTGTTGCAGACTTTTTAATCAGTTGATCCCTGATGTGATGTACTTCAGCCAAGTCACTAATCCTCTTTGTCATATCATTTTCCTCATTCTGCTCTTTCTGCAAGAATTTGGCCATAGGGAGGGTCAACTAGATTGGGAATATATCCTCCGTGCCATATACCAAATTGAATGGAGAATTCCCTGTGGATTTCTTGGTGGTCACCCTATCAGCCCACAATGCAAACTTCAGCTTGGAATCCCAGTTCCTTTTGTTGTCTTCCAATAGCTTTTTGATTATCCTTATCAAGCTTTTGTTGGATGATTTTGCTCGACCATTACCTTGAGGGTAATATGAGGTGGAATGAACTAGTTTAATGCCGATTGAGTCACACATGTCCACCAACTCTTTTTCCCTGAAGGATGTTTCATTGTCTGTAACTAACTTATGTGGATAGCCAAACCTGGTGAAAATGTTTTCTGTCAAGAACTTCATGACCACATGGTGATTAGCTTTCCTAGTAGGGATGGCCTCAATCCATTTAGTAAAGTAGTCAGTAGCTACTAAGATCCATCTGTGCTAGCTACTGTAATGTGGATTAATTTCTCCTATGAAATCCAAGCCCCACTGCTGGAAAGGACCACTAGCGTGTATTGGCTTCAAGGGTAAGGATTTCCACTGTTGTTTTCCTTCAAACCTCTCGCACCTGTCACAAGATTTTACAAATAAAAAGACATCAAAAAACAAAGTGGGCCAATAATACCCAGCTCTGAGGACTTTGTGGGCTGTGGTCTTCCAATAGTGATGTCCTCCACAGATGCTGGAATGGAACTGATGCATGACTCCCATAGATTTTTCTTTGTCTAGACATCTCAAAAGGATTCCAAATGGATCTCTCCAATATAGCAAGTTGTCATAAATACAGAACTTGGCTGCCCTAAGCTTAACAGTCCTGGCTTGGCTTGAACTTAGTCCTGGAGGAACTTCTAGCTTCAGCAAAAATTGAGCTATTGTAGAATACCATTCACAAGAAGCTAGATTCTCAGCCAACAACTGGTCATGTCCCACTATTGCTTCTTCTGTTTATCTGTCACCTGCATTTGTGCTTATCCAATTCATGTCCAGCATCCTACGATTTTCTTCAGCCATTAGCTTGGCAAGGCCCGGACCTTTGACAAGCTGGTGGGCTTTAATTCTATGTTGAATTCAATAAGCTTTGCAATCCATTTAGCCCTTCTTCCGTCAACATCTGGCTACGTTAGGACATCCTTTACTGAAGCAGAGGGTACATATGCAATTACCTTGGAGTGCAGGATCTAGATTCGGAAAGCTTTAAGAGATTTGATAAGAGCATAAGCCTGTTTTTCAATGGTATCATACCTTAGTTTGACATCCTTTAATGTCTTGCTAAAAAATGCCACTGGATGCTCTGAACCCTCATCATCTTTCTGTAATAAGACTGCTGCAAGGGTGTCACCTGAGGTAAAGGAGAAAATATGGAACTCCTTGCTATAGTCTGGGCTGATAAAAGTGGGAGCTTCCATAATAGCTCTCTTAATGGCTTCAAAAGATCTTCTTGTTGCATCAGTCCATCTGATCTCTTATCCATTTTTTAGCATGGAGGTGATGTGCTTTACCAGTTCTGCAAAATTAGGAATAAACCTCCTTACAAAATTTATTTTGCCCAGAAAGGATTGGATGTCCCTTTTTGATCTCGAGACAGACAATTTCTGTATTTCTTTCACTCTCTCTGGGTCAATCTTGACACCTACAGTAGAAACAATTTTTCCTAGCAATTTTCCCTCTTCTAAAGCAAATTGTGACTTTTTAGGATTCACTGATATCCCAAAGCTTTTGCACTTCAAAAACACTTTCTTCAAATGTTGCAAATGGTCTTGATGGCTGCTGGAGTATACTATTATATCATCCAAGTAGATAAGGAAAACTTTATCCTTCTCTCCTACAAACTCTATATCCATGGCTCTCTGAAAGGTGGCCCCAGGATTCATCAGTCCAAAGGGCATCTTAGAGTACATAAAAGTGCCCCAAGGAGTGTTGAAAGCAGTCTTTTCTTGGTCATTTGGATGTACAAAAACTTGGTTATACCCTGAAAATCCATCCAAGAAAGACATAACTTTGGCTCCTGGGACTTTCTACAGCAAATGTTCCATCTTGGGCAGGGGATAATTATCTTTCTTAGAGCATTTGTTCATGTTCCTGAAATCAACACACAACCTGATTTCTCCACTTTTCTTCCTCACCACTACCAAATTGGCTACCCACTTTGAATATCTCAGAGGGACTATGGTTTTGGCAGTCAATAACTTCTTGATTTCTTTTTCAATCAGAAGGAGGAGAAAAGGATTTATGGGCCTCAGCTTCTGCTTGAAAGGGATGGTGTCTTTCTCCAATGGGATCTTATGCTGGATGATCTTTTTGTCATAAGTTTTAAGATCACTATATTCCCAGGCAAAGACATCAGCGAATTGCTTCATTAAGGTGCAGTACTCAAAACTTTGAGCAACAGACAAGTGGGTGGACAGATTTATATACTTTGGATGATCTGGACTCCCTATGTTATGCCTATGGACTGCAAACTGATCTTCTTTTTGGGGAGCCTTATGAGGCACATCATTATGGTCAAATAGCTTCTCAAGAGGCACTATCCCTCTAAGTATATGATTGCTAGGCAGCTGTACAATGTTGTCTTTGCCATTTTTGTTCCTTAGCTGGGGCTGGGGACATTCCTCCAAGGTTTCATTCTCTTGGTCAATTTTCATTTCAGAGAATTCATTAATGACTTGCAAGAACTTATTTAATTCAACATCATCCTCAAAAATTTTCCAGTGCTGGACATTATCAGGCAAGGATGGTCCATATTTTATCTAGACTTTATAAACCAATTTAGGGGGCATGGGAGGGATGAACATGCTAGCAGACATAGCAAGGGAATTAGCAAGCTAATTTTTAACTCTGGGGATATATGAAATACAAAAGCTATCAAAATGATCTTTGAGTCTCCATAGCTCATCTCTGTACGCTTTCAGCCTTAGGTGCCTTGCTCGGAATGATTTGTTCACTTCTTGAATGATGAGATCAGCATCTCCAAACACCTTTATGTCTCGGATTCCCATGTCTTTGGTAACGTTTAAGCCCAAGATCAGAGCCTCATACTCTTCTATATTGTTGGTGACCCTGAAAATTAGTTTAAAAGATAGATGTGTGCTTTCTTGTTTTGGAGACACTAGCACCACTCCTGCTCCTACAGTTTCCCTTGAACAAGCTCCATCAAAGAACATCTCCCAAGCCTGTGTGCCTGCTTCTTCCATGGCCTGGCTTACTGGTTTCTTGAGTTGCACCGAGGTCCTATGGGATTCTTCAATTTGGAGAATACATGCTCCAAAATCAGTGTCCACAGCATAAATGGGATGATTAGTGGAATTCTTCTCATCACTGATGATATAGGCTAGCTATGCTTCCCTATATAGTCTTCTGCTTTCTCCTCCAAAAACTGGGATAGTGGCATAAGATAAGTCATTTTACAATGTCCCACCCAACCTATTAATCCACCCTCTAGAAAGCAACATACCAAATTTAGGGGGGACATCTGCTACCACAATATCCATCATCATGCTCTTCATGGGCAACTGAGTTAGGGTGATAGCTAAGTCTTTGATTAACCCCAGGCATTTCACCTTCCTTGAATCAAAGGAGAACGAGTCATGATAAGGTCGAGTAATATCAAGGCCTAACTCTTCCATAACATCTTTGGGCATTAGATTATGGCTGGCGCCTATGTCCAGCAGACAGTTGTGGAGGATTTTGTCATGAATGGTCAAGGAGACATAAAATGATGGGGAATTGTCGTTAGCAGGTTCAATCATTGGGCTAAGCACAACTGCAGGCTTATCATCTTGTAAATTCACATAGTGATTGAATGCTTGTGTGGCTTTCAACTCAAGGGCATCAAGGATGGGCTTCCTAAAGATCTCATTCTTTGCAAGTTCTACCATAGGTACAGATACTTTTAACTTCTAGACTTCTGATTCGAAACTGAAAGGGGAAAGGGACTTGTCAGGGCCTCCTACCTCTTGAGCTGGTGCTTTTAGGATGATAGGATCAGTTGTTGGTCTTTTTTGTTTGCTGATCTGTTGCTCTGTGGGGACAGCGGCTCTTTGGGCACGATTCTCTTTGACATTACTCGTTCTTGACCTCAAGTTATATCTTTGCTGGTCTTCAATCTGTAGAACAGCTTCTCTGTCCCACTCCTGATTGGTCTAGTCCCTGAGTAATGACTCCTCATAGGTAGCTAATGTAAAAAAGGCAGCACTGCCCTTGTCTTCCATGTAGTGAATCTCATCCTCTTCATCAAACTGCTCCTCCTCCATGACTACGTTCTGGAAAGGAGTATTAACTCTTAGTTCTTCACTAGCTTCTTTGCCCCTATGAATGATCTACAATTGTTCATTTTCTCTTCTGAATGGATTTGGATTTCTAGGAGAAAATGTATTAGGAAGCCTTGATTTCCCAGAACTCTGCTCAACCTTCAGTTTGGATATTTCAATGGCCAATGACTCTATCATTTTGGTCATTTTTTCTATTTTGGGCTTTGAAGATGAAGAAGAAGAGGAAGACTCACCTCTCTACCTCCTTCTATCAGCATGTCCTTTGAGTTTTTCTGCAGCCATGATATTGGATTCCACCTCCAAGGCTGCATCTTACATTTTAGCTAGATATGCACATCTTCTCTCTCTTAATAGCAGGAAAAAATCAAAATCAAAGGCATTGGCATAGGTGAGTTTGGCAGAGGTGGGGGTAGGCTTCACTTCAGCTGGTATCTTGTTATACATACAATTGAATCTTTTATTAAAATCAGATAATGACTCCCCATTTTCCCTTTTCAGGTTTCCAAACTCAATATAGTAATATAGCAGATCTTTCTTATCTCCCCAATGCTTTAAAAACACATCATCTAATGCTTCAATATCTGCTATAGACCTAGGGGTCAGCTCTCTGAACCATTTTCTAGCCTCTCCATCAAGGCTTTGGACAAACACTCTCATCCACACATCATCTTCACTAATATCTAGGTTATCAGCATAACTATAGAAAGACTCAAGGTGTTCTTCAGTTGTTACTCCTTTTGTACAACTGAACTTGGGCATGTATTTCTGATATTCTCCTGTAGGCATGGCATTCAAAGAATAGGTAGGACCAAGGGTCCATACCTAGCAGCTATGATTCTCTCCATCTTAGTGGGTGCTTGTGGACCTGTCATGACTGGGGTAGATGAAAGGGCACTGGCAGCTTGAATGATAGGGAGCTGAGAAATGACTGACAGGGCTAAAGGAATATAATGGACTGGAAGGGAGGTTTCCTGTGGACTGAGATCCAAAGGGGAACTTATTGAACAAGGACCTTTATGAATCTCTGAGAGTATTTCTTCACTGATAGTGCTAGGCTCTATATTTTCAACATGTGCATGCTTAGTTACAAGCCTTTCTGGCAGAGATATATAAGATTGTTTAGGCTTACCTGATCCTGATGCTCCCTTTTGTGATGTCTTTCTCTGCTTGACAATCTTCTCAGGGTTAGGTACTCGGTCCGCTGGTGATTTCTGAGGATTTCTCCAAGTATTTCTCACAAACTGAGCCAAAACTGTGATGTGGTGTCGCCAAAAGGTTAGTCCTCCAGTAGAGTCGCCAGATAGATTATTACAACCAAAAATGGGTCTAGACTTTGTCTATCATCAAAGCTGGATCTGTGTCGTTCTCCCAGGGAAGCTGAGCTTCAATATCCTTTCCCCGGCAATGGCACCAATTATGTTAGGATTCCAAGAAGCTCTCCTAGGTTGTAGCTTGAAGATGCCTGGTAACATATAAATTCAACTTTTGTTGCAGGTTTAATGGAAGGAATGATGGTTTGGTTCAAGCCAAATAACCACTTCTACTTTGTTTCACTCCAGACATGCATGAACACCCTCAGACTACAAGGCTTTAGACCACCAATGCTCACAGTTTTAGATATTAGGTGAATATAGAGAATAATAACCACACCAACAGATACACAAGACCATGTGATGGCTGGCTACAACTAGTAAAGAAACCTGTAAGTCTAATATATTAATGCAAAGGTAGGATGACAACTCTCCTGCATTAGATAGAAAGAAACCTGAGCAAACTATTCAGTGTTGCATACAAGATTCTAACACAGAGATAAAATGATAGTTATCTAGTGCTAAACATCAAGAGATCATGAACACAACATATCAGGCACAAGCTTATAACAGAAGAAAAATGGACAGTGAGTAGTTAACAGCAAAAGAAGCTTGTATTTACTGAAAATGAAGATGAGACGTTGCAAGTGACAAAATGTCTACAGTCTCCAAAAGTTGAACCTTACATAAAATGCCAACCTTGATTACATCTTGCTTCTGGATATTTATAAGCTTACAATACTATTGCACTCAGCCGTTTAGGTATGGAGGGATCATAATTGATCACCAACTACATTTAACCACCTAATGGAGTCTCTGAATGAGATTGCTTGGTTCAGTGGGTGAATCTAATCTGTGCAGGTGTTGTGTTGTCCTTTTAGGTGGTTGGAGTGCTCATACCAATGGAGTCCATGACTGATAAATTCAGTTACACGGTTGTGCTTGTCCTTTCCTCCCTTGGCCATGCTTTCTGTTAAATGTGGTTGTTGGGGGTCTGACAGTGACTCATATTAGCATATCTAGTCATCTCCTTCTTCGGGCAAACAGAATGGTCAGAGGACGTGGAATGTATGGGTGATTGGATGATTTGGATGAGTGGGAGGATGCTTGTCGGATCAAGGAAACGAAAGGTGGAGATGGCTCAATGAAGGCTATCAGCCGAGGTGAGAGCGGGGTGAGTTGGGGTCACTAGATCTTCAGCGGACAAATCGGACGGTCATCGGGAAACAAAGTTGCATGGTTGTTTATCGGGTGGGTGGATTGGTTAGGCGATAATGGTTTTTATCACACCGCTTTCGGGCGTAAAGTGGTAAAAGCCTGGGGTCGTACGATTCCATTCAGCGATCAACACGTAGCAGCAGATGAGAGAGAAAAACTGCTCTCATCCCGTGCTAACGTTCAATCACATTGCTAGCGCGATAAAAGCGAAGGCCGTCGAATCTTTATGGGGATGATCTGACGGTTGGGAGTGGGAAAGCGGGTCACCTTTATCGAATGCGATGGGAGCTGTTGGATCAGCAGGGTGATCAATGGTGGAGACGAGGCGTGATGAGTTGTGAAAGCACAAAGACATATGGTAGGGTCTTACGGTAGGTTTGAGGTTTTGTGCTTGGGGCTAAAGTCAAAAGGGGCTATTTCGCAGGGTTTAGGAGGCAAATAGGGGAAACGAAGATGGAGGAGAATAAGCAGGGTAGAGGAAGAAAGGAGAAAGTGACCAATGTGAGCTTCTCTTTGAATGTAACCAATAGGACCATGATCCTTTCTGACCTTAGAAAATCAGTGTTGCATAGTAGAGCTAACAGTTCCCAAATAAGAAGGAAATCGAAAAGTGGATAGATCGGAAGCTACACGAATTTGCAGCCCAGGAAAATAGGAATTCACACCTATCAAAGGAAGAGTGGTTGAATAGATACATATATATATAGACAAACATGAGATTTTCTTCTTCTCTTTTCTTTATGAATTACACCAGTAGTTTTCTAAATTAGCGGACAGTTAAGGTACGTGGAAGTCAGATAATCCTATTGTGTGGACTCCAGAGTTGGCAAGGGACCTAGAAGCTTCATAAAACAAGATCGCAAGGGCTGTCAATTACTGGATCGATATCATTTTGGGTGGATTCATTACTAAGTTTGCGATCGATAGATTTGTCAGTGATAGTAAAGTTGAATGCCACATTTTCAAGGGACCAAGAGGTAAGTATCTAAAATCCCTGGAGACTTGGATTAAAATGTTATTGCGTAATAAAATGGTTATGCCATTAAATTAATGTTTATAGAAGGTCTGACGGGAGCTACGCAAAGTGGAAATACATTGAGAAGAGATCTAGATTCAGGTGCTGAGTACAGTCCTCTGTTGGGAGCGTCTGACAGTGACGAAGAACGTAGCATTCTGAAGACACCTCTAGGTGCACTACAGGTGGTAAAGCAGGGTATCACGGGGATACAAAATCCATCCACTCCACTTCCACTATCACCTTCACCTCACACACCTACACCTACACCTCCACCTCCACCTCTACCTCCACCTCCATTATTCCATATAGCCAACTCTATGAAGATTCCCACATTCATGGGTCTAGGGATAAAAGACCCTAAACAGTTTTTGTTTGTAGTAGATGTTGTGTGGAAGCCATAGTAGGTTATATATGATGACTTGAAGAAAGCACAACTGGTTATAACACTGTAATATAGATCACTAATCTAGTATATTAAGTATTGTTCAGCTCAACCAAATGTAACACTGGATGAGACGAAGAAGACACTCAATAATGAATTCAAGAAGCCCAAGTCGCAAGCTCAATCAGTGACGAAGGTCAAAGAGATCCAGCAGAAGGTAAATGAGACCACGTGGGACTTTGATCAGAGGTTGAAATGTTTGCTTTAGTAGGCTAGTATGTAGATCATAGATGATCAACACAAGGACTGGTACATTGCTTCATTATTTCCCCATTTGATATTTCCACTATCGCAGCAGAATATTGGAATGTAGGCTAAGGCACTAGAGATTTCCATGAAATTGGAAGCCTCAGCTATTGAGGATACATATCTAGGAGTGTAGTAGATTCAGTCATAGCTGGCTAGCCTACATATGGAGTTACAAAGCCTCAAGAAGGGAAAAGAATTCTAGAATGAGGTCCGCGCAAAAGTATGGTGTTTAAAATGTAAGGGTCATGGTCACGATAAGGATCATTGCCCAGTGTATCAGAATTAACTGGTAGGGGGAGGTCTTGTTCCCTTGAAACCTGAGAATACCGCTAGAACAAGTACAAGTGTCGTACCATGGTGTATGATTTTTCAGATTATGGGAAACCATACAACGGACAATTTTCATTTACTGCAGAAGTTCGTGCAAACTCCACATTAGTTTTTCTGTAATTTCTGTAAGTCTATGGGCCATGATGAGCAAAATTGCTGAAGTTACGAATTAATGATGGAAAGCACACCAACATATAGAGTACATATGGAGGCTTATCCTCAGGATCAAGGTGCACTGCAATGTATGGAGGATTTCAAGGTTGAGGAAGAGGACAAGGAGGAGGGTCTGGAAGAGGTTGTGGCCAGATCATCTATTACAATTATGGAGAACCAAGTCACTTTGCATGAGATTGTCAAAATCCAATGCACCCCTCATGTCAATATTGTCACCAGTTTGATCATGTGATAGAATATTGCCCTGTACTAATCACAAAGATGCAAGAAAAGAAAACTCGGACTCAGCATCCTACCCAGAACATCTAGATGATGAGATTTGAACCGCGTAAAGACGGTCCTAGTGTTAATATTGTCACGCGAAGTGGCATAGCTACCGAGGAAGATAAAGGGAAGAAACCAGAGGAAAATGTATGGGTTCGCAAGGCTGCTGATAAGGAGATTGGATTTGATGTAAATAAGGTGAAGGAAATGTTTATGGAAGCAAAAAGGAGCTTTGCAGATGAAGGAGCTTCTACATCAAGGACTCAAAATATGGGAAAGCCTGAAGATACCAGTGCTGCGCAGGAGGTAGACCCATCATTATTAGCATCATTTTTAAAAACCTGCATGAAACTCCTAAGGGATAAGAAGGTAGTAGAAGGACTGCAAGAATTGATAGATAACTGCACTGGCAAGAATAAGCCTCTACCAGAACAACGCACAATGTATCCCCTTAGGTATGCAACTTATTACATTATGATGGTTTAGAAGATGTCAATTTATTTCTAGAAAAATAAGTTGTGTGCCTAAGGGGATACCTAAGAGCCTCGCTTGCTAGATGGTGGGGTACACATAAGAACAAATTTGCAGAATGGAAGGAATACCGACCAATGATGAAGTTACAGTTTGTGTATGCCAATACCCACATTATGGAGAAATAAACAGGGAAGGATGATCCACACAAGCATCTGGCTCGATGGATGAAAGCTTGGGGAGAATAACTGTAGTTAGAATGGGTTCATATATTTTTCCACACTTTGGATACAATTCCGATGAACTAGTAGTTGGAAACAGAGTTGCGACATGGAACCGAAAAATGGGATGTCCTGAAGGAAAGCTTTTTGTTGACCTTTAGCTTTGAATATGGATTTGAATGTATTGATGAAGCGTTACAGGAGATCAAAGCTGCAATATTCTGAATGCCTGAAAAACATGTTGCATGGGTTCAAACAAATTGGATCATGCAGCTGCGCCATGCACTAGAATGTTATAATGTGACCACTGAGGAAGGCGAAGAACATCCTAGGAATATCAATATTCCTGAGTTGGAAGGACAACACGAAGTCACTGTTGGGTTGTGTTATATTCTTTCCACGTAGTTAACAGGGGGTTTGAAGGGCACCCATAACCCCACTTTATGGGGTCTGGGGCAACGCCCTGGAAAATTTTGGTTTTGGACCCTATGTTAGGTTGGGCGAACCCACCTATGGTTTTGTGCATGATTTTCGCACATGTTTTTTGGACGTGATGGTTTTTGGTCCATGGTATTGGACGCGATGGTTTTCGGTCCATGGTATTGGACATGATGGTTTTTGGTCCATGATATTGGATGCTTCGGCATGTATAAATATGTATTATAACATTGAAAGGAACATAATGTAAAATCAAGCAAGTAGTCTCGGTTTTGGGATCCAGGGGAAAATCTCTGTGTATATGTGTTTTATGTGTTATACTCTCACATTGTTTATTTTCTGTGTTTTAGAATTCATATGCAGGTAATTTCTGTACGGGGTTAAAACCTACATTTGGTATCAGAGTTGTTTTGGCTTCAAGGGGATGCCTTTGTTGCTAAGGCGTTTCGCTCAAGCTTGTGGTAGACCTTGTTTAGTGGGAGATCTACGAGATCGATTCTAGTGGTGAAAGAAGATGGCGAGCAGTGGAAAGATAGAGATCGATAAATTTAATGGTCATAGTTTTGAGTTGTGGAAACTCAAGATGGAGGATCTGTTGGTAGATAAAGATCAGTGGATCACGGTAGATCTAGGTACTAAACCAACAGGAGTGTCTGATGAAGAATGGAAGAAGTTGATCAGAAGGTAAAGAGCACAATATGATTATGTGTCTCAAATTCAGTATTGCTGAATGTATCAGGGGAAGCTACAGCGAAGGCTTTGTGGGACAAGATAGGGAATTTGTAACAATCTAAGTCTCTGGTGAATAAACTGTTCCTGCGAAAAAAGCTATATATCCTGAGGATGAAAGAAGGAGACTCGGTGACAGAGCATCCGAATGCATTTAATACTGTGGTAAGTCAGTTAGCATCCATTGATATTAAAATTTTAGATGAAGATAAGTGCATCAGTTTCTTGTGTTCTCTACCAGATTCGTGGGATAGTCTAGTTATTGAAATAGGTAGCAATGCAACTGCTTTGCAGTTTGATGAAATAGTCTCAGCCTTGCTGACAGAGGAGATGAGATGGAAAAATATGGAGAGCCGGAATGGTGATGCCTTGTCTGTATGAGGACAGTACTAGAATAGAAACAAAAATAAGTCATCGAGTGGGAGATCTAAATCTTCAGGAAAACCTATAAAGGTGGTGTACTGGAAATGCGGAAAGGAAGGCCACTTCAAAAGGGACTGTAAATCTAAAGCTCTTGATGAAGGAAAGGGATCTGATGAGGCTCCTTCTGTAGAGGCAAAAACCACCTTAGATGAAGGTGGGCATGTGTACTTGGCTTCTTCAAGTACACATGTAGATCATGAGGCATGGTTGATTGACTCAGGTGCATCCTTTCAGTTCACTCCCCATAGAGAGTGGTTCTGCGGGTATGAGAAATATGATGGTGGTGATGTCTTCTTAGGGGATGATAGGAAGGCTAAAATCGTTGGTCGCAGAAAGGTAAAGTTGAATTTGCAAGGTGGAAGAGTTAGAACACTTCCGGGTGTTCTACATATTCCTGCATTGGCCAAAAATCTAATTTCTGTAAGTAAGCTAGATGATGCAGGTGTAAAAATAGTGTTCAAGAAGGATACCTGCAAGATGGTTCGGGGAGCACTGGTATTGATGCAGGGAGTTTGGATTGGAACTATGTACAAGCTGCGAGGTAGCACTGTTGTTGATGGGTGCAACAATTCCGTGGTCCCTGAAAGTGGAGCAGAAAATCTAGTGGTCTGTGGAGAAAAGACCATGATATGGCATCAAAGGCTTGGACATATTGGAGAGAAGGGCCTTCGAATACTTCATGGTAAAGGTATGGTAGAAGGTATGAGTAATAGCTCTTTGGATTTTGATTTCTGTGAAAATTGTGTATATGGGAAACAGAATCGGGTGAGTTTCCCCTTTGGTGGTAAGAGGGCGAAACATATATTAGAGCTTGTGCACAGTGATGTGTTTGGACCTGTGAAGGTTCCATCACTAGGTAAGTCTGTGTACTATGTATCATTTATATATGACTTCTCAAGGAATACATGGATATATTTCCTTAAGAAGAAATCTAAATTCTTTGATAGGTTTAAAGAATTTAAGGCTCTAGTGGAAAACTAGACAGAGAAGAAGATAAAGGTGCTGAGGACAGATAATGGTGGAGAGTTTTGCAGTAAGGAATTTGAAGAATTTTGTGAGAAGTGTGGTATAGCACAACAGAAGACCACTCCATATACACCTCAGCAAAATGGAGTTGCAGAAAGAATGAACAAGACATTGATGGAAAGGGCAGGAAGCATGCTCAATGGTGCCGAGTTAGGACAGGAATTCTGGGCAGAGGCGGTGGATACTGCATGTTACCTGGTCAACAGGTCACCTTCATCAGCGTTGGAGGATAAGACTCCACAAGAGGTATGGACTGGTAAGAAACCCTCTCTTTCACATCTTAGGTTATTTGGATGTGATGCATATGTACATGTTCCAAAGGAGAAAAGAACAAAGTTGGATAGTAAATCTGAAAAGTGCATCTTTATTGGGTATAAGCATGGTTTAGAGGGTTATAAGCTTTGGAACCCAGTAACAAGGAAGGTTATGTACAACTGAGATGTGGTGTTCAGAGAGGTGAAAGATGTTATTAAACATGAAGTCCAACCAAAGGAACCTGAGAAGATAGAGTTTGAGCTAAAGGAGGAAGAATCAGACTCTACAGCAGAGGAGGAATCTGAAGATGAAGAGCCACAAACTCCGGCTGTGAGAAGATCAGTTTGAGAAAGAAGGAAGCCAAAAGGGTATAGTCCGTCTGCTTTCCATTCAAATTTTTCTTTCTCTATTACTGATGATGATCCTAGAACTGTGAAGGAAGCAGTAGATTCAGAGGATGGAAAACTCTGGAAAGAGGCCATGGTTGATGAAATGGCATCTTTGCACAAAAATGAGGCTTGGGATTTGGTGGAGTTGCTGGTTGGAAGGAAACCCATTGGAAACAAATGGGTGTTCAAAAAGAAGACAAATGCAGAAGGAAAAGTGGAGAAATACAAAGCTCAGTTGGTAGCAAAAAGTTATTCCCAGGTGCTGGGAATTGATTTTGGTGATATTTTTTCTCCTGTTGCCAAGGTAACTTCTATTAGATTACTTTTATCTGTTGCTGCTGATTTTGATTTTGGGGTAGAATAGATGGATGTGAAGACAACATTACTTCACGGGGATCTAGAAGAGGAAATATACATGAAGCAATCTGAAGGCTTTGCGGTGAAGGGTAAGAAATAACTAGTATGCAAGTTAAAGAAGTCTTTGTATGGGTTAAAACAGTCACCAAGAATGTGGTATCATAAATTTGATACATTTATACAAGGACTTGGATTCACTAGAAGCAAAGCAGATCACTGTATGTATTTTAAATTAATTGGTGACCATGTTATTTCTCTGGTCTTGTATGTGGATGATATGTTGCTGGTTGGAAATGACAAAGAAATTATCCAGGAATTGAAGACCCAATTATCCTCCAAATTCGACATGAAAGATCTTGGTGTTGTAAACTATATTTTGGGCATGGAAATTAAAAGAGATCGGGCAAAGAGGAAGCTCTGGTTAAACCAGAGGAAGTATGTCAAGACAATATTGTAGAGGTTTAATATGCAGGATAGTAAACTGGTGAAGGTTCCTATTCCTGTAGGTGTGAGGTTGTCTACTGAACAATGTCCCAAGACACAAGAAGAGGAAGAGGACATGTCCCGTGTTCCATATGCAAGTGCAGTTGATAGCCTGATGTATGCAATGGTCTGTACTAGACTAGACATTGCACATGCAGTGGGAGTATTGAGCAGGTTTATGTCAAAACCAGGAAAGGAGCATTGGACAGCAGTGAAGCGGGTTTTCAGGTATTTGTGTGGCACTAGTGATTATGGTTTGTGCTACCAAGGAAGACCAGGATTGGACAAAGTGTTGGATATTCATGGCTTTGTTGATGCAGACTGGGCTAGAGATCTAGATCAAAGAAGATCTACAAGTGGGTATGTGTTTAACCTATTTGGAGGTGCAGTCAATTGGATGAGTAAGAAACAATCTGTAGTGGCACTATCAACTATAGAGGCAGAATACATGGCAACCACTCATGCAAGCAAGGAAGTAGTTTGGTTGCAGAGATTATGTTCAAGTATGGGGTTAGTATAGGGAGCTATAAGGATAGACTACAGCCAAAGTGCAATTTTCTTGGCAAAGAACCCCGCATATCATTCAAAGACAAAGCACATTGATGTTCAGTATCACTTTGTGAGGGATATGATAGAAGACAAAAAGGTGTTGCTAGTAAAGGTGGACACTTTGAAGAATATTGCAAATGCATTGACAAAATCTGTGAGCTCTGAGAAGTTCTCTTGGTGTAGAGAGACAATGGGCATTTCAGAGCTGGAAAAATGACTAAGCTCTCTTGTGGCCCCCTATGGAAAGAAAAAAACAAGTGGAAGAATGTTGGGTTGTGTTATATTCTTTCCACATAGTTAACAGGGGGTTTGAAGGGCACCCGTAACCCCACTTTATGGGTTCTAGGGAAGCACCCCGGAAAATTTTGGTTTTGGACCCTATGTTAGGTTGGGCGGACCCACCTATGGTTTTGTGCATGATTTTCGCACATGCTTTTTGGACGCGATGGTTTTCGGTCCATAGTATTGGACGCGATGGTTTTCGGTCCATGGTATTGGACGTGATGGTTTTCGGTCCATGATATTGGATGCTTCGGCATGTATAAATATGTATTATAACATTGAAAGAAACATAATGGAAAATCAAGCTGGTAGTCCCGGTTTTGGGATCCAGGGGAAATCTTTGTGTATATGTGTTTTATGTGTTATGCTCTCACATTGTTTATTTTCTGTGTTTTAGAATTTGTATGCAGGTAATTTCTGTACAGGGTTAAAACCTACAGTCGCAGGGCTTCAAGCGGAAGTCCCTGATATCTCACAACCTTTGAAGACCAAGCAGATGAATGTTGGATCAGAAGCGCAGCCAAAGTTTGCAAACATAGGCAATTATTGGGATGAAGATACTGTGGACAATGTCATGGAGCCACTAAGGGAGTATCAAGACTTGTTTCCCACCAATTTCTCTGATTTGAAAGGGATATTAAGGGATTTGGGTGTCATGAAGATCACTTTAAAGACAGATGTGAAGCCAGTAAAGTAGAGCCCATATCGATTGAATGCTAAGTACAAAGAAAAAGTGTGCGTTGAATTGGATAAGATGCTTGTAGCTGGGATTATCGAACTTGTCGAAGAATTGGACTCAGTTAGTCCCATGTTGTTTCAGGAGAAGAAAATGCAAGGTGAAATTCGGATATGTGTCAAGTTAAGGAAGTTAAATGATGCTTTTGTCTACGATCCATTTCCTATGCCATTCACAGACGAAGTACTAGAAAATGTTGGAGGTCAGGAGGCTTACTCATTTACTGATGGGTTCTCAGGGTACCATCAAATCAAGATTGCGTCGGAGGATAGAAGTAATACTACCTTCACTACTGAATGGGATTATTTCTAGTATACAGTTACGCCCCTGCAATTTTCTCCAGGGTAGTAGTCGTTGCTTTCAAGGAATTTATTCATAAGTTTTTGGAGGTCTACTTTGATGATTGGATTGTGTTTGGGCTAGTTAAGAGACATGTTTCCAGTCTTCACCTTATGTTGGATACGTGTCGAAGGTATCAGATTTCCCTTAATTTGAAGAAATATATATTCTGCATACCATATAGGATATTGTTGGGCCATGTATTTTGTAACCAGGGGTTGATGGTACACCCTGCCAAAATTGCAGTAATTATTAATCTCAAACCTCCGAAGAATGTCAAGTAGCTACATGCAACGTTGGGTGACACAGGGTACTACAGGAAATTTATCAAGGTGTATGTGCAGATCATTATGCCCATGGAAATATTTTTGAAAAAGGATGCGACATTTTTTTTGGACAACGAATGCCAGAAGCGTTTGGATGTTTTGAAGGAGAAAATGGTCACCGCACCCATTTTAGTGTTCCCCAATTGGAAAAAGCAGTTCCATGTACATGTAGACACATCCTACATAGCACTAGGATTTGTGCTCACCCAACAAGGTGAAGGTGATATCAATCATCCAATAGGATTTGCAAGTAGAAATTTATCGAAGGCAAAAAATAATTGTTCTACCACAGAGCGCGAAGGATTAGTAATGGTGTGTGCGCTGCAAAAATTTAGACACTACTTGTTGAGTGCACACTTCAATATGTACACAAACCATTTTTCTTTGAAGTACTTGCTCAACAAGCCTGTGTTGGGGCGAAAAATCTATCGATGGTTGCTGCTCTTTCAAGAATATGACTTTGAGGTAATTGTGAAGCCAGGGCGACTAAATTCTGGACCAGATCACCTTTCACGGATTGAGAATGGTGACGAACCTACAAACCTAGAGGAAGGATTACTTGATGCACAACTCTTTGTTGTGTGCACTTTAGATGATCATTTTGTTTATATAATATAGTTCCTAGCCATGGGTATAGCCCCTGAAGGGTACTCGACACAGAAGAAGAAAGAGTTGGTGGTCCGAGCTATAGATTTCTCTGTTATCACCGAACATCTATATAAAATGGGATCTAATGAAACATTGCGGAGGTATGTCCCAGAGTATGAACGACAAATTATCCTCACTAAAGCGCATGGAGTCACAGGAGGACATTATGCGGGAAAATAAACTACACAGAAGTTTCTAAGAGCAGGACTTTGGTGGTTGGCTGTGCATAAGGATTCCAAGGTTTATTGAAAAGCATGTGATGTTTGTCAGAGGATGGGGAGATCGTCACGAAGAGATGAATTACCTATGAATACTTAAGTGTCGTTACAGGTGTTTGATAAGTGGGCAATAGACTTTGTAGGACTAATTCAGCCACTAGGAAAGATAACTGTAGCGAAATACATCATTACATCGACTGAATATTTAAAAAGGTGGGCTAAGGTGCAACCTTTGAAGGATTGCAGTGCGACCATAGTTGTGAAGTTCACCTTTGAGTATATTTTGTCTTGGTTTGGTTTCCCGAAGGTCTTGGTGAGCGAGGTACACAGTTCTTAAATGAAACAATTTCCACTTTGCTCGAAGAATTCCAGGTGTATCACTAGAAGAGTATGTCTTATCACCCTCAAATGAACAACACTGTAGAAACATTTAAGAAAATTCTAGAGAATGCCTTAACAAATATTTTCAATGTGAAGCGAAATGGCTGGGACGTGCGCATACCCATTCTTCTATGGGTGTATAGAACTACCTACAATAAGTTGACTCGACAAACATTGATCAAATTGGTTTATGGATAAGAAGCGGTAATGTTGATGGAATACATAGTGATCAGTTTGTGTATTGTTGTGGTTATCAACATGGTCGATCAGGATACCGTGGAAGAATGGATAGCACAACTTGTTGAGTTAGAGGAAGATCGTTTCTTGGTGTTTTTTCATCAACAAGTGCAGAAGGATCATGAAAAGGCATGGCATGATTTCCATATCAAATAACGCACCTTCAAAAATAAAAATTTAGTATTGTTGTGTGACAGTAAGTTCACTAAGTTTCTTGGGAAGTTCCAAATGCATTAGCTAGTACCATATATTATTAAGGAGATTATTGATGGAGGCATAGTTCAGTTCACGGAGCTGAATGGGGAATTATTTCTGAGAAAACTCAATTTGAGTCGACTGAAGTTGTACAGGGGTGATACCGCCCTTGTACAATGACTATATGGATGCGGGAAAGTATTAGTGTTTCAAGAAGCTTCAAGGGAACGTGGGACTATAAACTACACTGCCAAAAGAAAGGTTGGACGAAGTGATGGGGTTGCATGACATGTCTCAAGAAGCTTCAAGGGAACGTGGGACTATAAACTACACTGCAAAAAGAAAGGTTGGACAAAGTGCTGGGGTTGCATGACATGTCAAGGTAAGGTGTAGATGGGAGCTATGAAAAAGGAGTTGTGCTATGCTGGTGGGTCTTGCGCAGCTGGGCCAAACAGTGACCAATGAAAGAACTATAGCTGATAGGAAGGCGATTTTTCCATTAAAAGGAATGGGTGGGAGAATTTAAGATGCATGTATTTGGAAAGCTACCTCCAAACATGCATTAATGGAAGTGAATTGGAGGGAACAGACAGATTTGAATTCAAATTTAGATATAAATATGGCATCCCACTCCGCATTCGAACACTTTGCTCCTAAGAATTTTCCTTAAGCTATCGCATTTATTTCTAGAATTGTGTTGTATGTCTAATCAGGATTGGGAGAGCATTCTTTCACAGCCAGAATTTTCAAACTTACCTAATTGGCACAGCAAGATAATCCTCGAGAGAATGACTGCAACACCACCTAAGAGAGAGGTGGCCCATCCTCTACCTATAGGGTTTCCTACTACCACATCTAAGTCGCTAAGGCCTAAGCCATCTACTTCCATGGTGGGAGATAAGAAGCGGAAGAATCCCTAGCAAGCACCGATGCGACAATCACCGCGGAAAAACCCAACCAAAATCTGCCAGAAGGGTAAGATGGATAGGTCCAAACTACGGATGGAGCCCTTGGACCTAGATGAAGAAGAACTGTGGGGAGGAGTAGAGGAGATTGACGCAGAGGGGGATGAGGCAATAACTTGGCTGCCACCATATATACCACCTAGAAAATCCATGACGAAAGTGCCCAAAGACCCAGATTCCATGAAGTTTATGGTCTCTATGCCTTTACTGTCAGAAAATGTGTTGTTTGAGGGCCTGTTGCTGGCTCAGATACCAAAATTGAAAATGGAGGATTGGGACCTGGGAGACCACGAGAGGTTTCCATAATTGGTGCTGAGTAAGTACCTCAAGAAGGTCTACTGTGAAAAGTTGGATGTCACACGACTTGAACTGATGAACTGGGTGGCTGGAGTTGGGGGTGCAGGGCTCCTAAATATGTTGTGGGTTCTGCACTTAAGTCGCACCACTATCAACACAGTTAGTGTGCACTAATTGCTGAAATTGGTACATGATGGGTGCCTCTGGTTGGGAGGGCCCATCCTGATCACTCACATGCTGATCCACCACATAACATTGTTTCCATCCCAAGGAGTGGACCTTGCAAAGGATTTTGTAGGAAAGTCGCAAGAAACGAAGTTGGCGGACCAAATGAAGAGTGAGTTTGGTTTGGTCAAGAAGTTGGGTAGGATATTCCATTCAGTCCATATCAGATGATGTGGTGCAGTTTGATGCATAGATCTTGGCCGGTAAGATCATGAGGAAATGTCACGCCGATAAAGTGCTGATGACAGTCGTCTCTTTAGATGCAGAGTGTGCCAAAGGAATCCAGTCTAACTGGGCTCAATATTTATTCCATGAACTTCTGGAGCACTGCAGAGAGGCCTAAGAAGATGTCAAGTTGTTCCACTATGCATGGTTTTTGCTAGTGATCACATTGGTGGCCTAGAGGACACCTTAAGAAAGCCAATTCCCTCAACAAGACTCAGACCTACCTGAGTCCACGAAGTTCGCTTCGCTCTAGGCTACCAAAGACCCTGCACGAGTGATGGAGACAAAGATATTTTGGGTCTTGTTTGAGTTAGAGCTCAGGATGGTGATTAACCAGCGGCCACTATTATCACCAAGTTTGCACGAGCAGTACACCAATATTGCAGAATTCAAGGCATATTTCCACAATCTGCACATTCGCGCGAAGAAATATGCTCAAGGAATATGGTACAAGTTGCCATATCTAGTCACCGAAGATGATATTATCGTGGTGGTCAGTAAGTGGCAAAGTGACTGGATAGTCCCCTCCGATGCCGACTCTAGAACAAGTAAGGTTGTTGAAGGCGAAGCAACGTAGACCACAGTGATGACAACAGCAGAAAAGAAGAAGGAAGCACAGAAGGCTTCCACTAGAGATAAGGTCACGCAGCAGAAGGAAGTTGATGCAAAAAGAGAAAGAAGCTATTAAGAAAGAAGCGAATGCCAAGGGAAAAGCAGCAACAAAGGAAAAGACTACGTCATAGGCCACCATTGACCTCGGTGATTTAGAAACCAAGCACACAGGCGTGGAGGAAGATATAGAGGGAGAAGAGGAAGGGGGTGCATGCTTGGAGTCCCCCTTTGCCATCAAGAAGAGGTAGCGAAAAAGTTTGATAGGGTCACGAAAGAAGAAAAAATCGGATAAATCCACCACTGCAACTCCTTTGGTCCTCACAGAGGGGGACCTGGATGAAATTGGAGATGTGGTCTACAATGCAACAACGGATCTTATGAGCCACTTTGAAGCGTAGTACCAGAAATAACTCAGTAAGGTACAACAGGGCCTACGAGAATTGCAAGTCCAAACATGTCTCATTCAAAAGAGCGTGGGACTGGTGAGTGGGAAGCAAGTGAGCCTGAATCAAGTGAGTTGGTTAGCCCAAGAAGCAAAACTCACACTGGATCTCCACACAGTGCAATTGCCCGAGGGATCCCTGTGTGTTGATTCTGCAGAAGGTAGAGTGCACCTACTGCACATAAAGGATATGAGTCTAAATCTGGTCACGTTGCCCATTCAAAATCTGCACACGCTACACCAAGGGGTGTCATATGAACTCAGGATTCAGGAGAAACATGCGCTTCCAGTCATCAATGAGGTAAAAACCAATAACTAGCAGATATTTGAGGAAAAGGCGTAGGCCCTCAAGGAAAAGGAGGTAACATTGTGAAGCCAGCAATTAGAAGCAACTATTGCACAGGCCTAGAGTGAGCTTCTAGAGCTTCAGATTCTAGCCGACGCGGCCTCTGCAAATAAAATTTAGAAGCTGGCCATTGTAGCCAAAGATTCTAAGGAAGAAATTGGCAAAGTTAGGTTCGAGCCGGAGCTGCAAATCTCGGAGCTTCAACTTACGCTGTGACTGACTACCCCTCCAAAAGTCAAAGAGCAACGCGAAGTTGCTATCAAAGTGGAAATGGCCATCTTGGAAGCTACATTTAAGGGTTGCACTTAGTTTTTTAAGCAATCCATGGAATTATGGACCTCGTTGTAGGAGGATCCAACTCTACAGAAGATTGAAGTGGACATCAGAGAGAAGAAGAGATAGTTTGATGAAATCAGGTTGACAATGTGAACCTTAGCACTAGTGCAAAGGTTCGCTAGATTATAGGAAGGCAAGCTCATCCAAAGTGAAATTGATGAGCTTCATCGTAAGGAAGCGATCATATCTTCAAGGATGCAGCCTTGGGCGGATGAGGCCAGTTAGTTGACCCTGTCAGTGTAGAGAAAACTGAAGGGGATGAAGCAGACATAAAGGACCATGAGGCTTGCAGTTGAAGGCCCAACCACTGAAAAACTGGTTGAGGAAGTGCGTCAAGCTGCTATGAAATGGACAACATATCTGGAAGTTTTAAAGATTGAATTCAGTGAGATGCAGGCAAAGATTGAGGCACCACCAGCAGAGTGACTTGAGGACGATTCACGACTTTGTGTTGGGGGCATGTTGGGACAGGGTCCCCTGGGGTCAATTTTGTAAAATTTTTGTTATCTATGTAAATTCTCGGCTTTTTGAGGAAGCGCAGTGCAAAGGTCGTAGGAGTCAAAGGGGCTTTAGGAAGGTCAACGCCCCTTAGTTTTTTAGTAGTTAAATATGTTTTGTGACCTGCCCATGGTTTGCAAACCATGGTATTGTAATGAAAGAATCTACATAAGGGAGTCATAACGAGTCATAGGAAGAAAGCTAAGAATTGAAGATATATGTATGGGAAAGTGACCCAAGGCAGAAAAGTTTGTTTTCTATACTTAGGCAAAGGTGAAGGCTCCCGCATCTGTGTGCAAGGAGACCTTGGTAAGTCTATAGCTGACTGCACGGGCCCCTGCAACTATGTGCATAGGGAATAAAGTGTCTGTAATATAAGGATTGATCCTAATAAAGACTATTTTGGAGGCATATTTGTGTATTTGTGACTTTTTGTTTACTTATGCATTTTCTGTGTATCCACTCTATTTTCTATAATTATCAGAAGGAACACTTAATTGGTGTGTGAAAGTAATAGATCTGCTATTTTACTTAATGATATGAATGTTTAAAGCAATCGACGCAGATTTAGAAGTTGTTATATGTAAGTTATCTTAATTTCCACATTTGAAGGGTTAGGGTTCACGAAGGTCGAGATAAAGCCCTAGAAGTAAAGAAAACCCATCATATAAACCTTTGGATGAAAAAACCTAGTTCTGTCATCCCCCTATACTACTTCGGGTGAGACTGCAGCCTACGCTATGTAGGTTGTTGCCGAAAGGGCCATCAGTGAAGGGTTTTGTTGGTTGGCGCAGCTAACTATGAACCTGTGTCCACACCCCCTAAAGCCAACATTTCCTTTATAGTGCCTGAAGAACTGGCTTCCTCTTTTCCCCTCCTCCTATCACCATATTCAACCTTCCCTTTCCACTTTCTAGTGGAGGTGAAATTTGCTTCAACTTCCAAGGAATCTATTTGAATTTGGTCCAAAGTACGTGAATTTCTTTCTCTGAGGGTAAAACCAAACTTTGGTTCAAAGGCTCCAGTAAAAACCACTTTAGCAACAACGTGTGTGGGTTTAATTTCAACATGAAGGCTATTATATAATTTTTTAAATCTCCTTATAAATTCTAAGACATATTCATTATGATTTTTCTTCATTCCATTAAACTTTGTTAGGATATACCCATGGTCCCTTTTCTCCCCCCATTTTTGCATGAAAGAGTTCTCCATCTCCTCCCAAGTATTAATAGAAGCATTAGGTAGGATTTTGAACCATTTCCTGGCCTCTCCATCCAAATACTAAACAAAGAGTCTTAGGAAAACATCCAGATGTTCAACATTCAAATTCTCAGCGAAGGCACATAAAGTTTCTATATGATTTTGGGCCGAAATATCATCCTCTCCAGTGAATCTCGCCAGGATTTTAAGGTATTCTTGTGGCATCCCATTCAGAGGTTGTGGCAAGTTGAGTGGACCATATCTATTTATAAGAAAGCTAAGGACCATGTTTTGTAATGGAGGTGGTAGAATATTTATTGTAGGGTCTTGTTGAGGAGTTGTATGAATTCTAGCTAAATGGAGCTGAGAAGGAGTGCTAGAAGTGTTTTTAGTCAGACTGTTTATGAGGATATATTTGATTTATTCAAAATTTGGGAAGGTTGGGAATATGAAATAAGGTGTAATGACAAAATCTTCTTCAAAATTGACTCTTGAGGAAAATGAGCTAAACATTTGGCAACGTTCTTTTGAATATTCCAAGGCTTTGGAAGAGAATTCAGAGTAGTTTATCTCAACCTTCTGAGAGCTGGAAGTTGACACTTTAGGGAATGAGATCACAGGGTCTGGAGTAATGGGAGTCCTCTCTTTCCAAATCCTCATGGATATGATTTTTAGGGTCAAATACAGGGGGAGTTTTCTGCTGAGAAGTGTTAGAACACATATGGCACCTTTTGAAAGCCAAAGTGATTGAATGAAGGTTTAAATAATGAAGTCGCCAAGCTAAGATATCTTCAAGCCACACCTCCTCTTTCTCACCTAACCGAGGGGTATACAAGTGTTGTACTCAGGGAAACTATTTTGATTCATCCCTAGCAATGGCGCAAGAAAATGTTGTAGCTTCTATAGACAACCCTGGGATTGAAGAGAGGTCAGTGCCTAGGACATCTTAGTATCTCTTGAAGATAAATCAGTAAAAATCAAGAGACAAATGTGAAATGGTTTAGAGTTTTGTTCAATTACCTTTCTCAAAGGGATATTCAATATGCACATAAACAACATATCATTCCAAACAATAAATGTTAAGGTATGGTGGTTGACACACAAATAATGCAAATTAACTTTGCTGTTGCAGTGGAGATGGAAAGGAGAAACATAAGAGATGAACCTGGTGCATAGGATTGGATAAACACAGAATCCTATGCAACAAATCCTAGTAGAATTATGACAAGATAAAAGGAATGAAGTGCAAAAATTATGGAGTGCATTTTAAGGCTTTCAACTCAATGTCTCACAGGTATTATCTGCTATATCATAACATAGGTAAATATACAATCTCACAGGTACCGTCTATTATTACATAACATATATAAATCTACAATCTCACAGGTACCATCAACTATTACATAACATAAGTAAATATGTGACTTAAGAGTGAATCTAGTAGCTATAATTACACAATTTCTGGAGAAGAAAATACACATATGAAATGACACATAGAGGTAGAAGACATATTGCATATCCCAATTGATCCAAAATGGATCTAACATAGACTTATAAGTCTATGAATTCTTCTCACAGGGGAAAAATGAAAGTCATTGGATGATTTGAAAAATAGTCTCATTTCGTAGATTGTTTCAATCTGAATCTAATGCAATTTGAATGGGATAAAATGGACTTCGGATGATGAAGTTATTGTAATAAGAAGTTTGCCCATTGTCCTTAGAAAAGGAGGCAATTTCATATAAAAATGGACTTAAAGGCTCCTTAAGGAAACCACATCGAAAGAGGTGCAAAGGGCGGACTTAGACCAAAGGCCTTAAGGACCCCCGATTAGTGATCTCCAATATATCAGATTGGAGGTAGGCTGCATGCGATATCGGAACCCCTGGGTAGGCTGATTAGTGATATGCAGATGTTGCGACGTGCGACAAAGCGATCGGCGATAAAGCGATATCGACAATCGGATGATCGGGCGATCAGAGGAGTAGAGACACAGTCCATTGGGCCGATGCGATATGCGATGTGAGATATCGGCGATCAGAGTGATCGAAGATCAGGAGATTGGCAAATCACCGATACAAAGGGCCAATACACATACGCGACATGCGATTGCGATATGCGATCAGCAGCACGGACCTGATGAGATTATGAATGTGATTTGATAAGTTTTAAAATTCAGAATTTCAGATTTTCTGTGTATTCTTGTGTATTGATGTTTTTGGCCATTTCTTAGGTTTTAAGCGTTCCGCCTATGCAATTGTGATTTGCGATGATAGGACGAACCCGAGAGGGATATAGATGCAATTCTATATTATTTGAAGTCCAGTTAAATGCTCCATGACATTTTTTTCATCAGTTTGCCTGTGTATTCTGTTATGCTGTTGTTTTCGGGATTATGGCAGGAGGAAGGCCAAACGAATGGGTTGCTTGTGCTCACCAATTCCTTTGTAACAGTCCCTATTCTAAAATCATTGTGCCACACCGTAAGCAGGGGTTTTGTAACAAATGATGCATTTTTAAATAATGATGCATTTGTAACAGGAATGCATTATGTAATGTGTAGATCCATAGAGCCAGATGACCAAACGTAGAGCCATAGAGCCACAAAGCCATAGGGCCAGATGCAGAGCCATAGGGAGTAGAGGAAGACGTAGAGACAGGGGAATGATTACACACAGAGGAATGGACAGGAAGTCACAGAGCCGGAAGAATGCCTTACAAAAGCCAGAGAGCACAAATGAGAGAGGGAGATTGGAGTTTTGGAGTCACTTGGAGGTCGAGCAAAACCAGAGAGCTCAATTGACAGAGGGTCACTTAGAGGTCAAGCGAAACCAAAAGCTCATGAGAGCCAAAGCTGAGAGTCGGGAGCCAGAGCTAGAGCCAGAGCTAGAGCCAGAGTCGAGAGGTAGAGCCAGAGCTAAAGCTGAGAGCTAGAGCTAAGATCCAGAGCCAGAGTCAAAGCCGAGAGCCAGATCCAGAGCCAGAGCCAGAGCTGAGAGAACAACAAAGAGATCAAATGATCCAACTGTTGCTGGTGTCTGATGTGTGCTGAAGACGGGATGGAAGGAGTTCCAAAGACAGTAAGAGAATTTTGAGGGAGTTGGTGCAAGCTAGAGCTCAAGGGAGCTCAGAGCGCTGATTGAAGGAATCTAGTCCAGAGAAGCCTAGATCTGTCTACAGAGTATGGACAACCAATAGGATAAGATGGTATTCTAAACCCATAGGTTCAGTTGTAAACCAATGGAGTTGAGTGTGGAGCTTGTAAAAGAATTCAGCCATAATCCCAAAGAGCCTAGTCGAGTTGACTAGAGCTCAAGGAGACGTAGCCCTAGATATTAGGGTGAACTCCATATTATATTGTTGTCTCATGTGTATGATGTTTATTTGCTGCTTTTATTTACTATTATCTGAGTTTTATTTCAACACAAGAAAATGAACTTAAAGCACATAAACAGTTAAGGACAATCATAAGCATACACCTATTTCAAGCACTTTTAATTCCGCAAATTGTCAAGCATAAGATAGATCTTGGAAATTGTTTAAGCTTTGGAGTGGGAGAGTTTCTTGTAAGCTGACAAGAAGCCTTTAGGTCCCCATTTAAGATCAGGTGGTATCAGAGCGGTTATATCAAAGCATTAGGTTGATTAACCCCACCTTCAAAGAAGGTCATATCAGAACTGGTTATACTAAAGAAAATGGAATCATGATGTAGGTGGTATTAGGGGTGGATGCTTGATCAACAAAGCAATCTATATGCTTGTTTGAATTGAAAGGTGTTCAAATAGTAGAAAGAATTTAGTTGTTTGATTGTTTGTAAACTGACTGTTGTGTGAGTTTGCAGAGGTTAAGGGAAAGCTGTTGTTAGCTAAGTCCAGGAGAGGACAAGAAGGAAGAAGGGATGAAGGCATTCTTCTTATCCTCAAGGAAATCCTTGAAGCAAAAGAGGTTTGTTGCAAAAGGTTGCTTGAATAAGCTCTTTGTTAATCTTGTTTGAAGTTCTTTTGTTCATTTTCATAATGACAACTTCTACAAGTGAGTCCTCAAAACCCTCCTTCATCACAAGATTTTGTGGTAAAGACATGAAGCAAGACTTGTGCATCATGATGGATATGGTAAGAGAAATAAGTGTTGGACTTTGAAAGCAGTTGAATTCTATGAAGGAAGAGCAGCAGTTGCTTTCTAAAAAATTGCTGGAAGTGGAAGGCCAACTTCATATTGCAAATATGAACCTGGAAAAGATGCATGAGTTGGAGACACAACTCTTCGTTTCCAAAGAAGCCTTAGTCAAGTATCAGCTTGAAGTAGAGGTAAATAATTCCCGTTTGTCTTCAATTTCCTCTAAGAATGTTTATATTGGTTCTTTTGAAAAACATACCAGAGGCATAGGTTCCAAGTTAATGTCCAAGATGGGCTATGAAGGAAAAGGCTTGGGAAAACATGCATAAGGTATTGTTGAGCCAATAATGGTTGAGGAAAGGCCTAAGTATTTGGGTCTTGGCTATGGACAGTCTTATGGAGAAAGTCCCAAAGCTACCATGAAGGCCATTGAAACAGTTCCAAGAAGGAGTTTCATTTCAAGTCTTCTACCTCAAGAGTGTAAAGATTGTATTCATGGAGAATGCAATAGCTTGAAACATCATTTGCAGGATGCAGGTGTTCATAAGCATGCACTTGAACCAGAGAGTTGTGGAAACTCTAACAACCTTGAAGAGGTTGATGGTGTTCCAAAGGGAGCTACTTCTTCATTCAATTCACCTCCTCATGAAGGCAATAAAGGTGAAAGAGAAAGGTATAAATCTGGTTCTAACCATATTCCTTTTGATTATGTTTAGCATGATAAATTTCCATATAAGCATGGGAAAAGAATTGCTTATTCCTTTTGTGGTTTGGGTAACCATATTGTTTCTAGATGTTGGAAGGGAATGGCCACATGTAGGAAACTTTAGAAGGAAAATAAGTAAGAAGCCAAAGGTCCATTGGACAAGGAAAATCATGCTGTTGAGGAGATGCACATGTGTTTCACTTACTTCCATTAGCAATGACATATTGCTGCAAAATGTTGGACTCTGAATCCAACAATGCTTCCACAAAAGTTGAAGAAGGTGGAAAGAGAAAATGGCAGAAATGGAAAGGAAGATTCCATGAATGATGTGTTTCAGGATGATTCACATGTTTTTGTTGATGTGCAGGAAAAGGAAGGACCTTTGAAATGGATTGGTAAGAAATGGTTAGAGTTCTTATCCAATTAAAGTTGCATATATTTTGATGTGAAAAGAAATGTATCACGTCTATTTGCATTTCTTTGTTAATGAGATGCAAGTTGCAAGTTTTTACCAAGAAGGTGAATGGAAAAGTTGAGTAGGAGACTCACTTTATTGCTGCAACATTATATTTCATTTCAGCTTCGAAAGTACAGTGTACTTAAGCAAAATTTGAAGGATGAAATGCATGCATAAGCATGATATGCATGAACACAGGGATGTCGATGATTTCCTTGTATTTGAACATGTATGTGTAATTAACTTGAAGGGTTGATTGCTTTGTTTTAAAACATGCATGTAATGCAATATTGACTTGAGACAAGTTGATTTGGTCTCCAATATGGAGATGATGATGAAGTGTTTCATCTTTGAAAAAGAACTGTGGAATTATTTTTCTACATTCTTGACTTGAAGGGTCAATTGTTTAAAGGCATGTTTTGTTGGCTTGTTATCTAGTCAATCATTTGTATGTAGATGTAAAGACATGATGGTATTCACAAGATGTGAAATCTGTTTCTTTTGTTGAAGCAAGAGTTTAGGCCATCTAGTTGTTGTCTGTAATCCTGTTGTTGTTAACAGTTGTTGTTGACAGTATGTCAAACAGGTACAAATGAAAATTTTGTGAAGCAGATGTAACTTCACATTGGTTTGAGACACCTTGGATCAATGATCAAGGCAGAGAAGTTCAAACTACCTTTTGCGACCTTCTCAGCAGGAGTTCTGCAAGAAGTCAAGGAGGAAGACAGTTCTTCCCAGGAGGACAAGCACATCCAGGAAGGGAGTGTTCAAAGGTTTTGGTTCAAAGGCACTATGCAAGGCAAGTGTATGGAGGTTGAAAGAAGAGGGTGATGTGCTCTCATTTACTATTCAAATCAGTATATTAGTCTTTTCGAGACCAAAAGCTTTTTAGTGGGAAGGCGTGATCCAAAATGGATCTAACATAGACTTATAAGTCTATGAATTTTCCTCACAGGAGAAAAATGAAAGTCATTGGATGATTTGAAAAATAGTATCATTTCATATATTGTTTCAATCTGAATCTAATGCAATTTGAATGGGCTAAAATGGACTTCAGATGATGAAGTTATTGTAATAAGAAGTTTGCCCATTGTCCTTAGAAAAGGAGGCAATTTCTTATAAAAATGGACTTAAAGGCTCCTTAAGGAAATCACATCAGAAGAGGTGCAAAGGGCAGACTTAGACAAAAGGCCTTAAGGACCCCCGATTAGCGATCTCTGATATATCGGATCAAAGGTAGCATGCATGTGATATTGCAACCCTTGGGTAGGCCGATTGGTGATATGCCGATGTTGCGACATGTGACAAAGCAATCGGCGATAAAGCGATATTGGCGATCGGGCAATCAGGCGATCGGAGGAGCAGAGACATAGTCCATTGGGCCGATGCAATATGCGATGTGCAAAATCGATGATCAGAGTGATCGGAGATTAGGAGATCGGTGAATCCCCGATACAAAGGGCCAATGCACATATGCGACATGTGATTGCGATATGCGATCAGAGGCACGGACTTGATGAGATTATGAATGTGATTTCATAAGTTTTGAAATCCGGAATTTCAGATTTTCTGTGTATTCTCGTGTATTGATGTTTTTGGCCATTTCTTGGGTTTTAAGCGTTCTGCCTGTGCAATTGCGATTTGCGATGACAGGATGGACCCGAGAGGGATATAGATGTGATTCTATATTATTTGAAGTCTGGTTAAACGCTACATGACGTGTTTTTCATCAGTTTGCCTGTGTATTCCGTTATGTTGCTGTTTTCGGGATTATGGCAGGAGGAAGGCCAAACGAACGGGTTGCCCATGCCCATCGATTCCTTTGTAACAATCTCTGTTCTAATATCATTGTGCCATGCCGTAAGCAGGCATTTTGTAACAAATGATGCGTTTTGAAACAATGATGCATTTGTAACAGGAATGCGTTATCTAACACGCAGAGCCACAGAGCCAGACGTAGAGCCATAGAACCACAGAACCAGAGGGCCAGACGTAGAGCCACAGGGAGTAGAGGAAGATGCAGAGACAAGGGAATGATTACACGTAGAGGAACGGACATACCAGAGAGCATGATTGACAGAGGGAGCTTGGAGTTTTGGAGTCGCTTGGAGGTCGAGCGAAACCAGAGAGCTCAATTAACAGAGGGTCGCTTGGAGGTCAAGTGAAACCAGAAGCTCTTCAAAGCTAGAGCTGAGAGTCGATAGCCAGAGCCAGAGCCGAGAGCCAGAGCCAGAGCCAGAGCCGAGAGCCAGAGCCAGAGTGAGAGCCTGAGCCAAGAGAACAGCAAAGAGATCAAATGATCCAGTTATTGCTGGTGTCTGATGTGTGTTGAAGACAGGATGGAAGGAGTTCCAGAGACAGTAAGAGAATTCTGAGGGAGTTGGTGCAAGCTAGAGCTCAAGATATCTTAGAGCACTAATTAAAGGAATCTAGTCTAGAGAAGCCTAGATCTATCTGTAGAGTATGAACAGCTAGCGGGATAAGGTGGTATCCTAAACCCATAGGTTTAGTTGTAAACTAATGGAGTTGAGCGTGGAGCTTGTAAAAGAATGGAGTTGAGCATGGAACTTGTAAAAGAATTCAGCCATAATCCCAAAGAGCCTAGTCGAGTTGACTAGAGCTCAAGGAGACGTAGCCCAAGATATTAGGGTGAACTCCATATTATATTGTTGTCTCATGTGTATGATGTTTATTTGATCCTTTTATTTACTATTATTTGAGTTTTATTTTAGCATAAGCAAATGAACTCAAAGCACATAATCAGTTAAGGAAAATCATAAGCATACACCTATTTCAAGCACTTTTAATTCCACAAATTGTCAAGCATAAGATAGATCTTGGAAATTGTTTAAGCTTTTTAGTGGGAGAGGTTCTTGTAAGCTGACAAGAAGCCTTTAGGTCCCCATTTCAGATCACCAATGCTTGGAATCACCATAAACTTTCTTCATTAATCTTCAAAAATTAAATATATGATAAGAGCCTAAACTTGTGAAATCTGCAAAACAAATACAACCCCTGGAACAAGAAATTAGAACCAAACTTGGAACCTCCTCTAAAAACAGAATTCAGAACCATCAAATACAGAATTCAGAACCTCTGAAAACATAATTTGGGAGCCTTTACTACTGATTTCCTCTTCCCTTTTATAGAGAGATAGGGCTCAAACAACAATTACAAAATATCTCAGAATGCTACAACTATCTGAACTACCAATTGTCTAAGCATGTGAATGGTCTAGATGTCCTAATTATTACCTAACAAACTTGATTCTTTTCTTGAAAGTGTTAAATTAACAAAACATGAAAATCATGAGGTGTCATAATTGACACAGAAAAATATCTCTGATGTCAATTCCTTTGATCTCCTAAGGTCGAATTAGGCTCCATTATCTAGATTAGTGGTGGGTCAATGATCTAGCCATGCCTCTGTCATGATATTCCTACCACGATTATCTTCCACTTCTCATGTCGCTTTCTCCCTCTAATTGCTTGGATTCCCTCTTTATGTAGCAAGCCGTGTTTTGGTGTGGTGGTGTTGGAGGTGATTTGTGCTGACTGATGACTGAACAAAACCGATATCTATCGGCCCATTCATCCTCCATACTCTCTGTATTATAGTTTTTGATATCAATATATCATAGCCCCCAACTCCTTCTTTCTGATCCCCCATTTTGTTTATCTACCATAGTACCATGCGCTGTGACCAGAGGCTTTCAGACAACACTGCATTGGAAATCTTGGAACCCTGTGTATCATAACTTTATTAAAAGAAAATTCTAAATTATGAAGTCTCAATTGGTCTTTAGCTCCTTATTTCTTATCCCCTCTTCCTATTTCTCCTCCATGGGGCTAGGTGTTGTGACCAACAGCCTAACATCTAGGTTCTAAGGCCTTCAAGCCCATACTAAGAGCCTACCTTGCTTTGTATTTTCTCTTCCACCCTTGGTTCTTTTGGTTTCCACAACCATGTGCCACCAACACTGCATTGGAAATCTCAGAACCCTGTGTATCATAACTTTATTAAAAGAAAGTTCTAAATTAGGAAGTCTCGATTAGTCTTTAGCTCCTTATTTCTTATCCCCTCTTCCTATTTCTCCTCCATGGGACTAGGTGTTGTGACCAACAGCATGACATCTAGGTTCTAAGGCCTTCAAGCCCCTACTAAGAGCCTACCTTCCTTTGTATTTTCTCTTCCGCCCTTGGTTCTTTGGGCTTCCACAACCATGCGCCACCAACACATCGTAACCTTTTCTAAATACAATTAGAACAGAGTTACGATGTCCACTACCTCTGATTTTCTTTATATTACTTAGGTGCTCTGCCCTCTCTACACCCTTGGTTCTTTTGTGTTCCCATGACCAAGGGCCACTCAACATCGAAGCCCCTCCCATTGGAACTTTTTCAAAAGGATTTTATAAAGGAGTTTTGATATTTCCAACCTCCAATATGTTGATCTTCGAGATGACGTCATATGGACATCATCATTTCCATGTGGCGCCCCCTGAGTGGTGACACATGTCACATGGATTTGCCCCATTAGGTCATCCAAAATTCTGAAACTAACTGCCAGATGTCCACTACACGACCACGTCATGCTAACGTCATTTGTCTCCTCTGCTTCTCGGGGCCAAACATCTGTTTCCATGTGTCTTCTCGAAGGAGAGAGAAAGGGTTGTTTGGGTCCTTGGTTTTGCGATGATTTTCTTTGTATTTCCCCTTCTCTACAGCCTCGAAGCTTCTCAAGGAATGACATTTATTTAGAACTTACAAAATTCTGATCTCCGAAGTTCTGAAATGACCAACCTTCTGAAATTCGAGTTCCGATATGCCACCTGTTCCAACCCTCCCGATATTGGGTCTCGATATTCCTATCAGTCTTCCATGTCCATCATTCCAAAAGTCAGTTCCCAATATTCTGGATCTACTTTTTGACTCTCCCTTTTGATTTCGACCTCTGAATTTCGGCTCTCCCTTTTGATTTCCCTTTAGTCAATCAAGATTGTGCCCCTCTTGCTTTGTACCAAGGATGAAAAATAGGGACATTTGATACAATATAAGGGGGTATAACAGATACCAACAATATGGACATGTGCTAATGGTACAAGGGAAAAGGTCCCCAAGTGGCGAAAGCCAAGAATAATTGAGAAGGAGGCCATGATCCATTTATACGGTCATTGGAGTTTGGTGTGGGTTTTATGTATGTTGGTTATCGAAGTAAGGTACAAAGGGGGAAGAGTAGTGGTGTATGCAAAAGTACTCCTCCTGTGCATGCAAGCTTAAACCTATAGAATTGAGGGTGCCTTCAATGAGGGTGATAGGAGCTTGGTGTCATCAGCTGACTTTTGGTCCACTGAGAGGGAGATTTGGGACCTAGGTGCTCACAATGTTTTTGGTGGCTTGTTAGACATTGCATCCCTCACCTTCTACAATTATTCTCTGAGTGTTAAGGAGGGGTTTCGAGTCGGCCTACTATATTGTTGGTTAGTGTTATTCCTTTCTTCCTGATTTTTCTCAAGGGATTGCAGACGACACTGCTTTGTGGTCTTGCGACTTTGGGTTATTGTTGGAATTCAATATTAGTTCCCAATGCTTAGGTGTTGGGGGGGCATCTTGAGTAGTGTGAGAGCTTCGTAACAGTGGAGAGTAGCATCGGGTGGGCGTTAGTGAGCTAGGGATCTATTGAAGTTCATCTCACTAAGGCATATAGACTCGAATATTCTCAGAGAGTTGAAACAGGGGTGCAGTGGGTGAGAGGAGACAAACACATAACAGTGTTATAGACATTTTTGTGCCTTACAGCATAGAGCATGAAATGTCAATAATCTAAGGGATCCAAAGTCCCTAAACATGTTGTTCCTACCCCTAGAGGAACAAGGTCAGCAAACCACAGCACTTCAGATCAGTTCTCCACTGAAAAACACTCAAAAACAGGTCAATTTTGGATCAAAGCAGCTGCTCCACTAAGCATCTGCGCTGAATGTCAAAAGCTCTATGGTGTACCTGCGCTGCATAGCAAGTGCAACAAAGGCTACCTGCGCTGGGCGTACTTTGACATGTGGAGGAATCTTTTCTCAATGTGCCAGTGCCCAGGAAGCTTCCAAAATGACACTTCGATTAGAAGATTCGCCTAATGATGAGTTAAGAGCTTCTAAAACTCCAAGTGGAAGGTAGAAACTCTGAGTGGACTCAAGGACTGAAGAACAACTGGAGTTGAAGAGGACAACAAGTCACACATCAAGCTGGCTTATCTTCACTCCAAAACTCTATATAAGGATCTCATCCCATGGGATCTAGAGGGCGGAATTTTGTGCAAAGAATTGCTGTTGGTTTACAGTTGAGAGTATTGGGTGATTGCTTGAGGGAGGTGAAGAGGAGATTTCTTTCCGTCGGGAAGGTGATGCTGGATTGGACCTCTTATGGTTGTATCACTGCCTGAACCTTACTTTCTTCCATTAATAAAGCATTTGAGGTTCTTCTATTCGCATGTGTTTCAATGATGTGTTGTCTTACTTGCGTATTTGATTTATGCTAATCCTTGAATCAATTATGAATGCATGCTTCTTGTAGTTTCCTTTTCTCGTCTTGTTTGCAGGATCTTGCGTAGCTGGGCCCATGAGAAGACTTGGAGCTGGGAGCAAGCGGCAAAGAGAGAAGATTGGATCGACCATTTGCGCAAGACATCGGTAAGTGGATCTCTTCCTTTCCTCTTTTGAATGTCATAAAGAAGTAATCTTAGATAGCTTTGCTTCGGCTGTTGCTAAGGAACTATCACCCTTAGAGTGGGATAGGGTCATTCCGTGTTGGATACTTTTCCCCACAACAGACTGGCGACTCCGCTGGGGATCGTGTCTTGTTGGTAGCTTGTGTTTCTTGCTATTCATTTCCTAAACGAAGGGAGTACCGAATCGAACTGCATTCGAATCCTTCGAATGCAAAGTAGAGGGCAGCTACTCTAGCTCAGTGCTGGGCATGTTTATGATTTGAAGAGCTGATCCACAAGGACTCTTTTTAGCTCTTTGTGATAGTGTTCATCTTCCTTAATCATCCTCTAGTGTATACTTGGCTGATAGCCTCTGATTTGGCCAAAAACCATTGATTTTTGAGCAAACTGTGACCCAGAATCTGAGAGAGACGAGAGTTGTCTCTTCAGTGCAGCTGCAGCAAAGGCTACCTGCACTGCAACGCAGGTCCCGAAGGGGCTACCTGTGCTGCATGTCAGATTGACAGTGCAGTACCTGCGCTGATCCAGTTTTGCCTTGTGCAACTGGGGTTCCCTACTGTCTGTTGCCCAGTTTTCAATATTGTTTTTGTAGCCTGTTGTCAACCTGTATACCCAGCTGAAACTACCTTTCTTTGCCTTCATTCCGCCTCAGTTGTATGAAGAAACCGTGATTGTTCTTATTGTATTTCTTGCTTTCATTCACAGTTTCCCGTAGCGAAAGTGAACTAGTCTTGTTGTGACCTCTTGCATCTAGGCCTGTAAGAAAGTGTCGTTGTGATTCTAAGAGCTAGTTTATTGCTGTTCATAGCTGCTTGAACATTTGCTTTCGTTATATGGTTCGAATTTCAGTATTTCTTGTGTTGAAACGAGTGAATCTTAAGGTGTTCTTTTGATTATTGGACAAAAACTTGTTTGCTTTCGCTTGAAATTGAATTCGAAATTATACAACAGCTTTCTTTTTGTAATACATCAACATTAAGGAAGAAGAAAAGAAATACTTGCATTGTGCATGTGCATTTTGACAGTTTGCATGTCGATTTAGGAAAGTGCATCAGTGTGTGCTCTATGATCTGTTTGAAAAGATGATGTCTTTCTTTTCCTTCAGTAGTTAAGATTTTCATAAGTTGAAAGAATTGAAAAAGCTTGCTTATCATTCTTAGACTGCATTTAGGAGTTGTATCATACATCACGTGGTGATCCATAAAGGTAAACTGCTAAGCAAGATCAACCTAAAAAGAACTGAATTTATCTAACAACGCTTTGAAACATAACGAAACACAGTAGAGGTCTAGGTAGAGACGTGAACCGGCGTCGTTAAACATAGTGACTGTCGATCTCTACGAAGGTGGGTGATTCCTCCTGAGGGACGATAGCACTAATACGGATTTGTGCTCCCGCGTACCGTCGCGTATATTGGGAGACCCCTATAGGAACAAAGCCTTTATCCATAGGAAGCCGTGTCGGCCGCCCTACTGATCGCGATGCAGTGAACACAGCATTCACGAAGATCGACCACTCGTACCGTAAAACGTATTCTGTGGTTTCGCGAAAGGTTTGGCACACCCTCTGCCTAGAACTCCAGAGTAGTTTCTTTTGGCCTTTTTCAAACTCTATAACTGAAAAAGTCCATCCGAGCATTTGTCACTTCGGGCTCGTTAATACATCGAAGGAGACTAGAGTCATCTTTAGCTTTTTCTCGACTCTTAAAAAGTGAAAAAGCAAGTTGTGTCTAAAGCGTCGTCATATAAAATTCATTCTAAACGGAACATAATCACCCCTTATTCCTACGTTGATCTTGAGGTTGAGAACATGGAACACACCAACCAAGGGATTCCACATGATGGGAACCCTAGCCCTTTCTCCTCTTGGGGAGAAGTTGGTGCGCCCTACATGGCCACGTTGTCGCTTCCAGGGCTGACAATTGGCCTGCCAGTTTGGCTATTCTCAACCACTGTAGTTCAGAACACCACGGTTCCTGAACAGTCGAATCAACAGTTAGACCAGTCTAGAGCTGCCCTCCAACCTTCCACTTCTTTTAAGTCTTCCTCCGATCCTTCCCCTTCAAAAGGTAGAGCCGCCGAGAGCAGAGCTCCCGCGGAGAAGAAGGAGACCGATCTTCCCTCTTCGAAAGGTAGAGCCGCCAAAAGCAGAGCTCCCGCGGAGAAGAAGGAGACCGATCTTCCCTCTTCGAAAGGTAGAGCCGCCGAAAGCAGAGCTCCCGTGGAGAAGAAGAAGGAGAAGAAGAAGAAGGAAAAGAAGCAGAAGGAGCCAAAGGCGGCTGGGGGCAAGCAAAAGACATCTAACCAAAATCCACACACAGCACAGACCGGGCCTAAGTCGCCATGTGTCATATGTAGAGGGGACCACCTCCACCGTGATTGTCCCAGTATTCCCCGGATACTAAGGGACTGGTCCCCTCGTTTGCACAGTTCGGAAGCGTCAACCTCTGACAACCAGGTTGAATGCTTACTATCGACCAACGAAAGTGAAGGTTCTAGACAACGAAGGGGAATGAGATTCCCCTGCGAACTGTGTGAAGGCAATCACACCCTCCGCCGTTGTCCCTTTTTAGACGAAGCAAAGAGAGTTTTGGAAGATCGACCGGTTGCACCGTTGCTACTTCCTCCTGGATACCAAAAACTCGCGCCAAATCCTTCGTTGGTCAAAAATACAGCTGCCCCGCTCATAGGGCCAGCTGAAGTGTCAGTCACTGAAAGTGAATCTACTGAATCTGGACCGGACGAAAGTCCAAAGGTCAAAACGGCAGTTGACCCGGTTCTCCCTTCAGAAGTTTCATCTTCAAATACCACAGTCACTGAGGATTCATCTTCAGCTGACACCCCTACCGGAGAGAGTAAGGACGACACCGTCCAGATTCTTTTCATCAACACCGATTCTGATGAACATCAGGGCAATGTGCCCACTCCTTTATCGCAGGAAGGAGCATCGTCAGGATCATACCCGGCCGTATATTCGGTCCCACCACCAAGCAACCTGGTTGTGTCCTTTGATTGGAACCAACTAGGCAGACCCCGGTTACCAGCCAGTATACCATTTAGAATTGTAGTCCAAATATACAAAATGGTGATGGCTGGGACTATCATTGATGAAGGGGCATCTGTGAGTATCCTGTCCTCTATTGCTTGGAAAGCACTGGGTTGCCCGGCGCTTTTGCCTGAGATAAGAAATCTCTCGGGTTTTGACAAAGGAACCAGTCGACCATTAGGGATTCTACCTAATGTGCCTATTACATTGAAAGGGAAGGTTGTCAAGATGAATTTGATGGTCGTCCAAGGACCCTTGGATTAGAACCTACTCCTTGGACGAGACTACATATATTGCATGGAAGCAATAGTCTCCTCACTCTTTCAAATAATGTGTTTTCCATACGAAGGAAGAATGGTCAAGCTCGTAGACCAACTTTCACTTCCGGGATCACACATCGCAAGTAGTCACATACCTATCCTCAATGGTCTTTTCGATCAAGAAAGGTCTCTCCCTCCAGTTCTTCTTCCTGATGAGTACGAGTGATTCGGGAAAGAAAGGCTGGAACCCAGGGGGCATGCATCCTGGTCTGCTCTGGAGGCAGAAAAAACCTTGGGTGTAAAGTAGAATTTCCGCGGGAGAATATGACTAGTCCGTACCCCGTCCCCCCCTTCATCTTCGTAAAACAGAAGAGCCGGCAAGAGCTCTCATGCAGAAGAAGGGGCAGTTAGGAATGGGGTTGTTCTGGAAAAGGATTCTTTTGTCAAGGTTACTTGTTTGACAAAGGTCATTCACCTTTGTCTAAATAAGTAGGCTCTGCCAAAGAAGGGGATCCGTTTGCGACAGCAAGTAGTAACCATCTTTGGGTAAAAGGCAAGCCTCACCCATTAAAACAAATGATTTAAAGGATAAGTAGGGGCAGCCTCCAAAGAAAGAGATTCTATTGCTGCAACAAATTGTAACCATCTTTGTGTAACCTAATGATAGACATCGCCGAAGAAAGAGTTTCATTTGCGGCAGCAAACAAAACCATTCTTTGGGTAACCAGAAAGAGGTAAGCCTCACCCGTTGAAAACAAGGGTTTTTGACGGACAAGTAGGGGCGACCTTGAAATTAGACTTACACCTGGGGGCATGCAAACCTATTGGAATGCAAGCACGGGCGGCTATTTTGTTTTTTAGTTTTTTAGGTCCCCCCTTTAAACCTGTAGGTCTAACCCGTTAAACTCGTAGGATTAGCCGATACCCAGCTTGCATAAAGAGAGGATATGGAGCAAAGCATAGCGAGATGAAGCTCCTTAAAAAATAGCGAGCAATCTACCAGGAGACCTTCCTACTTTATGACTGGTAAAAACGAGCAGTTTTGGCATAGTTCATGCTCGTTAAAAAATAAACGCAAAACCGACCAGTTTTAACGCGGACTTCATGCTCGTTAAAAATAAACATAAGCATGTGAGCAAGCTTCCCCCCAAAGTTCAAGCTCATCCAGGAAAAATGAACTGGTAAATAACCATTTGAGACCGCAAATTCATCAGCCATAAAAGCCTTGGTCGTGTTTGTGCACCGTCACCTCCACTTTTCATTTGGCCGATCATTCACATCCACTTGATTGTTTACCTATTTTGAGGAACAGCTGCGAAGAGTGATCCCACCTAGCCATCCTTGTAATACTGCCGTGATTGGAAAATTCCAACCTGTACCTGGAATCTGCTGCTATCCCTGTTTATCACTCGTTCCTCAAAATACGAGTCTTCTTTGAGCTCTTTTCACTGACTCGTAAAATATGAAAAGTTTGCCGAGTTTTGGCCTTCCAGCTCGTTAAAAAGACCGGAAGAGCTATCCCTCCTCTAGATTTTAATCTTTTTGGACCTGAGGGATTATTGCACAAAAAGATCGAGCGCTTGTCTGGTTCGGCTCGATAAAACTATCGAACATTCATCCCTTCTGTATTGTTTTATACTTTTTCGGACTTAAGGGATTAGATGACGAAAAAGGACCTTTGGAGTTAACTTTATGTACCTTTTTAGACTCTCTAAAAATGAAAAGGACCGAGTTGTCTTTGTCGCTAGACTCATTAAATACATTAAATAGCGACAAACTTGTCTTTAGACGAGAACGAGTTTCCCTATCGCTAGGCTCGCTAAAACATAGCGATGGGCTTGCCCGAAGGGCAGGTTATAGAACAAGCATATGTTATCCTCCTCAAGCTTGACAAAAATAAAGAGGTACTGGTCAGAAATGACTGGGGAAAAATTGGGAGAACCTCAAAGCTTAATGGTAGCAAATCGCTCTTGAACATGACACTTTTGCCTCCGTAAATATCGGGTTGGGTTATTATCATTCACCGGTCCCTTCACCATGGTCTCGCCATACCATCCATACATGGGGTAATGCTACCGATCCATCACATCAGTGTCGTTATATGTTCAAGAGATGTCACTCAGAAAGTGTCAACCGGGTCCCATCCACTACCATACATCATCTTTCATCCTTCCATGACCGCCACCCTGAATCATATTTCACAGATCGTTTTCACCATCATCACTAGCTCCGTTCCGTGTCACTGATGTGGGATTCATTAAGGCCCTCCTTTGACGGATCACTTCTTGTCGACATCAGCTCATTATCCAAGAAGTTGATCTAGGAACACCCCCTCAGTACTTTGAAGCTTGCATGCCTCAATGGCAAGTTTCTCACTTCCGGCGATAGGTATACATTAATGACCTTCGACCAGGAGACTTTGCGTGGTGTTCGACGTCAGATCCTATATTCACGCCACGTGAATTGTGTTGCAGTACCTTGAGGGTCATCATCATTATCGGTGATTCCTCTCGCGCTTGTTAACAGTTTACATTATTGACTGGAAATCAAGCGATGTCTTTCCATGTTCGACTTCAAGAAATTCTCACATGGATCGACTTGTACTAGAGTGAAGATCGGACAAGTTTGAAGACCCCGGATCTAGTTTCATCCATCCGGGCTGCGATATATATTCAGGAGATAAAAACATAGACGTGTGCAGCAGATGATCATCCTACTAAAAGGATGATAATTAAAAGGAGAGAATTATCAGTCTATTATCAGACGATCGTCTGTTTATGTACAACAAATGTATTTATAAAGCTGAGCATGGGAAATGCCCGCATCAGCTAGATCATGAAAAGAAAGTATGAAAAGATAATGTATTGTATTGTATTTTGTTACAGGTCACCTCCCGACGATTGAATGAACTTCGGATCCTCCTAATAAAGCATTTCACCCGATAAACGACCTCATACTTTAGGGGGCAACTGTTATAGACATTTTTGTGCCTTACAGCATAGAGCATGAAATGTCAATAATCTAAGGGATCCAAAGTCCCTAAACATGTTGTTCCTACCCCTAGAGGAACAAGGTCAGCAAACCACAGCACTTCAGATCAGTTCTCCACTGAAAAACACTCAAAAACAGGTCAATTTTGGATCAAAGCAGCTGCTCCACTAAGCATCTGCGCTGAATGTCAAAAGCTCTATGGTGTACCTGCGCTGCATAGCAAGTGCAACAAAGGCTACCTGCGCTGGGCGTACTTTGACATGTGGAGGAATCTTTTCTCAATGTGCCAGTGCCCAGGAAGCTTCCAAAATGACACTTGGATCAGAAGATTCGCCTAATGATGAGTTAAGAGCTTCTAAAACTCCAAGTGGAAGGTAGAAACTCCGAGTGGACTCAAGGACTGAAGAACAACTGGAGTTGAAGAGGACAACAAGTCACACATCAAGCTGGCTTATCTTCACTCCAAAACTCTATATAAGGATCTCATCCCATGGGATCTAGAGGGCGGAATTTTGTGCAAAGAATTGCTGTTGGTTTACAGTTGAGAGTATTGGGTGATTGCTTGAGGGAGGTGAAGAGGAGATTTCTTTCCGTCGGGAAGGTGATGCTGGATTGGACCTCTTATGGTTGTATCACCGCCTGAACCTTACTTTCTTCCATTAATAAAGCATTTGAGGTTCTTCTATTCGCATGTGTTTCAATGATGTGTTGTCTTACTTGCGTATTTGATTTATGCTAATCCTTGAATCAATTATGAATGCATGCTTCTTGTAGTTTCCTTTTCTCATCTTGTTTGCAGGATCTTGCGTAGCTGGGCCCGTGAGAAGACTTGGAGCTGGGAGCAAGTGGCAAAGAGAGAAGATTGGATCGACCATTTGTGCAAGACATCGGTAAGTGGATCTCTTCCTTTCCTCTTTTGCATGTCATAAAGAAGTAATCTTAGATAGCTTTGCTTCGGCTGTTGCTAAGGAACTATCACCCTTAGAGTGGGATAGGGTCATTCCGTGTTGGATACTTTTCCCCACAACAAACAGGGCCAACCTAGCTTGGTGGTGCCATAATGCAAAGACAAAGGGGCATGCTGAGACATGGAATTGGCCACTAGGGCCAATTGGAGGCAAGGGTAGCGAGAAGGGAAAACCATGAGGAGGAGGGCACCTAGATGGAAGAGGAGGTGGCGAAGGAGCTACCCTAGTCGTTGGGTTGTGTCGAACAACCCCCAACGCTGCAGACCATCGTGGAGTAGCTGCTGGGCATCCAAACTAGCCTAGACATTATCCAAGGGTAGTGATATGAAGACCAGAATGAGTTAATCTCATATATCAATGATTTATAGTCTTCTAAAGAAGAAATTTTGAAATGCCCAACCTCTGTCTGTCGCAACCAACATCGAGTTGATGAGCGGTTGGACAAGATAGAGACTAGATTTCTCACATAGATTTCATGTCCACAAGGGGCGAGGTTCGTTGGAAGCTTCGAAAACTATACAAAGGAAAAATCCTCCTATGTAATTGTGATGGTAGTTGGTAGCTTTGGTTTTGGCAGTTTTCTGGGCGTTAGAGTTTGTTTGGTTTTTGGTATTTTGTGGAAATCACCTTTTTTTCTCAAGGTACTGTCCAGTGCTCTTGGCCAAAAAATATGGTCGACATGAGGCTGGCAGAGCTAAGAAATCACTGGTTATTTGTAGTGCTTTTTTGAAAAACTAATATAAGAACTTGACCGACCAAAAAAAATAATAGACAATGGGAAAATGATTATAGTTATGGTTTTGAACCTTGAAAAGTACAATGGATATTTGATATGTTAAAAACATTACAATTAAACAATTTAGTAACTCATAATTTTACTTTTATTTCATTTGTAAATATCTTTATACATTCAAGTAATGCATAATTTCAATGTTGTTTTATTTGCAAATATGGTTGAACAATTGAACAACTTGTTACCATGAAATTTCCTTTTATTTGTAAATGCAAATAAAATGTAACTAGAGTTTAAATGGTTGATATAATCCATGAGAGTATTTCAACTATCTTATTTTTGTATATATATGTATATATATATGTATGTTTAAGTGGAGAAATATTTCTAAGGTTCACTATACATATTCATATTTCTTCTCCAATTTGTGGCTACCTTTTTTTGGTAACTTCTCTAATATTATATTGGTTCTATATATTAGTGGATATATTGATTTGTTTTTGAAACAATATGTTCAATGCTTTTGATTAATAATTTTTTCTCCCAAAAAAATTATTGAATATTAATTGCTCTCTTTTCCGAGATGTAAGTTTTATGAATAAATTTCCCAACAAACAATTGATAAACTTTGTAATTTTAGCCCATTTTTAAAAAACATTGGCTCATATACCTTGTCTTTTGTTTCTTGAAACCTTTGAGTCCATTGCATTAAATTGCTTTAAAGGCATAACAATGCAATATAATGATTGATGTCAATCACTTGTTTTAAATTATTTAGTTACATATTTTAATATTTATATATTTAGTGATATTTTCCATAATATTTGATAGTAAAAAAAATCCCTATATTCACACTTCTCTAATCTAAAATCGCATTATTTAAAGTCAAAAACAAAAGTTGTAAGGTTTACATAGATAAATTAAAATAGGTTAAATACAATTTAAAAGAAAAAAAAGAAGTGAATAACAAATGGTGGTGGTAAAGAATTTAGTAGTTAAGATGTCATTCAAAATTAGGCATTATATTAAAAGTTTTTCTTGGATATGATGTATAATGTGTAAAAATGATGGGCCAACATGGTGTATAATAATTATTAAAAAAAAAATATATGGGACAACATTGTGTATATGTTTAAAAAAGATGGGTCTAACATGGTTGTAAACCATGTTAGTCCGAGTGGACTTGCATTATCATCTTAATGTATAACCAAAAAAGCAATAAAAGCCATTGACATTTTTGACATTTTTGAAATCAAAATTTATAATTCTAAAATTTAGAAAATTTTCACCTTTTTAAAATCTTAATTCATAATTTTAAATTCAAAAATTTAACTTTTAAGATTTACAATTATTTAAAATTCACAATTTTCAAAAGCAGATATTATTATTACTTTCAAAGTTCACCTTTACATTTTAAAATTAGAATTCTTATCATTTTAAATTCAATACAATTAAATTTCTAATTTCTAATTATCGCAAACAATCAAAAATAATGTGTAACGTGGCTAATTTTCCATACAAGAGACCAATGTTACACATGAAGGGAAGTAACATGGCTTGAAAAGTCAATCATCTATTGTATACGACACTCCTTCAACTATCATAGATTGCATTATCAATACACCTAACACATGTCACTCTCTCCCTTTTTAGATAGGATGTCCCCATTACATGGAAATAAATACATCACCCATAAGAGTGACATGTGAACTCCAAGCAAGGTTATACATGTAAGTGTTTCTGAGTCGTTAGAGTAGTCCACGAAGTATATTTGTGAGAGATCCTTTCCATTATTACTTGAAAAGATATGAGATAGATTTTAACCAAGAAGGATAGATTTTAACAAAGAAGGATAGGGTGGTGGAGGAATTGTTGTATAGCTAAAAGTGGTTGGAATATAGGTAAAAAAAAATATAAAAATTTTGTAGTCCCTGTGTTTGAATCATATTTTTAATGGTGGAAATGGATTCAACATCATCAAAAACACCCGAAAAAGTTTAACAACTATAATTCAAGAAAAATTTTAAGGATGGAAAATTATTCTTAAGTTTAAAAGCACTGGCAAGTCTCACTAGTTCTTAATATGCAAACTATAAAACGTTTATTGATGTATATGTAAAATGATTCAAATTTATAATGATTTTATATATACTCTCTATATAATGTTGGAGATTTTTAAGGTAAAATTATTTTATATTTTAAAATTTGGGCGAATCATTTTCATAAAAAATGGAAATTGGCAAATCTTTTTTTGGAAAAATCATGGAAAATTAGCCCACTTACCAATATTAGGCCCTAAAATTTTCTATGACTATAAACTAGATTTAAAAAATCTCTACTAAATTTTCTCAAAATCTTACCAAAATTTCTATAAATTTTCAGACTAAAAAACACTCTATTAAACTACGAGGATTTTAGCAACAAAAATTGAAAATTGAACTCATTAGAGATACTTATAGCGTAGTTGTATAAATGAATGCAAAACATTGACAATTTTTTTGACCAGATTACAAAGTATATGTTTTACATCAATTGGCCATATAATATGACTATAATATATCAAATTAGTTTATAACTAACCTGCCATCTTCCTAAATAATTTTTTATTGAATAAAGATATGATAAATAAATTCCCAACACCCTAATTATGGATATATGAATAGTTCACCATGAGTTGCAAGCAATGTCATTAGCCAAATGAGGTAACATTAAACTATTTTTATGGTCTCTTAGATGTCAACAATTTTATGGATTTACTAAAAATATTTGTTGTTATCAGATTTATTAAAAAATATTGCATAAAAAATGTTAATGAGAATAATGTTTAAAAAGATATATGTTTTATAATACATTGTTTATAGTTATTAAATATAAATATTAGAAAAATATTAATAATTTTTTATTTTTTATTTTGAAAATATCAATATTTTGGTAGTGATATAGGAGGTTAATGTAGGTTACAGGGTTGAGTAAGATGGTAATGGTTAGCACAATTGAAATGGTTATAGTCATTACTTAAATAGTAAAATAAATAATTCATATTATCTTTGTAAATTTATAGTAGATAGATGAAAATGGGTGAGAGAGGAATTGAAAGCAAAGAAAGTAAATATATTGTCAACTTGAATTATATAACCAAGGATGTGATTATATTTCTAGGTGAAGAAATTCAAATTTTATTTAAAAATGGGGATATTGTTAAAAATCAATGTTAACAAAATCAAAATTTTGATGTTCCTTCACAAGGCATAAATAGTAGTCTCTGCATATCAGAAATATGATGGTGGGATCATATATCTCAGTGGTGACTATCCTCTTAGAATAGTTAGCCATGGTAGAGTAATGATTAGATTCCCTTATGGTAGAGTGAAGGGCGTTAATGGAGTTTTGCATATTTCAAGTTTGGCACATAACCTACTATTAGTAGAAAATTTAATGATGTGGTAATACAATTTGTTTTCTCTAATAAAGGGTTTGAGATGGTCTAAATAGCTATGGAGCTTGGTGAGCACTTTGTTCACATTGATGCACGCACCATGGCAATGTAATAGTTCTTCAATTTCTATAACAAAGATATTTGTAAAATCAATCTTCATAATTAGAACCTATATCTACTTCTGATGGGCATGATTTCTAGGTACATAAACAAACTCTTGCTTTTACCTATATAGTAGACAATGCCATGGCACCAAAATCACCAAAATATTATGCCATATAGGTGAGAATGTAGCCTTAAAAACAGACTTTTCAGTGGATTGAATAATTGTGCTCTTGAATTTTATTTCTACAAGCATTAGATATGTGAAATATAGAATTGTGTTCAATTCTATTCTAGTTCTCATAAATTTTCTAGATTGATGGACTTAATTCATTTTGATGTGTTTGGTCAAATTAAAGCTCCTTATATTTCAAACGATTGGTATTAGAAGAATATGGATATATTTTCTTAGAACTAGAATTATTGTTTTTTGTTGGGTTAAGGAGTTTAAAGCTAGCTTGGAAAATTAGGCTAGTAAGAATATTAAAGTTTTGAGGATTTATAATGGAAAAGGTTTTTTTCTACAAAATTTATAAGTTTTGTAAGGAGAATGGCATTGAAAGATGTAAGACAAATCTATATACCCCACATCGTAATGGAGTTGCACAATAAATGAATAGAACATTAATAGATAAATATAGGAGTAGGCATAGTGGATTTGACTCAAGAAAGAAGTTATGAATAGAAGTGGTTGCTAATACATGTTACTTGATTAATAGGTCTCCCATATTAGCTCTTGTGGATAAGACCCCTATGGAGGTATGAATGAGAAAGAATCCCTCATGTCAATATATTTGTGTTTTTAGTTGTGAGGTATATACCCATGTGCTTAAGGACAAACAGTGAAGTTGGATCATATGAATATTATTTTCAAAAAAATTAAGCCTGCTTTTGTAGTGGAGTAGCCAAAAGAGGATGAGAAGTTACAAATTCAGCTACCACCCAAGACTAAGAAAGTTGAACCATAAAATGAACCAAAAGTTTGTGATAAACCCAATGAAGAGGAGGGTTCAAAGAGTTTAGAAGAAACTCCACCTCAACATGGAGATCCACTCAACAAAGAAGGAGCTAAACATGTACAATTATAGTTTACACGTTTTTAGATGTATATTTTTTTATTTACTAACGTTGATGAGTATAAAACTATGAAAAACATTTTTGGAGATTGGTCACACGTGAAGAAAGTGTTGCATTTTGGAAGAATGGTACATGGGACTTGGTACCATTACATCATGAACAAATACCCAATAGGAGTAAATGGGTTTTCAAAAACTATATTGATTTACATGGTAATGTTGAATAGCATTGCAAGCATTAGGAAATTCTAAGATTAAAAAAAGACCTAAAAAAATGTACTATCAAAGTCAACTTTAAAATATTCAGTGAGATTCAAAATGATGATGTCTTGCAAGGGGTAAATATTTTTGTAGAGAAATGAAGAAAACTACATTTTTTAATGATATTTTCAACTTATCTCCTTATAAGTTCACTCAAATTTCAAGTGTAAGCACTTGTTGGATGCAAAATTTAATTTTGCATTCAACCAGTATCCACTATGTAATATTTTTATAAATTCATAGTGAAATAAACACAGTTTTTAATATGTTTATAGTTTTCTTAATGGTTTTTTATTTCAATCTTCAACCAAACATCTTTGTGTGTGCTTTGAAGTAACTATGTGTTGTGTTAAGGTTGCTCTGTATTTCTATTTTCTATTTTATATCCATGGATATCAACAAAATTTTATTTAATTGCATTAGGAAATGCTTAGGCAATGAAGAAATCCACATGGCCAAAGCTAAAATGATATAAAGCAAATCTAAATTGTTTTAACAATAATCAAAGAATGGTAAAGATCAAGTTTGTTATTATATTGTTAGCATTAAACATTTTAAATTTTATGAATAGGAGCAAAGTTATTTGTTTGACTTCATGATGGTGATGTTTCCAGAATATTTTGGAATCTAAGTTACATTTCTAGAATATTCTGAAATATAAATTAATTAAAAGTTAGAATTTTCATAATATTTTAGAAGCTAAGTTGGATTTCCAAATTATTTTGAAATCTAAATTCATCAAAACTTAGAAATATCTTGGATTCTACTACCTAATTAAACTTTAGCTATATATGCTTTTAAGCTATCTTGTTTGTGGGAAAAAGTACAATATTTTTTTAGTCATGGTGAATAGGTAACTCTTTGGACTAATCTAGGGGAGGTCGCTACGTTAGATTTCCAAATTATTCTGAAATCTAAATTCATCAAAACTTAGAAATATCTTGGAATCTACTGCTTAATTAAACTTGAGCTATATATGCTTTTAAGCTATCTTGTTTGTGGGCAAAAGTACAATATTTTTTTAATCATGGTGAAATAGGTAACTCCTTGGACTAATCCCTTGGACTAATCTAGGGGAGGTCCACGATCAACGATCTTATGATTTAGCAAAAGTACAATAATTTTTTAATCATGGTGAATAGGTAACTTCTTGGACTAATCTAGGGGAGGTCCACAATCAACGATCTTATGATTTAGCAATAGTCGAGACTCCAGAAAATAGGGAGTCTACTCTTTGAGCCGAGATCATAACAAACCATATACTCAATAAGATTTAAACTTTGGTCTCGTTAGTTTTATCCTACAAAACTTACCATCAAACCATTTTTAATAAATAAAAATAAGATATTTTGAGTAATTGCAATACAACACAACAACAAAAGTGATAGGAACTAAACATAACACTGAAAATAAGTGGAAAGGCTAACCAAAATTGGCACCAACCACCTTGGTCAATCCACAAGTTTTTGGCATTGCGATAGTGAATCCATGCTTCTTCGTGAAGGTTTCTTCCAAGTTGGCAGGTGATATATGATGAGTAAAATTTAAGATTGTCTTCTATTAGAGACCAGAAAACATACACGTAGAGTTCCTTGCTTTATCCTGTTGTTCAAGGGTAGTTACGGAGTGTGAGATCGAACACTTTATGCTCTCCATGGTCAAGAGACCAGAAAACATACACGTAGAGTTGCTTGTTTTATGCTGTTGTTCAATGGTAGTTATGGAGTTTAAGAGAGATCGAATTGCGTATCGAACACTTCACCTGGCTCTCCATGGTCAACATTGACGCAGTATCACTTTTTCAGGGATGTTAAACGTACAGTGCTGAACTAAAATGTATTGGTATGATGGACGCTTTAGGTTGGGATTTCCTTTTCACAGGGAGATGATCACTGGAATCATCACATGCCATGTTTCAGTGGTTGAGCAATTGTTATTCAAATCATTGAGAAAGGAAACAGCCATGCATTTGCAATTAGATTTTAAAAGTCTGCCTGCAAAATTCTAGGAGATTCGAAGTCATTTAATGTTGTGGGGACGGTCTTAGTCAGAAGAAATGGACATGCATATTTGTTTGTTAGTTTATATAGGTATATTAATGTGTGGGGTTGTATATATTTATCACTAGATTGTGCTGGTAAGTTTATATATTTATTAATGAGCGGGACATTACGTTCATCAATCTATATGTTCATCGCTAGATTATGTACTTACTTAAATAGCTTCATTAAATTGTATTTTTATTTAAATTTAATGATACTATTTATCGCTAAATTATATACTTGATTAAATAATCTCACTAAATTATATCTTTGCTTAAATCTAATGATAAGACATTATGTTGATCAGTCTATGCTCATTAATGGGCGAGGCGGTATATATCCATCACTAAATTATAGATTTAATGATAAGACATTATATTGGTCCGTCTATGCTCATTAATGGGCGAGGCTGTATATATCCATCACTAAATTATAGATTTACTTAAATAAGCTCACTGGACTAGATTATATCCTTTCTTTAATAATAGACATAGATATTGGTTACCAACAAGAAATAACGGTAAGAGAAAGAATCTAATATATCTCTTCGAGTGTCATTTTACACTGTTCATGTGGGACTTTCTTGGTCATCTGATGATGAATCAAATGGCAGCATATATCAGAGATGTCAATGGACAGGTTAGGGAATAATCCAACAAATCGTCCAATTTTCATGTTCGACTTTCTGATGATCAATCGAATGGCAGGAAGTGTAACAAAAAGTCAAAGGACCGGTTAGGGAATAATCCAAAAATTTCTCATCTGTCAGGAAGTGTAACAAAAAGTCAAAGGACCGGTTAGGGAATAATCCAAAAATTTCTCATCTGTCATATCCCCATGTAAAAGATTATATACATTATGCTGGTTAATTTAGCTTTGGGTTATGAAAAAATGTATGATTGTGTGAAGATTGAGATGGTAGGTTATTGAGATAGTTTAATTATTCTAAAAGCAGTTTTTTTTTCAATTTTTTCCTAAAAAAATTAATGCCAAATATTAAATCTCATTCAAATTAACTAATTTTCAGAAATTTAATATATTTATATGTAAAATATTTTAAAATTAAAATAATATATATACTTATAATTATAATGTGTAACATATTTTATTAGTTTATTTTTTATTTATATTTATATTATTGTTTTAATTTTTACACGTTTACTACATTTTTTAAAATATTAAATAATAAGAAACCTATTCAATAATAACTATTAAGTTAATAAAATAAATGAGTAGCTTATAAATTCACTTATTCATATATTTAAGTTAAAAAGAAATTAATTATATATATAATTCAATAATTATTATATATATTTTCAACTAAATATTTTCAATCAAATATAAAAGATATATTTTTATTTTTTTATTTTATATTTTACCTAAAAAATTGTTTTAAATTTTCTTGTTATTTTTTATGAACTTATTTGACAAGTTTGTGTTATATAAAGCTATGAAGTTATATAAAACTATAAAGTTGTATAAATGATGAATGATTTATATTTAGTTGCTAATCTATATAGTTATCAATATATATTTATGTTAATTATGGATTTACTATGTGTTGAGAGTGATCTAATTTCTCAAGATGCAAATTTGTTTTAGTGTAAAATTGGAGGAAATGTTTGAACCTCAAGAGATTTGATTCCTCTCCACTTTTGGTAGATTTTGATTTAAATGGATCTATGCTAGTTTTGAGCAAAGCCCTAATAAAATGTTTTAACTAAGAATATTTTTATCTATGTATATACACTGAGAAAAATCTAGGAAGATCTACCCGAAAGGTGCCCAAAGGTTACAATAAGGCATCGAGGAGAATTGACCCAATGACCTCCCAATAGCAAGGTATTTTAGAAACGAGACCTCAACATCGAGGAGAATTGACCCCGTGACCTCCCAATGGCAAGGTACTTTACAAACGAAACCTTGACTAATTGAGCTAACCCTCGATATATATATATATATATATATATATATATATATATAATGCTAAAAAAAATTCTCAACATGCATATTGAAATATTTAATGTATCGCCGACATTAAAAAAAAAATTGTTATTAATATTTTTTAAATATTATATATCAACTCTATATTAAGAATGGAATAAATTACACATATCTCTTATAATAATGGAAAATGAAAATATAACAATTTTTTTTGCTCCTAAGGCGCCAATATGAATGTATGAGGGCGATGTGTGATTACTTTCTTGCTTAAAGTGGAATTGATGTGTGTCCCACTTAAACTAAAAATAAAATAGTTTAAATAGAAAAGCAATGTTGGCTATAATAAAAAATAAAAATAAATATGCATGTTTAGTTAGTTTTAATTAAAATCGTTATTAAAAAAATAAATAAAGAAAATGTTAAGGGAAAATATTTTAATGTTGTATATGTAATGCTTTCTCCTAGTCCCTTGGTCTTTCCCAATACTAGTGGGAGGTGTTATTTTAATCTAACTCAATCTCCATAGTTTCCTTATGAAAATGGGGTTACAAAATTTTATTCCTTCCCAAATTTGACATAATCAACTCTGAACAACACCAACACATCCACCTTGTCAAGAGCATTACAACGATAAAATTTTTACACCAATCCGACTCTTGGCTTAGAAGATATGGTCATTTGAAGTTTCCCCTCTTAATCTTTTGCCACATCAACAAGTTACTTACCACATGGCACCCATGTGGCATTTACACCTCAGGATTGGTCCACCGGGGCACTACCGCAACATAGCTTCATCGCGCCATCTTGCAATCGCAACACACCCAACTACTAAGAGCGTCCTACTCCCATCCTTCCGCAACATGAAAAAAAAAAATAGTATTAAGTGATAGGAATTATTCTTTGTCACACACATTTTGTCTCCCATGCAAAATATATCATCTGTGCCTCAGCTACAAGATGCAGTGAAAAAATTCTTTGAGGACCTGCACTCTATGGTGATGTGGCTTCAAACCACGTCAACCCCCTGTCAACTCCACATAACACTCATACCCCTAGTGGCACCACTAATAACCTCCATGTGTCACCTCTTCCAACCTAATGATGTCACAATGGTGTCTGAGTGACATCACCGTGTCACGTCATGTACCCACATGGCATCCACGTAGCCTACCCATCCTACACATTTTCTGCCACCTCAATCTAGCTAAGGGGCCCAATGGCTCTTAGCCCTACATGTAAACCCATAACTTAATTTTATGGAAGTCATGGTCGACTAGCGACCTTTCCACATAAAACCACACACCCTCGTTAATTGCTTATGAGGTGTACTTTTCCCATATCCGTGGACAAACATTAGTTTGTTCCCTGGTGTCAACCCTTATGTCAGCGGACACACCTCCACCTCTCAAGATGTACATAACCCCATTTATTAACAGGGAAAAATTCTCGGCATGCCTTAGACCTTCTATCAATGGCGTAATTCCCTTACTCGGGAGAACCCATTGGCACACCTCCACATTGTGACAAAGAATTTGGTGGTGAGTGATGGGTAACTGCCCATCCTGCACCTTCTATCTACTGCTCCTCCTTTCACTACCACCACTTGGCCATCCCAACATGGCATGACATGAATTATATTTGATGGCATAAGATGGGGAATTTTCTCATCTCTTGCTCCTATTAACTTTTCCCTCTTAGCCAATCATTATTTTCTTACGAGCTAAGCTCTTTCATCGTGAGCTCAAGTCTGTCACCTCAAACTTAGTAACTTAAGGATTCTAGGGACTACACCTAGGCTCCCTTGAGGATCAATGTTTCCTAAAACACTGCTCCATGCAGAAATGAAGTCCTCATTTCCATACCAACACTCAACCATCACTATGGGTATAACCAATGGGTATAACTTAGGGGTATCCATTCAAGAAGCCCATACTCCAACTCCTTATCTGCCATGCAGGCCATTAAAAATCATTCAGAAAGTTGATGGCCATTAAAGGAACAACCTTGACTTACCCAATTTCCAAGCAACTCCTCCTCAAAACCATGAATCCCTATCCACTCCTCATAGTCATTCATTGTGTTTATATTTTATAATATTTACATGAATTGCAATTCACAAGAATAATTACAATGGGGGGTGGCCAAAAAGGGTTGTTACAATATAAATAAAATATTCAATGTCCAAAGAGAAAAAATGATTGAAAGTTAAAAAACTAAAAAATATATCAAATAATTCCTAATAAGAATAATAAGCGAGAGATGTGTAATTCATTCAATTCTTAGTATAAAATTAATATGTGACATTTTAAAATATTCATAATAACAAAAAAAATCAATGCCAGTCATCAATAAAATATAACATGCAGCATTAAGTAATAATGATGTATACTTAAAAATTTATTAATAACAAAAAGAGCCATTTTAATTCGACAATGTAGTATATAGATAAAATTTCCCAATGCACATGTTATGTAAAATATTTTAAATTCAACTATGTATATATTATATATTGCTTAATGAAATAATAATAATTCTAACCATTATTGGGAGTTGGCGAAACAATGGCTACTAGAGTTTTTTCCATGTTCAGTTAGCATTCGTAGGAGGTATTCGAAGTGTCGCAGGTCAAGGTCCTAGGCTTGGACAATGCATATGATGGGACCTTCATCTTTATGGTTGTTAGACCCTTAAGCCAAAATCCTACAACTCTCATGGAATTGAACGTTGATCTGAGAGAAATATGGAACCAAAATATTGACAGTGTAAACCTATATCTGGTGATGGATAGGTCATGTGGAGTTATGTCACAGGTAGATTAAATGCCACCAGGCTAGTGGACTAGGGTGGAGATTGAGTGATGAGACCCAAAGTGCAGGAGGCTTAGGGTTTATCGGTTGATACAGGAGTGGACGAAGGTAAATTTACTAGTAGTTTGGTGCAAATTGGAAACATTTTGCTCCAAATGGGGTTGCACTAGTGTGGGTGGTCTTCAAATTGAAAACCCTAATAAGCCAGTGCTCGATATCATGATTACGGCTCACATGCGCATTTTCCCAGTAAGATTTGGCATCTATGATTTTGAAGTGGTATGTGCACAAGTGGGATTTTTCTATCCAAAGGAATTCCCACAACTTCTTCTTCTATGACTTGGCCAAAAGACATGTAGAGATGGAGGGGGGGGATTTTCATATTTTCCTAAAAAATCTTAAAGGGAAGACCTCCATTTTTTGGATCTGGGGCTCGAATCTAGTGGAAAACCTAAAATCAAATATACAAAATAATCTTGGAATTTTTTCAAGCTTTCAAAGCTTGTTATTTGAAGGGAAACTGATACAAGATATGCACCAGATGAAGGACTATGGTAGTGTGTGAAACATGACCATTATTAAGGTTACATGGTGGAGCTCAAAATGCTATAACCCACAATGGATTTGTCTCTTTCAAGGATGTTGTGCAAGGGAAGTCTCACATGCAATTAGTTTAAATCCAAAGCCTTCCAAGACCCTACATAGTAGAACAAATGGAAAAATCACCAGCCATGGAAGTCAATCATCCAAAGGTAAATTCTCTTTTTTATGATCTATAATCCAAGGCTTTAATATGTAGATTTAATGGTTTCTGGCCCATAATTGATGAATTACACTAATATATGTTATCTACTTGGACCCCCAAATGTGATATTTATTTATTTATGTTTTAAGGGATTCTTGATTGTTCAATTTGACACAAATAAAGATTTGGAGTATGTCATAAATGAAGTGCCATGGTTTTGGGGTAGAGTTGGGCTCTTCATCACTCCATGATTCCCAGAGTTTGATGCTACAAATATGGTGGTTTCAATAATGTCGGTTTGGGTGAGACTACCCAATATCATCATTCCTTTCTAGCACCATCAAGTCCTAGAGGACATTGGAAATACTATGGGAAAATTAAAAAAGATGGACCTTGACATAATAGAAAAAGGTATATTTACTTTTACCATAATTTGTGTAGAGATATAGCTATAAGAAAAGGTCTACCTGACTGCATCCAAGTGAAGAATAAGAACTTTCAATGGACCCAAGTACTAGATTGCTAGAACATGACTTTTAGATGTCAAATTTGTTTTCAAACAAGACATTTGTAGAACACATACCCATGAGAAAAAACTATCCCCAAAAAAGAAAAAGAGGCTAGCCCATTAGCCAAAGGGGTGGAAGGTATCTGACCCTCACCTTTTTGAAGAAGAATAAGAAGAGACAAGAGAGAACCACCCAAATATGGACACATGGGCTGAACATGGTATCTAAGAAGATGGAGGTGTTGTGGTTCATTCAAGAACTAAATTAGTAGAGCTACAAGAATTAGAGTTGTAGAAAGAGGAAACACACCACGAAAAGGGAACATGGGGTATAAAGAGAGATCACATCTTTGAGAGCTCAGACTCAGACAAAGAAGTCCCTTTGCAGACAATTGAGAACAAATTGGCAATGGTAATAGTTGATCCCAACTAGGGATTTTGGCAAAAGGCTACAGAAAAGTAAAGACAAAAAGGAGAAGTTAAGTGATTTTTATTACACTTAATTTTGGCATAATTTATGTAATTTTTTACAATTTTCTTTTTCTTGCTCATCATTCAAAACATTGAAATGATTGAATGCTTTCAACATCTACAAAATGTAATTTTGTTCTGGGTTTCAGGTTGAACAAAAATATGATTTTTTCCTTGGAAAAATATGTTGTTTAAAAAAAATTATATCAATAATATTATTTTTACATACCATTACCATACTAAGTAGCGAAAAAATTATATATTTCCCTCCTACTAAAAAGTAATTTTAATTTTTTTACTTTCAATTTTTTTATCTCTCTATATAAGTTACTGTAAAATTAAGGTGAAAATTCAAGTATTTTATTTATAGTCGACATTAATCTTTTTTTATTACTATTTTTTAATTGGCTAATGTAAGTATTATTTTATTATTTTTAAATGTAACTTTACATCTCCCTCATACTACGCCTAGGCTAAAAAATAAATATAGTGATAATAGTTGAAATATTTTTGTTATTACTATTTTTTAATTGACTAATGTAAGTATTATTTTATTATTTTTAAATGTAACTTTACTAAATAGCATCTCTCTCATACCCTGCCTAAACGACAAAATCATAGCTAAAATTTATCGCGTCTCATGCAAGTACAAACCCAATTGACAATTATCCCTCCGCCTCCTCTCTCTCTCAAACCCAATTCTCTTCCCCTCTCTCATTTTTTAGTTTAATAGTATTTTAAAACTTCTTTAATATATTTTTATTAATTATTTGTATTTTACAAATCCAATTTAGTTGACAATGATCCATCCCTCTCTACCCCTCCTCCCTCTCTTTCAAACCCATCTCTCTCGCACTCATTTTTTTAATTTAATAATATTTTAAAACCTCTTTAATATATTTTTATTAATAAACTTAACTAGTTATATTAATTATTTACATGTTTTTCACATATTCTTTCTCATTCATATATATATATAAACTCTTCAAAAAATTTATTTGTTAATTTATTTCTTATAATAGAAAAATGTGATATTTTATGTTTTATTTTGATAATCTATAACATAAATAATAATATAATGTTTGGTTCCTTGTTTTTTTTAAAATAAGTTAGCAAGCTTATTTTATTAATTTAAAATTATTATTCATATTATTTTAAAAAAAAAGTGAAGAACAAATTATAATTCATAAAAATAACAATATTATTATAATAGATAATTATTTATTTATTTATTTTAAATTTTAAATTTTAATTTGAGGAAGTAAATACATTAAGGCTTTTAATTAAGTAACAAATTACCAAATAGAAAAATGAATTTTAAAATAATAATAAAATAAATAAACTAATTTAATTAATAGACGATCATAGATCTATTTTGACTCTAGATCTATCAAGTGTAGAGATGGATTAAATCTCTCAAGGTGCAAACATATTTTTTGAGGGGAAAACTTGAAAAAAAGTTTCCATCTCAAAACATTTGATCATTCTCAGCACTTGATAAATCTGGAGTTAAGATATCTATATATATATATATATATATATATATATATATATATATATATATATATATATATATATATATATATATATATATATATATATATAACCAAGTCAAAATGTGTATCACATGACATCATGGTCTCTCGACCCAAAAACCTTATGTGAATAAGCTTCCAAAATTTTAATTTAATTACCAATCATTTTTAGATGGATGGTAGGGATTTAATCACCACAAAATATTCTAGAACATTTTTAGTAGCAGTCATAAATCAAAGATTGAGATTTATCTAAAATATAATTATGCTCCTTTTTTTTCTTTTTAATTAAATTGGTAGCTTGTATTAATCAATATGGTAGATGGACCAATACCCTTACATTCATGGATTGATCATCATCTTTTGTATTCCGGAACTATTCAAAATGAGGTCTATTGCTACCTTGCCTATGCCCAAATATGCCTCTAACAAGATTTATCCCATATGATCTCAAAATAGGCCATTATATAATATTGTTTTACATAACATTTGTCAAAAAGAAAAAAATCTAAAAAAAGACTACATTCTTGGAGGTCAATTGACTGTTGACGCACTACCATTTTCTTCCACTCTTTGCATTGGAAGCTCTGCATTCAACTGCTCCTCAGGATCGCCTAATGGTTCTGGTTCAGGGGAGGAGGGATCTTGGAGTCCAAACACCTCCTTGAGGACACCTACCGTTTCAGCTTCAAGTGTCACTTCTATTCCTTCTACCTTCGAACTGAGGTTGTTAACTTTTGTGGCTAGGTTGACTACTACTAATCTGAGTCTCTCCACATCCTCTCTTAGAGACTCAATCTCATGCATTACCAAAGAAAAATGCGAACATGCTTCCACCAAAATTTTATCCTCGACTCTATCTATTTTGGCCAGGTTATCCTCTAGTGGAACCACAACTTGGACCAGCCTAGGACTATCACCACCTTCTTTGTTTGGAGAGGCCATACTTAACAATGAATGGAAATTAACTGAAATTCTAAGAAATTTAAACCTTATCACTCACCATTTATAGCCAATGTTTCTTCCAAATCTCGTCCCCCTCTTCATTGAATTACATTGAATGTCTCTGAACCACATTTTCCTATTGATTTCACCAGCGTCTTGAAACCTATCCTTCACCCAATGATCATACATTCTGCATTTAATCCACAAGCAAGGGAATGAAGTACTGGCCTGGAATTTGATATATCCCAAGGTAGGTTTGCATGTTGAGTGACATTTGCAGTCCTTGAAAGTGACAAAATTCATCTCCGACAACCACCTAGAGGGGCAATATGAACCTATTTATGAAATCAAGAATCATCACTTCAAGGTTGTCATTAAAGTATTAACTATATTAATAATTAATATCATGACATATCCCAGGGCCTATTCATTGCATATTTCCTTGCTGATTAAATTATCCCCTGCCTCCAATTTATTATTCCAGTTGGGATTCATGGTATATTTTGAAATGATGGGTCTCCTTGATCCAGGAGAAGAATGCCTTGATCAAGACATGCACCTTAATTGGCTTGTTGATCCGGATTTAAACAAGAACACAACAAATTATATAAATAACCATAAATACAGATATGCAGTGGAAATAATACTTCATTTCATTACTATAAAATACTCAAATATGCTTACAAGCAGAAACAAAAATAAACTAGCTAGGGCGATGGTAGCTTATCTCTGAGAAGAGATGTGGTGGCTACATGTCTCTAAACTGTGTTACAATGAAGCTCGAAGGCCTATTTATTGTTGAGAAACAATGGAAAACCCTAAGCATCCAAAAACCTAACCCTAGAAGATGAAACGCCAAACTGTGGGCCCTGTTTGGGTAAATTGGTACATCAACTTCCCAAGGTCGTAACTTTGGCATATGATCTCCGTTTGACGCGCACAATATCTCGTTAGAAAGATCTATCCAAGAAATACAAATTTGGGAAGAGGAACATTAGTCCATGGACCTTTGTTGCTCCCAAATTTCCCAAAAAAAACGTCATTTAGGGCCTAAAAATAGCTCTAGAAGTTCAAGACTCGAAAAACTGCTAAAAATAGTAAATTGTGCTACAATTATGGAAAATGAAAAACTGAAAGAGACAGTTGTGGGGGTCCAAGTGGGATAGGTGGGTGGCCACCAACATCCACCTAGATCACTTGCTCATCTACAATTTTATTATTCTCTCTTTTTATATGAAAAAAGATATAGATTCAAAATTTTGAATTTGATTTTTAATCCGTGTATCTAAGGGGAGTAAATCTTTCTCACTTAAATTTTTAGCTTTGTGAAATTTTTGAATAATTAGCATCGAATCACCCAATATAGATATTTGATGAATGCCTCTTGCAAGAGCTAGTTTTAGACCTTTCTAAAGTGCTAATGCCTTTGCCTGGTTATTGGAGTATTTCCCCAACCCCCATGCAAATTTGATCTCTATTTCTTCGTCAGGGCATAAAATTACCCCTCATGCTCATGCCTCCCTTGCATTTTGTTTCGATGCTCCTTCAAAAAATAATTGATGCCCTCCCAGGGAATTTCACCATTTTCTGAACTGGTCTTCCTCTAACATGATTGCAAATGAAGGAATGAAGTTTTGTGATTTGAGTTACCAACATGATAGATGGCTTTAATGGTTTATGACCATTCAAATTCTTCAGAAGAGATCTCTTTCAAATCAGTGGGATCAAAACCTCTAGATGAAATAACCTCAAAGAGCAGTTGTCATACCTTCATAACTGACGATATTGGAAATGGGTTGATATTTTGGAATATGGCTTGACTACCCAAGAGCCAAATGGGCCAACATATATACTTCGACATAACAACCTAAATTCGAACCATTATAGATTCAACCTTACAACTCCACGGATATTGATACCTCCAATTTTAAAACATGTTTTTCCAATTCTGAGGGATGGATTGAAGAGCTTTGATTGGATTTATTGACAAATTCCATACCTTCAAAGAGAAGGGGCATCTGAAGAAATCGTGTTGAATATTCTCATTTGCCACTTTACATAATACGCATCTTGAGGAGCCTTGAATATTCCTCGATTTTAAGTTTTTTGTCGTCAATATCATCCCAAGAACTAGCTCCCAAAAAAAGGTGTTGACTTTAGGTAATCCATCCTTGTTCGATATCTTCCCCCAAATTTTGGATAAGGGTGGATGGGGAAGTTGAGAGATTAGAGATTCATATCCTTCCTTCACTCGGTAATATGGCTTCTTTCCCCCTATCCATATCCTTTGCATAGATCTATTACTAGCCATTGGCGTTGATCCTTGAAATGATTTGGTCAGAGCCATGCTATCCGTGAGCCTTCAAAATCCCATTATGAGATGTCTGTGTCATATCCCCAATTAAAATTTGTAAATAGAAATTCCCATTTTTCAATTTTAGCAATTAATATATATATTTAGATAAATAAAATTAGGAGAAATAAGTTGTGACGATATTTAATAAATTTTGGAGAAAAGGTAATGGTTGGGACTTAGGAAAAGAAGAAAAATTAAAGTTATGTTGTGGAGCTACCAAACATGGAAATCAAACCATGATAAGGATCAAACCATGGTATGAGGAAGTGAAATAAAAAATAAAACGAAGTTTGGGGCTCATTTTGATCATTCTATTTTTGGAATTTCATTTCTAAATTGGAGGTTTGCTTAAGTTATTGAGCTAAGTCAACCAGTGTTGCTTAGCACAGGGATTTCCAAGCGGAGAATCCCAACTCTCTTTTGGTGAACTTAGAGTGTCATCCTAGGAGAGAAAACTTGGAGTTGATTGGATATTTCTTTTCCTGCATTTTGTGAGCCATTTCATCTCTACAATAGGTAGGACGACTTTTTCAGTGGGTCATAGTAGCAGAAATAGAGTTGCTTGGAGGAAGAGATTCTCGAGGAGATCTGTCTTGCGAAATTGCAGGAATTTCGCTTGGAGGAGAACGAATTCCCTTGTGGATTTTTGGAGCCCAGGAGTGTTGCATTTGTGAGGGTCGTATTGTTCTTCCTCATGGCTTGCACAGGGGTTTCTGGGTTTTTTTTGCTAGAGCAATTGCTGCAATATTGTACCGGGAAATAGTTGAAATTTCACTCTATATTTTTAGCACTATCTTTCAGTGATTTCTCAGATATTTTTGTGGAGAATTTTTGTTGGAGAAATTGTATATTTTCTAGTGGGACGAAGAGCTGAGCAATTGGTGATTTCACTTTAGTTTTGGGTACTTCAGGGAGGTTGGAATTAGCCCAAAACATTTATGGGTTTTGTTGGTATAGGGTTGGAGATCATTGTGCTAAATTTTTAGATTTTTTAGAGCAGATTTGAGGCCTCAAATATCAGTTTTCATCCAACAACAACATCAATAAATTTCTAGGTAGAGCATGCAACCAGTGAGCCATTTGAGCATGGATTTTTTTCTTCATTCTCACTTGGGTTTTGCGTGTTTCCTTTAACAAGCCTAGCTGCACTCATTCCTCTATATTTTGTACTCATATTCTCATTAGATATTTAATAAAATGGCTCAACGCTATTATTTTTGCTCAATAGTGTTCATAACTTGTTGTTCTTGTGGAGTTTTCAGATTGCATGTTTATTTGTTTGTTATAGGTAATTCATGTTTTGATATTTCACTATATTTATCAAGTTATAACATTAAAGTGGTATAAGAGCATGTTCTTGGCTAATTGTGGGCTCTATAGCAGTTTGTGACTCGACCGTTTGGTGGAGTTGTTTATCATCCTAGAGGTAGAGGCGGAGTGAGAGGAAGAGGTTGTGGTAGAGAGGATGGGCTTGAGCATATTTCTGATACAAAGTTTTAGAACACCAGATATTACATTGGGACAATGGTGAATATTAACCTAGGTAGGGTGGGCATGATCCACTACTGGAGGAGTTGGAAAGATCAAACCAACAAATGATGGAGATGATGAGGCAGATGTTGGCTCTGTAATTGCAGAATATGCAGGGAGGACCTCAAGGTGGTGGGGGAGGAAACAATGAAGAAGAAGGAGGTTCTGGAATAGGAGAAGGGATCCATGTACATCCATGCACAACCCACACATATGGTCAGACTCCCAAGCCTACTATGCCTCGCTTCACAGAGGAACCAAAGCGAGAGAGAGGTGTTGATGCATTCACAAAGTTAATTAGATCATTCACTGACAGGATTGATGAGTATGAGGCCTTGGATCCCAGGATTAGAAGGACACTCTCCTTTGTAGATTACTACCATCTAAAGGAGAAATATAGGGGAGTTGGGCCCTCATTCTAAGGAGGATAGAAGAATCAGAATTGGGATAATTAGAAGCTAGCAAGGAAGGTGACATTGCCAAGGTTTGATGGGTCAACCAAGAGTTTTGTGAGATCATGGGTTCAGAAACTAGACACTTACCTTAGTTTGAATCCCATGCAAGAGGTAGATGCCATCATATTTTCTACATTGCATTTGGAGGGTGATGCACAGGAGTGGTGGTATCACGGATTAGTTACACTTGGGCATGCGTCCATCACATCCTATAGTGAGTTCACTCGCAGGCTGGTGGAGAGATTTGATAGGAAGGATCCGGAGTTGCACTTCAGGGAGTTGGCTAACCTGAAGTAGAAAAGCAATGCAGAGGCTTACATAGCATAGATTTAGAGGCTTATGGTGATGTTTTTAAATATTTCCAAGACTAGATTGATCATGTTGTTTATTGAGGCTTTGTCTGAGCTTCTGCGAGGTTGGGCATGAGCTTATAGGCCAATATCATTGCAAGATTCCATTAGTTGAGTGCGGGACATGCTAGATGTTGTTCCAAAGATGAGGGTTCCAACACCTACTAAACCCTCTTTCCCTCAGAAGGGAAAAGACATCATACCTTCTCAGAAGGAGTGGACAAGGAAGGGATAACTAGATGATGAGACTAGGAGGGACCTCTGGTGGGGTAAATTCTACTTTACTTTTCAAGATCCATGGGCACCAAGGCATCAGCATACCAAGGGAAATTCCCACTACGTAGAGGTATTTTCAGATAGTGAGCCAAAGGAGGAGGATGCATACCATGAGGTAGATGCAGGTGAGGGTGGACCTCAGAGCTTGGGAGGAGGCAACCCACCACCCCCACATAGTGGAGGAGATTTATTTCCCACTAGTGGAGTTATTTCTTTTCTTCAGGGAGTTCTAAAGTATCTGATAGTAAGGATTAGAGGCACAGTGTAGGGACATCGTTTATTCATGTTGGTGGACTATGCAGAAACCCACAATTTTATTTATGCACAGTTGGTGGAGCATAGAGGAATTCAGACAAAGGCTTCCGAGGGATTTTTAGTACTCGTGCCAGGAGATAGGACTATGCAGTGTACCTGGTATGTTCCTAGCATGACAGTGACCATAGGGAACTATTCAGTGACAAACCATTTCTTCGTGGTGGACATTCTAGACACCAATGTCGTGATGGGAGTTCATTGGTTGTATTCTCTTGGGTGTGTCACTACTAATTGGAGGAAATTAGAGATGGAGTTCATAGGTTCAGATAGAAAGCTAGTAGTGTTGAGGGGTATGCATTCATATCCATCTCAAACAATGTCTACACATAGGATGGAGGTTGATTTGTGGCGCGGTGACATAGAGTGGGATGTAGAGTTGAAGATATCAGAGACTGGGGGGTTGAAGCAATAGGAAAATTTGGACATATTGACTCTCTTCGAGATGCATCAGGCAATATTTAGAGAGATTCCACTAGGAAGGTCACTTGATAGAGAGTTCAATCACACCATTGAGTTGGAGGAGGGGGTACACACAGTCATCACCACTCCCTATAGACATACCAAGGCATATCAAGATTAGATTGAGAGGGATATACAATGGTTGTTGAGATTGGGGAAATCATGAATAGCTTGAGTCCTTTCACTTCTTCTGTAGTGTTGGTGAAGAAGAAGGGTGGGATCCTTCTCATATCCATAGACTATAGGGCCCTCAACAAAAATGCGTTGAAGAACATGTATCACATTCTATGTATTGATGAGTTGATGGACGAGCTTAGAGGAGCCAAGTACTTCTCTAAGATATACTTACACTCAGGGTACCACTAGATCCAGTTGAGGGAGCAGGACATTTCATTGCCATTATGGACACTTTTAGTTCTTGGCGATTTACTTTGGGCTAATCAACACACCAGCCATGTTTCAGTCTTACATGAACCATGTGTTTCACAAACAATTTCGTCAATGTGTCTTGGTATTCTTTGATGATGTCTTGATATATAAAAATACTTGGGAGGAGCACCTCCAACACTTGGAGGAGGTCCTATGCAATTTCGATGTATCATGGACTAAAGATAACATGTTCTTCATACAGAGGCAAGATGAAAAATAGCCAAGTATTGATAACTGCACAAGTCCTCTTGTACTTTTCCCAGCTTGTTTCAAGATTCATGCATAGTCTCATGAAAAACTAACCTACGGATGTAAACAAGCAACAAACAACAAGACAAAGCAAAAGAAGAAGTAAATGCATAAGAAACGCAAGCGAGAAAACAAGCAGGAAAACAAACAAATATGCATGCAAGCAAAAAAACCAAAAGCAAACATTACTCCTACTCTTAAGCTAATGGTGCATGGGTCTAATCACGTGAAGTGATACTCCAATGCAGCCATCGACACACTGGTTGACCCATTTTGGTGAAGGCATGGTTCACGAACAAGACAATTGTGCAAACCTACAAACAAGAAAGATATAACAATGAAGACAAACACACTCCGAGTTTAAAAGCATCCATAGAACATAAGTGAGTGAAAGCGCATGACATGCACTTTGTGGACTTGCCATGTTGTTGTGCTACAGTGTGTGTAGATGTTAAGTGTATGCATTCTCTTGACTGTGACATGCAAGCAAACGTGAGAAAGGTAGACCACTTATGTTGCGCAAGTGTGCTTGTTGTGTAACATTCCTCCAATGCATGAGCGATGGGTTCATGTAGCTCAAGTGGAGGAAGCATAATTTGTGTGTGAGATTGATCTTCAATGCATACAGATGAGTGATGAGGAATCTTGGGTGTTTCAACAATTTCCTTATCAGAAGTGAAGCCAACCTCGGGACAACAAGCGCCTGACATAACCATCAACTTGGGATGAAGTGCCTCGATAGTCTGTGTGGTTTCAACTTCATCGACAGATAGATCAACGTAGACCAGTGTCTTAGATATATTAACAATAGTTGAATCAATATTTTGATCGAATGAAGAAGTAGAGAGATCACGAAGAAAATTCAAGATGTTTTTCGGCATCCTCATGATTTGATGAATCACACAGAGGGGTAGATGAGAAGCAAGAATGTTCAACCTCTACGTTTCCAGAAAAATCAGATGAAAAATCAAGTGGATTTTCAATGAATGATTGGTCCTCTCTGTTGTCAGATGATGGGCTGACATACGGTGTGTCCTGCGAATGATCAACAATAGGTGCATCCGTGGATGGAGATACACATGAAAAGTTAGGGATAGCAGTATCATCAAAGATGTCAGGAAAAAATGGAGGAGGTACAGAAAAACAAGGATGGTCCTCTGTTGCCAGTGGATGTTCAATCTCCTAGTCATACTCTTCATGAATGACAACGCATGTTGGTTATGCAACACCAACTCTGTCGATGGCTTGATCCTCGTTCACAACAAGTGTAGAGGTTGGAATGGAAGAACACAAGACAGTGTCATCCGGAGGATCATCCGAGTACGAAGATAGAGGTTGAGGTAAAAAATACATGTGATAACCCAATGGATTTGTAACCAAGCTTGCGTGAAAATCGGAAAGAGAAATGTTGGGAGGATGTGACGGTTGAACAGATGTGTGTGCATGCTCTCCCACATCACTCTGCGATGGTGGAGTTGTTCGATGAGGGGATGTGGGACAGTCACTTGTGACAACAACTGTGTCCATCCATAATTGCGCAGGTCCATCACCGAAGTATGTTGAATGGGGCTTGATCTTGAACTTCTTCCTGGGATTGACTAATTTCTTAAGACAATATTTGAATATGTCCCAAAGATATGGAAATTTCATCTGACTTTTTGGAGCTTCAAACTCCAACACAGGGAAGCAGTCCCAAAATTCCATAGGCAATTCATGCAGGGCCTTCCATTTTTGAAATTGTCAAGAGGTTCTGGATCAAAATGAAGAAAATTAGATTCAATGAGATGACAGGACTGGTCAAGTGAGTGCACGCTGCCAAGAGGCAGACTCCAGCACCATCGTTGTGGAGATTCGTGAAGTGTGTATGCAAGCAGCAGATTGACCTCTTCTGCATATAACTCCTCTGTATTCTCAAGAAATGCATAAGAGTCTTCTAATTACTCAGGCCAGGCTACTGTGCCTTCACCATCATACATGAATTCAGATAAGAGATCAAAAAATTCCCTTGTGATGTTGAGAGGTTCGACATGCAAAAGACATTGTGGAGGGATGAGTATGATAAAATCCATGATAGATGTGCAAAGGTTCAAAACAGGATGAGAGGACACAGCTTGTCATCTGGCCCTCCCTCTAGCACCAAAATGTTGATGGTGCTGGACCCACCAACATGTCAGGGGATCTCCCTAGTAAGAAGTCCCAACTAGACCTCAGACCATTTGGTGTAGGAGTCCCAACAATGGGTCGTGCGGTATCACCTTGATCGTGGTTGCACGCAGAGACAGGTAAGATGTTCTTTTTGGTAGCAAGGGTGTGACATATGCAGCAAGTCAAGTAAGGTGCATCAACAGTTCTAACACATAGAGGATGAGGTGAGTGCACCCCTTGGAAACCTGTGAAACCACGGAGTTAAGAAAGGAACGTAGGAGAAAAGATGCATCACAAACTGGAAGGCAAGTAAGCTAGCAATCCAAAGTGATGGTTAAACCAACAACACATTTCAGTAAGATTCATACATACTTATATAAAAAATTCTCTACGTGCATGTGTAAGAAAACAGATACATATATGATCATCAGAGTAAACAAGTTAGCTGAAATACAATAACAACATATGCATGAAAGATGTTGGCTTTGTTATATTAAGAAGTGAAAGTTCAAATCATACAATACAACCATCACCATCCACTAGTCCCGACAGTGGAACGTTACAGTCACTATTGCCTACTCCTCCAAAGAGATATACTAGCTCTGCACTGTGGAGAAGCCAAGGCTCATTACAATACTCTCCAAGCTTTCTCTAAGATACTCCTATCGAAAGCTTGGCTAACCAAAAGCCTTTACAATGAGTTATGAGGGACTATATATAGCAAAGGGTGGGGTGGCCCTTGACATTCCCCTTTGTGACTGTTCACCTACCCTCATGACTCTTCAACTACTCTATGACTGTTACATTCAACTATTGACACTTGAACTTCCACTTGACAAGATGTTACATACAATCTGCACATGTACCCATGTGAGACAAAATAGGCTTGAGCAAGCCATGCAAGACATCACTAACACTTGGACGTTGTGGTAAGACCAACTCTTCGACATCCTTGTGATGATCGACGGTGGTGAACTGATGCCAAGATTGGTCATCTATGATGGTGTCCGTGTGCTCAATGGTGACATCCTGCTAAAAGCAAACTCTTACCTCTGTTGCATTCGAGTACATTGATATGGCTCCTTTTTCCAACTCGTCTGATAACATGCGCATCATTGTCTTGAGTGCAGCTGGACTAGCAACATATTGATGCATAGTGTCTATGCTGATCTCCAAGTGTGTGTTGGTGACCATGTGCATCAACTTATCAAAATACATGTTCAGCTCCAGTCGGACTTGCTTCTTGTCTTCGCCTTGGTGAGTGTTCCAAATGGGTGGGATCATATGCGTGTGCACAATGACATCCATGCTCCTCAATGCCCTTGCATGCAATCGACAGCACCGCTCACCTTGTCTACTCCATGCTGACTGTTGAATGGATCTATAGCCTATATGGGCATAGTTTCATCAGTCTCTAGATGTTGCGCCTCCTATTGTACCTGTTCCTACTGCAACTCCTTATCTCGTTTATGTAGCTCATATTCTTCCTTGAGTTTCTACTTTAGCACCTACAACTCCTTCTTTGTTTCTCTCTCTGCCTTCACGCGATTATCTTGTCGCGTCATCGCCTCATAACCTCAATCTCCAAATTTGCTTTCATCACAGGTGGATCTGCTTGAGCTTGCAACTTTATTCCGCCTGTACGCTATCAACAACCCTCCTCTTGCATTTGTCGCATGCAGGTGTGCTACCTTCTATTGTTGTAGATGGTGTTTCTTGTTGTGACATCGCTGCCATTTCATCTTGATATCCTTTTCCATGAACAACTTGATGTCTTCATAGATAGGTAAGTTCATAGACACTTGATCGACTGCATCCCCAATTGTTCTCTGAATAGTGTCTTCGACTCTGCTCTCTTGGAAGTCATTGTACCTGTGCTACTAAGAGGTAGACGAACACCTGTGATACTTAGAGACATAGAAACACTCATGACAAGCAATCTATCAGTCGAAAACCAAAACAAACTAGAGGATTGACATGCAACATACCTGTGTGACTATTTGTGAAGATTGTGAAATTTTCACCGGGAGGCTAGGAGACTGATTGCCAAAACTGTGCAAGGCACAGTCCGGGCTATCGAGAGGTTGAATGACTGCTGGAACTATGCAATGCATAGTCCAACCTAGCCTGCTGAGGACTAAAACCATGCAATGTGAAATTTCAGTCAGTAGTGACATGCAAACTAGCAAACTGCAGTGCACAGTTTCTGGGGCCAGTAAGGCACTACCTCCCAGAATTTCACAATGAAAGCCTGGAGGTCAATGCTGGGCCATAATTGCATAATTTCTGGAGGGAAGGCAGAGCCTTCACTTCCATAAATGCGCAATGCTAGTTGTGCAAGGGAAGGTCAGGCTAAAATAGCTCAGACCTGCCAACGGGTGACTGAAAACATGAGAAGTCTGAATGCATGGTGATACTGAGTATAAACAAGATTGAATGATCATGCATGCAAACAGTAAGTGTAAGATTCCGAAAACAGGAAAGCATGCATGTGTGTGAAGTGAGTCGTCACAACGGCGATCGTCGGTGCAAAAACAGTGTCACGCATGCGATAATAGTGAGATGCGAACGAAAACTGAAACGATGCTTCTACAGGCTAACATACATCAAAATGACAACAAGCGCTCACTGAAATCAAGAAGACAGCACTCACACAAAGTGAAACACAAAAGGTGACACAAAGGCAATGCAAGACATGAAAATCAGACTTACCCTGAAACAACTAAGCTAAAAGTTCCGAAGACTCCTGGATGAAATGTGGAATGTCAAAAATGCAAAGTCAGTGTAAAGAGTGAGCTCTGTAGCATTCGGTTCATAAGTTTTTATAAGATCGAGGTTATGATGCGCATGCCACAAATATAGGAAAAACGACACTTGGCGGGAGGTTTCTAAAATGATCCTTGCATGTAACCTCCAGCTTTTAAAAATAGATCCCTAACTCTAGGGATGCTTTTTCATGCTGCCTTGCGAATATCAGTCCATACATGAAAATCAATTTTTCTCGATCCCAGAGGGAACTGGTCAACCTGAAGGAATATGCATTGGTCTGCGAGCCTGGGACGAAAATTCACGTCATTCCTTAGATGAGTTGGGCTAGCTGTCCTAGAGGGATTGCGCAATTTATGGGGTTAGCAGGTGACTTCCTCCAAGAATTGCGCAATTTATGGGCTGAGCAACAGTGCTTGGTCATATTGCGCAATTTTCTGGAGGAAGACTGCCTAATTGCTCTGCGAAATTCTAGAGCCCAGCAGGATGCCAAGTTAATTTGCGCAATTTCTAGAGGGAAGACTGGTTCCCCTCCAGAATTTCACAATTTTCTAAGGGAAGCCTGACAAACTAATTTGCACAATTCTTGAGCTCAGCATGTTGGCCAGCTGATTTGCACAATTTATGGATGGAAAGTTGGTTCCCCTCCAGAATTGCACAATATTTTGGGGGAGCTTCTTGGTCAGCACATGGTCTAAGTCCTGAAAGACAACCTGTGAGGGGAGTGAAGAAAACTAACATGCACAGGCTGACAAGACACTAAGAAATAATTGAAGCCTATATGCTTGGCGGTGCAAGACATGCTGCTGAGGATGGTTGGTAGGGGACTGCAAAACGAATCTAAGGGAAAATTTTGGAGGGTGTTTGTAGCTGCTACAAAACTTGGTGACACACTGGTAAAAGTCTAGCTCTCTGAATGGACCTTGTTCGTGAAAAGAAAGTGTAACACCTCCGGAAGTATTTTTCAGTTCTCCTTTCATCTCAGTTTGCACACTTTCTTGATGGTAATATGTAGCATATACCAAACCCTTGGTCAGTCAAAACAAATTCCAGGCCAAGTCAACACAGTTATTTTGATTAGGGATGAGGGGTATATTGGTGTACAATTCATATGATCATTAGAGTTTTAGTTTCATCTCTGGTGTTGCTCCGCTACCAACAGGCCTGGATAGTACCCTGGCAGAATCACACAGGAACATAAGCATCACTCCGTTGCCAGTGAGCTTGGTCAGTACCTTGGCGAAGTTACTTGCATCACCTCTCTGCGCAGGAAGCCTTTCTCTTCTTTCGCCTTATTCATTTTTCATTTTTTTGAAATATTTTCATTTTTTCATTTTTTCATTTTCATTTTCATAACTGTGCATAGCACTTATTCATTTCATAGGTGGAAGAGGGATCCCAACTTATTGAGAGAAAAAGAGGTTTTTCCTTCAGAGAATTAGTTTATATATACCTCTAACGTGCTTTTTAAGGTTTTCCCCTCACCTTACTCTACTTGACTGAGTTGACAAGGATTAACCCAAAAACAACCGACTAGAGTAGGTGACACTAGTTAGCACACAAGCGTTGTGTTTTCACCAAGGTTCACTTCGAAAAGTATGTATTTTCCATCGACGTATCATGGACTAAAGATAACAAGTTCTTCATACAGAGGCAAGATGATAGATAACCAAGTATTGATAACTTCACAATTCCTCTTGTACTTTACCTACATTGTTTCAAGAGTCACGCACGGTCTCATGCAAAACTAACCTACAGACGTAAACAAGCAACAAACAATAAGACAAAGAAAAATCATAACTAAATGTGTAAGAAAAGCGAGTGAGCAAACAAGCAGGCAAACAAATGAACATGCAAAGTAAGAAGCAAACATGCATGCAAGCAAAAAAACCAAAAGAAAACACTACTCCTACTCCTAAGCTAATGGTGCATGGGTATACTCACATGAAGTGATACTTCCAATCTAGCCACCAGCGCACTAGTTGACCCATGTTGGTGAAGGCATGGTTCACGAACAAGACAACTGTGCGAACCAACAAAGAAGAAAGATATAACAATGAAGACAAACACACTCCGAGTTTAAAAGTGTCCACAGAACATAAGTGAGTGAAATCCTATGACATGCACTCTGTGGTCTTGTCGTGGTGTTCTACTATAGTGTGTGCAGATGTTAACTTCATGCATTCTCTTGACTATGAAATGCAAGCAAACGTGAGAAAGGTAGACCACTTACGTCGCACAAGTGTGCTTACTTCGTAACATTCCTCCAATGCATGATCGATGGGATTGTGTAGTTCGAGTGGAGGAAGCATACTTTGTGTGTGAGGTTAATCTTCAATGCATACAGATGAGTGATGAGGAGCCTTGGATGTTTCAACAATTTCCTGATCAGTGAAACCAACCTCTGGACAACAAGGGCCTAACATAACCATTAGCTCAGGCTGAAGTGCCTCGACAGTCTGTGGGGTTTTTACTCCGTCGAAAGATAGATCAACGTAGACTAGTGTCTTAGACATATTAACAATAGTTGAATCAATATCATGATCGGATGAAGAAGTAGAGATATCACGACAACCAAGAGCAGAAAATTCAAGATGTTTGTCGGCATCCTCATGATTTAATGAATCACACAGAGGGGTAGATGAGAAGCAAGAATGCTCAACCTCTACATTTCTAGAAAAATCAGATGAAAAATCAAGTGGATTTTCAATGAATGATTGGTCCTCTCCATTGTCAGATGATGGGCTAACATACAGTGTGTCCTGCAAATGATCAACAATAGGTGCATCTGTGGATGGAGATACACATGAAAAATCAGGGATGGCAGGATCATCAAGGATGTCAGGAAAAAATGGAGGAGGTATGGACAGACAGGGATGGTCCTCTGCTTCTGGTGGATGTTCAATCTCCCAGTCATACTCTTCATGAATGATAGTGCATGTTGGTTGTGAAACACCAACTCCGTTGATGGCTTGATCCTCATTCACAACAAGTGTAGAGTCCAGAATGGAAGAACACAAGACAGTGTCATCTGGAGGATCATCCAAGTACGAAGATGGAGGTTGAGGTACAAAATACATGTGATAACCCAATGGATTCACAACCAATATTGTGCGAAAATCGGAAGGAGCGATGTCGAGAGGATGTGATGGTTGAATAAATGTGTGTGCATGCTCTCCCACATCACTCTGCGATGGTGGAGCTATTTGATGAGGGGATGATGGACAGTCACTTGTGACCTTGACCGTGTTCATCCATGATTGCACAGGTACATAACCAAAGTATGTTGAATGAGGCTTGATCTTGAACTTCTTTCTGGGATTGACTGATTTGTTAAGACGGTATTCAAATCTGTCCCAAAGATATGGAAATTTCATTTGACTTTTCGGAGCTTGAAACTACAACACACGGAAGCGGTCCAAAATTCCATAGGCTATTCATGTGGGGCCTTCTCTTGTTGTAAAAAAAATTGTCAAGAGGTTCTGGATCAAAATGATGGAAAGTAGATTCAATGAGATCACAAAACTGTCAAGTGACTGCACGCCGCCAGGAGGACGACTCTAGCACCACCATTGTGGAGATTCGTGAAGTGTGTATGCAAGCAACAGACTGACTTCTTTTGCATAGAACTCATCTACATTCTCAAGGAATACATAGAAGTCTTCTAAGTACCCAATCCAGGCTATTGTGCCTTCACCATCATATGTGAATTTGGACAAGAGATCAAAGAACTCCCTCGTGATGTTGATTGGTTCTACATGCAAAAGACATCGTGGAGGGATGAGTGTGATAGAATCCATGATAGATGTGCAAATGTTCAAATTTAGATGAGAGGACACAACTTGTCATCTAGCCCTCCTTCTAGCACCAAAATGTTGATGGTGCTAGACCCTCCAACATGTTAAGGGATCTCCCCAGTAAGAAGTCCCAACTAGACCTCAAACCGTTTGGTGTAGGTGTCGTAGTAGTGGGTCGTACGGTGTCGATTTTACCACAGTTGCACGTAGAGACAAGTAATATGTCCCTATTTGTAGTGAGGGTGTGACATATGCAACAAGTCAAGGAAGGTGCATGAATGGTTCTAACACACAGAGCATGAGGTGAGTGTACCCCTTCGAAACCTGTGAAAGCACGGAGTTAAGAACGGAGCACAAGAGCAAAGATGCATCACAAACTAGAAGGCAAGTAAGCTAGAAATCCAAAGTGATGGTTAAACCAACAACACATTTCAATAATATTCATACGTACTTATATAGAAAAGTCCATACGTGCATGCATAAGCAAATAGATACATATATCATTAGAGTAAACAAGTTAGCTGAAATACAATAATAACATATGCATGAAACGTGTTGGCTTTGTTATATTAAGAAGTCAAAGTTCCATTCATACAATACAACCATGACCATCCACTAGTCCCGACAGCGGAACGTTACATTCACTGATGCCTTCTCCTCCAAAGAGATATACTAACTTTGCACTGTGGAGAAGCCAAGGCTTGTTACAATACTCTCCAAGCTTTATCTAAGATACTCCTATCAGAAGCTTAACTAACCAAAAGCCTTTACAATGAGTTATGAGGGACTATATATAGCAAAGGGTGGGGTGGAAGTTGACATTCCCCTCTATGACTATTCGCCTACCCTCATGACTCTTCAACTATTCTATGACTGTTACATTCAACTATCGACACTTGAACTTCCACTTGACAAGATGTTACATACAATCTGCACATGTACCCATGTGAGACAAAATAGGCTTGAGAAAGCCATGCAAGACATCACTAACACTCGGACAGTTGTGGTAAGACCAACTCTTTGATATCCTTGTGATGATTGACGGTGGTGAACTGATGCCAAGCTTGGTCATCCGTGATGGTGTCCATGTGCTCAATGGTGACATCCTGCTGAAAGCGAACTCTTGCATCCATTACATCCGGGTACATTGATATGGCTCCTTTGTCCAACTTGTATGATAACATGCGCATCATTGTCTTGAGTGCAACTGGACCAGCAACATACTGATGCATAATGTCTATGTTGATCTCCAATTGTGTGTTGGTGACCATGTGCATCAGCTTGTCAAAATACATGTTCAACTCCAATCAGACTTGCTTCTTGTCTTCGCTTCAGTGAGTGTGCCAAATGGGTGGGATTGCATGCATGCGCACAATGACATCCATGCTCCTTAATACACTTTCATGCAATTGACAACATCACTCACCTTTTATACTCCATGTCGACTGCTAAATGGATCTATAGCCTGTATGGGTGCAGTTTTGTCAGTCTTTGGATGTTGCGCCTCCTGTTGTACCTGTCCCTGATGCAAGTCCTTCTCTCGTCTATGCATCTCCCGTTCTTCCTTGAGTTGTTGCTTCAACACTTACAACTCCTTCTTTGTTTCTCTCTCTGCCTTTGCACGATCATCTTGTCGCACCGTCGCCTCATAGCCTCAATATCCAAAGTTTCTTTCATCACAGGTGGATTTGCTTAAGCTTGCAACTTTATTCCACCTCTACGCTATCAGCAACCCTCCTATTGCATTTGTCACATGCAGGTGTGCTACCTTTTGCTGCTACTGATGGTGTTGTTCATCGTGATGCCACTACTATTTCATCTTCATATCCTTGTCCATGAACAACTTGATGTCTTCATAAATAGGAAAGTCCATAGACACTTGATTGACCCTAGTTGTGCTCTGAATGGTGTCTTCAACTCTGCTCTCCTAGAAGCCATTGCACTTGTGCTGCTGAGAGGCAGATGAACACTTGTGATACCTGGAGACATAGCAACACTCATGACAAGCAATCTGTTAGTAAAAAACCAAAACAAATTGGAGGACTAACATAAGACATACCTATGTGATTATCTGTGAAGATTGTGCAATATTCAGTGGGAGGCTGGGAGACTGATTGCCAAAACTGTGCAAGGCATAGTTCAGGTTGTCAGGAGGCTAAATGACTGTTGGAACTGTGCAATTCATAGTCCAGATTGGCCTACTGAGGACTGAAACTACGCAATGCACAATTTCAGTCAGCAGTGACATGCAAACCAGCAAACTGCATTGCACAGTTTTTGGGGCCAGCAAGGCACTGCCTCCCAGAATTACGCAATGCAAATCTGGAGGTGAGTGTTGGGCTAGACTTGCACACATTAAGGAGGGAAGGCAAAACCTTCAATTTGAAAAATACGCAATGCTAGCCATGCAAGGGAAGGTCTGGGCTAAAGCAACCCAGACTTGCCGACGGGCGACTGAAAACATGAGAAATCTGAATGCATGGTGATACTGAGTGTAAACAAGAGTGAATGATCATGAATGAAAATAGTAATTGCAAGATCCATAAAATGGGAAAGCATTCATTTGTGTGAAGTAAATCTCTGCAACGATGACCATCGGTGCAAAAATAGTGTCACGCATGCGACAACAGTGCGATGTGAACAAAAATTGAAACAGTGCTTCTACATGTGAACATACATCAAAACAACAACAAGTGCTCACTAAAATCAAGTAGACAACACTCACAAAAAGTGAAACACGAAAAGCAACATAAACGCAATGCAAGACATGAAAAGCAGACATACCCTGAAACAGCTAAGTTGAAAGTGCTAAAGACTCCTAGATGCAATGTGGGATGTCAGAGCTGCAAGGTCGATGTGAAGAATGATCTTTGTAGCGTTCGGTTCATAAGTTTTGATAAGATCGAGGTTATGACACGCATGCCACAATTCTAGGAAAAATGACACTTGGCGAGAGGTTTCTAAAATGAGCCTTGCATGTAACCTCAAGGTGCTAAAAATAGATCCCTAAATCTATGGATGCCTTTGCATGCTACCTTTGGAAAAGCAGTCCATACATGCAAATCAGTTTTTCTCGGTCCCAGAGGGAACCGGTCAACTTGAAGGCACATGCATCGGTATGCGAGCCTAGGATGAAAATTTGCGTCATTCCTGGGCTGAGCAACAGTGTTGGGTAAGATTTTGCAGTTTTCTGGAGGAAAATTGATTAACTACTCTGCGTAATTCTGAAGCCCAATAGGTTGTTAGGCTGATTTGTGCAATTTCTAGAGGGAAGGTTGGTTCCCCTCCAGAATTGCATAATTTTCTGAGGGAAGCCTGACATATTTATTTGCACAATTCTTGAGCTCAGTAGGTTGGCCGGCTGATTTGCGTAATTTCTGGAGTGAAGGTTGGTTCCCATCCAGAATTGTGCAATTTTCTAGGGGAGTTGCTTAGCCAACACATGGTCTAAGTCCAAAAAGCCAGCTTGTGAGGGGAGTGAAGCAAACTGACATGCACAAGCTGACAAGACATTGAGAAATAGTTGAAGCCTATATGCTTGACGGTGCAAGACATGCTGCTGAGGATGGTTGGTAGGGAGGCTCTAAAATGAAGCTAAGGCAAAATTTTGGAGGGTGTTTGTAGCTACTACAATAGGATTTTACAAAGAAAGGGGTTTTTAAGGGGAATAATGTGGCACATGATGATTTTGAGTGCCTCAAGAGGGTGATGATTAGTTGTCCTATTTTGGCCCTTCTATATTTTTCATGCCCATTTTTCTTGGAGTGTGATGCATCAAGGGAGGGAATTAGCTTAGTTTTGTCACAGAGATGTCACCCCATAGCATTTGAGAGCCAAAAACTTCAGCGACATGAGAGATTGTATCTCATATATGATAAAGATATGCTAGCATTCATGTATGCATTGGTTAAGTTTTGACAATACTTAGTGGGGAATAGGTTCAAGGTTAAGATTGATCACGATAGTCTTTAATTTTTCTTAGAGTAGTAGAACATGCAGGAGAGACAACATAAATGGGCTAGTAAGTTCTAAGCATATGATTTTTAGATTGATTATGGCAGGGGAAAGCTAAACATAGTAGATGATTCATTATCATGTAGGCCCGCGACACTCTCTTTGATGGATATCACACAAAATTGGAAGGCACAACTTTTGGTGGAGTACTCCAAGGATTGGTAGGCATGTGGGATCTTGGATGGTACTCATGGGGATGAAAGGTATCAAGTGATGGATGATGTCATCTATTACAAAGATATGATTTATTTGGTTCCAGGATCACAGTTGAGGGAGAATATCCTACACACATCTCATGACTCACCTTTGGTAGGGCATCAAGGATTCTACAAGACTTATAGGGCCATTAGGGAGTGTTTTACTTGGCGAGGTCTTAAGGAGGATTTTCTAAGGCATGTCAAGGAGTGTGATGCATACTAAAGGAACAAGGGAGATCACACACATTCCACTCTGTTACTACAACCTCTTTTGATTCCTACGAGGAAGCGAGAGAGTATATCGATGGAATTTATTATAGGATTGTTGATAGTACAGGGGAGAGATTGCATTTATGGGGTTGTTGATAGGCTAACAAATTTTTGCACACTTTTTTGCCATTCCAACTCGATATTCAACATCACATGTGGCTGAGTTATTTTTTTGGAAGTGTTTACATTGCATGGGATGCCCAAGATGATTGTTAGTGATAGGGATGCCAGATTTATGGGAGGATTTTGGTAGAATTTATTTCGCCTTGTGGGCATGGAGCTAACTCCCAACACTAGCTACCACCCTCAAATAGATGGGAAAATAGAGATAGTAAATAAGTGTCTAGAGGGATATCTGCGCAACTATGTGACTGCACAACAAAGAGCATGGGTGAAGTGGTTGCACCTTGGGGAGTATTGCTACAACACCACATATCATATGTCCATAGGTATGTCACCCTTTCGTGCTTTATATGGTTATGATGCACTAACTTTGGCTAATATGGTTTTTGGAGATAACAGAGCTCTAGGGGGAAAATATTGGATATAGGAGAGCCAAGATATCCTTAGAGAACTCAAGGATAACTTGCATATTGTAACAGTCCTGGTGAAAAATTTCATGTAATAAAAGTTAATAAAGGTTAAATAATAACCACGGTTGATGGGACACTTATTCCAAGATGAATGTTGAGTAAAATCATAGTGACGAGGATCACTGGTGATTGACTAATGGCTAAGGAAATTAACAAAGGTAATGGCAAAGGCTTTAGAAAGGCAAAATCACATTTTGGCACATTTATTTATGAAAATAATGGAAATTAGGAGAAAAGGGAGGTGAAAAGTCACAAGTTTCATGTGAGGAGGAAAATGAAGGAAAATAATGGAAAATGAAGAAAATAGAGGCCTCATTAATAAAAAGGCTTTTGAGGATTAGTTCACAGACTTTTGTCAATTCAGTTTTAGAGCTCTCTCTATTCTCTCTCTCTCATACTCTTGGACACGTAGAGTTTTCTTGGATCACTCTTGGAGAGTGTGGAATACTTGGAGTTTTGGAGAAAGAAAGCAAAGAAAGAGCAAGAAAACACAAGAGGACATTGACTTCAGAAACTACAACGAGCTTTTCTTACATGTATCGAGTTGCATGTATATTTTCCTCACTAGTTATGGCATGCATGGCATATGCATGTAGTTTATTGTCATGATCTGTTAGTGGCATGGAGGATTGCCTGATTGATGGTGGATTTACCTAGGATTTCCATTTCCTAGATAGCCATGGTGTTGTGGGTTCATTGATTTGTTTTTTTTGTTGGTTCTCATGATTACTTTAGCTTGGGTTGAGTTACTAGTTCCTGGAAGCCCTAGTTGGACAAATGCTCTAGAAGCCCTTGCTGGGTTGAGTTACTAGTCCTGGAAGCCCTGGTTGGAAAAATGCTATGGAAGCCCGGAGGAAGTTGTGGGTTGATTTACTACTCCTGGAGCCTTGGTTGGAACAAACACTCTAGAGCCCTAGAAGGATTAAGTAGAGACCAATTTGGTGATGGTTTGTGATGTCCGGCCGTGAGGTGGAATCATTGTTTGATGGGTTGAGGTGGTTTGGCCTCTAGAAGCCCTAGATGGTTTTGATTGATGTGTTTTATGAGATCCCACATTCATGCTTGGAATATGGCACAAGGGTGACTAGCTGAAGAGAGAATTGGCTCAACCATGTCTATAATTAGTGGTTCGTGGAAGTCCCGAACCTGTTTGGCCTTTGCATCATTAATGTGAGGTTATTTATCCTTGTTATTTCATGGGTATAATACTAGTTTATATGTGGATTATATGGTTGTTTTTTCCTTGGTATTTCTGTTGGTATTATGTTGGTTATGAATATGTATTATGACAGTGGCTATGTATGGCTCTCACCATGTTTTTACTTATAAATGAATGAGCAATGTATCTATGGCCTAATAGATGAAATTGCAGCTAATGTGTTGAGGCTTCAATGCTTCTTAGAGTTTCCCAGATAAGTATGAGACCCCTATGCTCAGATCTATTGTTTAAACCTGTAGATCACATATTTGTCACATGTTTGAAGAAATTCTTGTCATGGCTAGTAGGGGTCCAATCTAGTCCTTGTTGATGTTTTTCCAAATCTATCTTTCATCCGCTATGAAATTTCATTTATGAACCTATCATTTAGTTCTAGGCGGTGACCTAGGCCCTGGGCTTGAAAAATTGGTCCAAATCTCAGAGTTGCAGGCACAAGTCTAGGAAAAAAAGTCCTGGATGCTTGCTTGCCCATGTTGTGGGAGCGTCTAGAGCTTCCTAGATGCATGTTGGTCCATATCATGGGACCATCCAGGGTTTGATATATTAAAACTTCAATTGAACTCAGGGGTTGGTTGCCTGAGTGGTTGGGATGGCTCCTGGGAATTCTGTTGCTGATGTGGAAGGTATGTGAGATGTGTTCTACCAATTCCACTTCCTTAATTGACACATAGGGAATCAAATCATATCATAGTAACTTCTTGTCACATGTTTACCCCGGTTGGCTGGTTACTTCGGTAGATCTGGGAGGAGGGTGTTACACATATGACACATAAACAATAGAAGTTATATGCAGGTGGGGCAAAGTAGAGTGACATTTTCAGGTTGAATATTTTCTTTCCCTGAGATTGGAGCCATACAAGAAATCCACACTAAAGCATAAGGGAGTTGAAAAGATTCAACCTCATTTTTATGGGCCATACAGGGTGATCTGACGAGTGGGAGAGGTAGCTTATGAGTTGGAGCTTCCACCAGGAAGCAGGGTGCATAATTTATTCCATGTCTCTTGCTTGAAAAAGGCCTTAGGACAATGCATGATGATTTCCACTGAGTTACCACCATTAAATGATGAGGGGAATTTAATTTTGACACCAGAGGCCATATTACAAGAGAGGGAAAGGAAGTTGAGGAGCAGGACCATTAGAGAATTCCTTGTCAAGTGGAAGGATTTTCCTGAAGAAGATGCCACTTGGGAAGGAGAATAGATTTTGCAGCATCCAACACTACAATTGCTTAAGGACAAGCAACATTTGGGAGGGGAGGACTGTCATATCCCCAATTAAAATTTTGACATGCAAATTTCCAATTTTGCAATTTTGGCGATTAATATATATTTTTAGCTAAATAAAATTAGGAGAAATAAGTTGTAGAGATATTTAATAAATTTTGGAGAAAAGGAAATGATTGGGGCTTAAGAAAAGAAGAAAAAGTTAAGTTAAGTTGTGGACTTACCAAGCATGGAAATCAAACCATGGTATGAGGAAGTGAAAGAAAAAATAAGAGGAAGGTTGGGAGCTCATTTTGATCATTCTGGTTTTGGCATTTCATTTCTAAATTGGAGCTAAGTCAACCAGTGCTGCTTAACACAGAAATTTCCAAGTGGAGAATACCAAATCTCTTTCAGTGAACTTAGAGAGTCATCTTAGGAGAGAAAACTTGGAGTTGATTTGATCTTTATTTTCCTGCATTTTGTGAGCCATTTCATCTTTGCAATAGGTAGGATGAATTTTTCAATGGGATGTAGTAGCAAAAGTAGAGTTTCTTGGAGGAAGAGATTGTCAGGAATATTTGTCTTGAGAAATTGCAGGAAATTCACTTGGAGGAGGATGAATTTCCTTGTGGAGTTTCAGATCCCAGGACTATTGCATTTGTGAGGGCCATATTGTTCTTCCTCAGGGTCTATGCAGGGGTTTCTGGTCCATTTCTGCATAGTTGTTGCAATGTTGTGTTGGGAAATAGCTAAAATTTAACTCTATATTTTCAACGTTGTCTTTCAATGATTTCTTAGTTATTTTTTGGAGAATTTTTGGCAGAGTAGTTGTATATTTTTTTGTGAGACATAGAGCTAAGCAGTTGGTGATTTCACTTGATTTTTTGGTAATTATGAGAGGTTGGAATTAACCCAAAATATTTATGGGTTTTGTTGGTCCGAGGTTGGAGATCATTTTCCTAATTTTTCAAAAAATTTAGAGCATATTTGAGGCCTCAAATATCAATTTTCCTCCAGCAGTAATAATAGCAAATTTCTAGGTAGACTGTGCTACTAGTGAGACATTTCAGTGTGGAGCTTTCTTCATTCTCACTTGGGTTTTGCGTGCTTGCTTTAGCAAGCCTAGGTGCACACATTCCACTATATTTTGTACTCAAATTCTCATTGGATATTTAATAAAATGGCTCAGCTCTATTATTTCTTCTCAGCATTGTTCTAAACTTGTTGTTCTTGTGGAGTTTTCAGGTTGCATGTTTATTTGTTTTCTATAGCTAGTTCATGTTTTGATATTTCATTGTATTTCTCTAGTTAGAAAATTAAAGTCTGCTAGCCTTTGTATTCCTTGTTCCTCCATCTAGATTTCTAGATCTCGACAATTAGTTTCTCTGCAGATATATGTGGAGGAAGGGATCCGATCCTTCCACACAATTAGAGTTGTTTCTTTACATAATTTCCAAATTTTGGATCCACTAGACTCCCAGGATTTGTCCTTTGGTCTGAGAAGTTTGTTCTTGTGAAAATATTTCCTCAAAAATGAAAACTTCCACCACTCCTTGGATTCAAAAAGAAGTCTCCATACTAACTTTTCTCCTAATTCCAAATTCATATATTCGGGATCTTTGATCACCAACCCTCCATATTTATTTGGAAGCCTCACTATGTTCCAATTAACTAAGTGAAAACAATTCTCATTCCCCTACTCGCTTTGCCATAAAAACTTTCAAGTCTTATTGCTTATTCAACGAGAGATTCCTTTGGAGGCTAACAAACCATATCCATTATATGCAGGGAGATAGGACATGACTTATTTAATTAGAAATGTCTTTCCTGCTACATTTAATCACAATGTTGCCTAAGAGAATATTATTTTCTTGATATTTTGGATGATTGATTCCCAATCTTCACCACTAGTCGGTCCCATTGAGATTGGAATACCTAAGTATGAGAATGAATTCCAATTCCTAGCCACTGGGTTACCCAAGATTCATGTGATCTCTTGCAAAGTGATTTTAGAACAATTCCATCCATATAAATGAATCTTTATCTTATTAGCTAGCCCTCCAGATAAAATGAGATATATGTCCAAAATCCTTTTAAGCCTTTTTGCTATAATTTTTTAGCCCACCCCAAGCAAGAGCATATAATTTGCAAACTCTAAATGATTTATTTCTTTAACATTCCTTGTAATTCTCAAGCGCAATAGATATCCTTCATTTCTTATTGCTTCCAAATTTCTGCTAAGACTTTCAAACATTATTATATATAGAAGGGGAGAAAGGGACAACCTTGCCTCAATCCTTGTGATGTAGAGAAAAAAGGGGTGGGTCTTCCATTGACAAGTGATGTTATCCATGGAGCTGCAATACATGCATGAATCCACTGGATAAATTCTTGAAAAAATCCTAACTTCTCAAGAATGAGAAATAGAAAGGATTGATTTACTTTGTCGAAGGCATTAGCCATATTGAGCTTTATTACCATTCCTTCTTCCCCTGCTTCTTTACTTGAATGAACTGCCTCCTACACTAGAATGATGTTGCCCAAAATATTTCTTTGCTACGTAAATCCTCATTGATTTTCAACCAATTTTCCATCACCTTTGTTAAAATCTTGTATGCTACATTACATAATGATATAGGTTAGAATCAAGAGAAATTAATAGGATTTGAGTCGTTTAGAATGATGGAAAGAAAGGAGGAATTTATGCCTCCACGCAACTTCTTCTTCACTCTAGAGTGGTTTAATATTTGAAGGAGGTATTTTTTTATTAGGAACCAAAAAGATCGATAAAATTTGATTGTGAATCCATCAGGACTGAGAGCCTTGTCTGGGTCTAATTCACAGAATACTTCCAACACTTCATCTTCTTCTATTGGCTTGATTAGCTCCATATTCTCTGTGAAACTACCCCAGGGATTGGCCAAAGAAATTCATTTTCCTAATCCATTAGGATTGAATCTGCACTATACAAGGAGAGAAAAGGATTACATTCCTCCACTTTGATGTCCTTAAAGGTGGTGATCCTTGGTCTGCCTTCCAGGGCTATTTCCTTGACTCGATTTCTTGTTTCTCTAGCCCGAGCTTTCTTATGAAAGAAGGTGGTGTTCAAGTCACCAACCTTCAACCATAAACTTCTGGATTTAGGTTTCCATAATCCTTCCTCTTTCCTGCTTGCAGAGAAGATTCTTCTTCCACGTTTACTAATTCCATAAGCATGTGATGCTCTTCGAGCTAGCTCACCAGCTCTCTTCTTATATGTCCCAATGGTATAGAATTTTTCTTCATCCATTTCCAAAGAGCTTCTTTGACTTTACGACGTTTTCTCTCCCATACATAGGTTGGCGAGCCCCTTATTGTGGAAAACCAAGTATGCTTAATCAAATCCACCACTCCTTCCTCTTGAGTCCATATTGAATTAAATCTGAAGGGAATTGGACCCAATTTTTCTAGTTTCTCCATCTACAACATGATTGGTCGATGATCTGATTCTCCTTGAGATTTTATGAATGATAGGAACTCTAATCCTTTTTAAAGCCAACTGTTGTGCACTAGGAATCTATCTAGTCAGGCAGCGATGTAATTATCCCCTGTTCGACGATTGGACCACGTATACTTTCCAACTTTGGGTATTACATTAAACAAATCCCATTTTGATATTACATCCTCCATCCATTCTCGAAAAGGATCTCTTATAATGCTTCCTCCTCTATTTTCAACCACACTTAAAATAATATTGAAGTCACCCCCAATTATAGCATTTTGATGCAATCCTTTATTCTCGATTTCTTTCATAGAGCCAAAAATTATATTTTCTC